>JAOWBW010001226.1:0-335319 GCA_026119855.1 Campanula takesimana | reverse complement strand
AGGGTAAGATGTACCTGTCTCAAAACCACTGAAATCATTAGCAACATTTGTAGCCATATGTGGCTCAAGAAGATTATGTTCATCAAATGTAACATGGACTGACTCTACAATTTTTAAAGATGTCTTATTGAAACAACGAAAAAGCTTGGAGTTTTTGAATAACCAACAAAAATACCTTCATCGGCCTTAGCATCAAATTTACCTCGATGCTCTTTGCCATTGTACAAGATGTAGCACTTGCATCCAAATATCTTGAAGAAGGCAATGTTGGGTGATCTGCCTCTCCACAATTCATAAGGAGTCTTGTTGTGAACTTTGATGATTAGGGAGCGGTTTTGGGTGAAACATGCGGTATTGACGGCTTCGGCCCAGAAGTATTTGGGAAGCTTTGCTTCTGCAATCATTGTCTTCCCGGCTTCAATCAAAGTCCTGTTCTTCTTTCTACAACTCCATTCTGTTGTGGAACCCCAGCGGCAGAGAAGTTATGATCAATTCCATGATCATCACAATATTGGGCAACACCATTGTTTGTAAATTCGGTTCCATTATCTGAACGCACGAAAACAATGTCATCCAATTTCTGAGTTTGGAGCTGTCTAAAGAGAGCGGTTACGATGCCATAAGTATCATTTTTAGAGGCCATCATTTCCACCCATGTATATCTTGAATAATCATCACCACCACAAGTGTATAGCGGTTTCCTCCTATACTGGCGGTTGGGACAGGTCCAAATAAATCCATGTGCAGCAGTTGCAAACAGCGGTTCGTTGCCATAACCAGCTGCTTTCACTTATATTTTTGGCTACAAAACAGAGGTCAGCAATAGAAACAATATTGCTTAAATCTATCATATAAACATCACCTGTTCTGTTGCCAGTCAGTAGAGTGACTCCAGAGGAAGCATCTTTGATATAACAGCTAGTTGATGTGAAGATGCAGTTCATTCCTTTGTCACAAAATTGAGATATGGAGAGAAGGTTGTGCTTGAGTCATTCTACTAGTGACACATTTTCAATAGTCACCTTTCCTCGTTTGATTGCTCCATATCCTACTGTTTCTCCTTTCTTGTTGTTACCAAACACTACTGGGGGACCTTTCATTTGGATGAAACTGCAGAGTAGTTCGGAATCTCCAGTCATGTGTCGTGAGCATCCACTATCCAAATACCAGAGATCCTTCTTCTTCTTAGCGGTTCCGGCCATAAAACATGAAATCTGAAAAATAAACATGAAAGGTTTTGGTCCCCCTTATTCCTTGGGTCCTAGGGTTAGCAGCTTTTTGGGACCCACACTTGTTTGACCTTAGGATTTTTACGTCCCTTGGCATTGGGTGTGAATCTTAAAAGACAATGACCAGCACTATGACCAAAATCAGCACAAATAGCACAATGAATAAATCCAGGTTTTGGTTGTAGTTTTACAAACCCTTTACTGACATTCGGTTTCTCATGTTTTATTGGGTCAGCGGTTTTGGCTTTAACAAAGATTACCTTCTTGAGCTCAACCTTCCTCTTAGGTGCGGCTTTAGGGAAAACGATAGGAATTTCCTTAAACCGACTAGGAGCGGTTTCATCACTCAATACTTCCTTGGTTGCCTCAGCCGCTATGGATTTATCTTTCCACTTTGAATCTTTCCCAGTCTGGTTTTTAGGGTACTCAAAGAAATAATTTTGCCTTTTAATTTCTTGTTTTGACCCCTTTTTACCAGCATGATTAACCTTAGGAATTTCTTTGGTTTGTTCAGTAGGTTTCACACCACCTTCGGCACAGAGACAAGGACACTTATACCCATCATCGGTTTTAAACCCCAATCCACTTTTATCCGAAGTAGGAATTTGTGAATTTAGGATTTGTTCCACGGTGACACCAGACTTAGTCCATACATCGGTCACTTTTTGGAGGTCATCCCTTTGTACGGTAAGATCATGGATTTGGGTGAGAAGTACCTCGGTTCTGTCCTTCAGATAGCGGTTTTCATCCACAATAGTAGATATCCCAGCAATTTGGAGCTTGAGATTTTCAATTTCCTCCTTGTGGGATTTACATACACGTTGGGATTCTTCAAGTTCCGCAGCCATTAGTTTATATGCCTTTTTAAGTACAGTGTGTTGTTGACATATAATATTTGCACGTTCTAGTACCTGGTCATCATGACTTTGGTTTGCTTGACCCTCGGGAGTGTAGTTTTGTGTTGTAGGAGCTTTGCTTGATCTAGCCTCAGGAGTCTTAGGTGAAACTGACTTCATTTGTTGTTTTGGCAGTGGAAGGCTTTCATCAATTTCAATTCTTTCTTCAAATCCCATGAGACAGAGATTAGCAGTTTCTTCATCATCACTTTCATCTGAGTCTGAATCCATGTCAGCGGTTGATCTCCTTGGTCAGCTACCATTCCTCTTCTTTTCACGAACTTCTTGTTGAATGGTTTCTTTGCTGGCGCGGCTTCATACCTCGGTTTCGGACAACTTGAAGCAAAGTGACCTGGATGTCTGCAGTTATAACAAACCAAGTCATCCCTTGTCTTGGAATCTGCAGTTTTGTTGAATCTGGTTGGAGGGACAAACTTTGCTGGGCTTTTGGATGGAAATTGAGATCTATTGTTTTTCCTGAACTTGGTGTATTTCTTCACATACAAAGCAAATTCTTCATCATCCATTTCATCAAAATCAACTTGAGTAGAACTTGAGGATTGTGATCCTACACTCTGAGCATAAGAACTTTGATGAGGAGTGTAGGATTGATGAGACTGCTGATAAGATTGATAAGATTGAGGATATGGTTGATGTGATTGAGGATAGGATTGGTGAGACTGTTGGTAATATTCAGAAGGTGCGGTTTGAGGACTATATCTAGGAACATTTTGGTCAGGAGGAGCGGTTTGCAAGTGGAGGTGAGGAGCGGTTTGATGATGGTCTGGATTGTAGACAGGAGATGAGGTATTGTTGAATGCAGCTAGAGAGAGGGTCTTAAATCTGCTTTCGGTTTCATGGACCTCTTCAAGCTTAAATTCAAAAACCTTCAGCATGGCATACAAGTGTCGAAGATCAAGAGCTTCCAAGTCCTTGTTGTCTTCAATGTTAGTAGTTTTGATCAGCCATTTGCTACCAAGTGCTTGCATGAATCTCATGTTCAAATCTGTATTAGAATAGACATGTCCAAGAGAAAAACAAACATTAACAATATCAATAAACCTCTCATAGCATTGTCTAAGAGATTCCTTAGGATCTTTAACAAAATAGTCAAAGAGTCTTCTCTGTTGATAGAGGCGGTTCTTCTTGGTATCTGAATCTCCTTCCAGAAAGTCAACTATAGCATCCCAGGTAGCCTTTGCGGTTTTGCAGTGAAGCACCTTAGAATGAGTCCTCATGTCAATAGCTGACACTAGCATGGACATAGCTCTTCCATCAAAATCCACATTGATGCGGTCTGCATCAGTCCATTCACTTTCTAATTTCTTAACTTCAGCTTCTTCTCATGCGGTTCCTGCACGAGGATTAGCTTTCATAGGAACATAGGGTCCATCAGTAACCGCGGTCCACAGTCTACGATCACATGAAATCATGTGTTTCATCATCCTATCTTTCCAAAAGATAAAACTATCTTCATCCAGAATCGGTAAGTGATTCGAATTGGATGTTTGCATCATATGGGTGTTTGTGTTTGCCATTGGATCAGCACCCAAGCGGTTAAGCTTGTAAAAACAAGTTTGGTGGATATGCTCTGATACCACTTGTTGGTCCCAGAGGGCAACAAGGGTATAGAACCGCTAGAGGGGGGGTGAATAGCGGTTCGAAACTTTTTCGAAAATACCCTTAAAATCAACCGAGTACTTATCAGTTTGGCCAACTGCGGTTCAAAGCACAAGAACCGAACTGATAAAATGCACAGCGGAGTTTGCGGTTTTGGCCTAATATGTTAGTTAAAGAGTTGGGAAGTTTGACTCGGGTTGAGAAAACACTATGATGCAACAGAATAGTTAAACTTAAAGTTTAAAGGAAAACACAATTCATCTTTCAAGTCATTTCGTATAAGGAAACAAGTTCAAGACCACAAACAAGAAAGATAAATATCAAGACAGAAAATAAAGATCAAACACACAAATTGAAGAGGTTCGTTCTTAAATGAACTACGTCCTCTACCTAGATGGTTAGTCTAGGATATTCTAATAGCTATGAGACTTGTATTAATTTAGAGAAGGTTTTACAAGATGAATCTAAACTCTAAACAATAAGTCTAACCTAAGCTATAATAACAACCGGTGTTTTCGAAGTATATAATCTATGTGATCATATAAATCGGGTGTGTGTGTGAAAAGAAATCAAATGCTCTAAGTATCTAAATGATGGTTGAGCAAATGGAATTCTTTCTGTGTAAAGGCTAAGTATGAATGGTTGTTAGGCTTGAAGCTTTTATGAAGAACTGGGTTTGCAATGGAGATGGTTTGAAGATATGAATATCTGGGTTTAACTCTTCAAAGCAAACTTGAATACTTGGGAATGAATCTCTTGAAGCTCAGCAACCTTCATTGTTGAATAATGAAGGCTATTTATAGGCAGAGCACCCTTGTGACCATTGGGTAAAGATTTGAATCAAATCTGAAGGGTACAGTGCTGTCGAAATCCCATTGGTTGAGCTGTCATTTTCGTCCTTGGTTTTGTCTTGTAGTCCTAGGTAGTTGTTGCACCACTACCTGACAATTGTCCTTTGTTGCAGAAAGGACCAACGGTGAACAATTCAAACTGATAGACAAACCGACATTCCTTGCAGAAACTCCAAGTTAACTTAGAGTTATTTTGACATGACATAACAACATCCTTTTATGATAAAAAAGGGAATGTTTGTCTAAGGAATAAATGACATATCTTTAATTCTTCAATAACTGCTTTGCGGTTTCACCAAGCATAGGGGCGGTTTGAAGAATGATCTTGATGGGCGGTTTCATCAAACATTCAAACTGCAGTTTGATGAAAACTGAAGGGCTCCATGCTGGCGGTCTCAAGATGACGGCTTGAAGTACTAAACCGCTAATGATACAACCGAAATATACTCAGCCTAGATAACTATAAATCTAGAAATGGACTTATCTAAAAATTGAAGTAGAACTTCATTACATGCGGTCCTAAAGTCCATAAAAAGACACGTGGCATGGATCAATCAAATTAAGGTGGGTGTACTAACAATGAATCCTAACAAGTACAATGCTTGGGTTGACGTGAGTAATAGTGTTAAATGTGCGAGTTAACCTGGAACAAGTAAGAATGGTTTATTGAAACGACCAATGAAAGTGATTATGGTCTATTGAAATGACCTATGAAAATAGAAATGGTCTAATGAAGCGACCCATACGTCTAGTAAAGTTGACTAATGAAGATAGTGATGGTCAGTTGAAACGACCAGTGGTTTAGTGAATGACCTATAAATTGAATGTTAGTCTGTAGAGACGAGCTATAGTATGAGAATGCGTGAAAATGTCTCGTATTCATGATAACTAATGATAGTACCATATTATCCGGCAAGTGTTCGAAATGCCAGAGAGGCTAAGTTTATGATGCTAACTCAACGAAGTATGACGGTGAACGACTATGGTACTAGATTCACCGAATTGCTAGAATTTACCCTAACACTCTTCGATGATGAAGCGCAAAAGGCTCGAGAATTTGAAGATGGATTGAGCAACCGAATCCGATATAGAATCACTCCATTAATACTACCAACCTAGGATTAAGTGTTGGATAGGACAAGGATAGTGGAGAAAGAATCTGATAGTTATCGCAGTAAGCGAAAAGAGAAGAATAGTCAACTAAGAAAGTGTCGACTGAATCTAAAGGAAGGCTACTGACGATCGCGAAAAGGAAGGTAGTACAAGTAAGTACCAGAATAAAGGCTACGGCAATAGAAATGATGGTAATAAGAACGACGTCAAAGGGCAAGGTTCTGATAAGAAGTGCCAAATGATTGCTTGGCTAAGAATATGTATTTAATTCATGAGGCGTTAGAGAATTCTTTAGTTATGGGTATTCAAACTAGAGAATCGATCCCTATTACGTCTATATCTAGGAAGTGTCCTTTGAAAGTGGACGAGGAAGAACTTGAGGTTGATCTCATTAGTTTAGACATCGAAGAATTTGATGTAATCTTGGGAATGGACTATAGTTGACTGCATACCATGCCCATGTGGATTGTTTTAAAGAAAGAAGTCCACTTTAGATTACTATCTAGAGAAGAGTGATGTTCTCAAGGAACGGAACCTAGAACCCGATCGAACCTTATATCGGTAATGAAGGATCGTAAGCTTTTAAAGAAAGGATGAGAAGGATTCTTGGCGTACATTGGTGATACGAGCAAGAAGGAAGTAACCGTAGAATCACTTTCTGTGATCAGATATTTCAAGGACGTGTTTCCTTAGGATTTATCGGGAATACCTCCATAAAGAGAAGTAAAAAAATTTCTATCGATTTGGTACCTGAGACTTCACCAATATCGAAGGCGCCGTATAGAATGGCTCCGTCAGAATTGAAGAATAAAAGGAGCAACTGTAAGAGTTGTTGGATAAGAGCTTGATTAGAACGAGTGTATCACCATGGGTGCACCGGTATTAATTGTGAAGAAGAAGGATGCGTCGATGAGGTTATGTATCGACTATCGTGAATTGAACCGTGTGACGGTAAGGAACCAATACCCGTTGCCCAGACTAGATGATTTGTTTGACCAACTTCGTGGAGCGTGTTATTCTTTGAAGATAGACTTGAGGTCTGGTTATCATCAACTAAGAGTGAAGAAGGATGATATAGCTAAGACAGCCTTTAGAACAAGGTATAGTCATTATGAGTTTGTAGTGATGCCGTGTGGGTTGACTAACGCACCGGCAGCGTTTATGGAACTTAAGAATAGGATATTTCAGAAGTTCTGGATAAGTGTGTGATTGTATTCATTGATGATATCTTGGTGTATTCGAGGACCAAGGAAGAACATGAAGAGCATTAAGGTTAGTACTGCAGATTTTAAGAGAGCAGAAGTTATATGTTAAATTCAAGAAGTGTGAATTCTGGTTGGAGGAAGTAGCATTCTTAGGACATGTGGTGTCAAAGGATGGGATTGTCGTGGATCCAACAAAGATAGAAGCTATTGTGGATTGGGAAAGACCAACTTCAGTAAGTGAGATTAGAAGTTTCTTAGGTTTGGCTGGCTACTATAGGAGATTCGTAGAAGGTTTCTCGAAGTTGTCAGTGCCATTGATGAGATTAACTCAGAAAGGAGCAAAGTTTGTTTGGTCAGAAGAATGTGAAAGGAGTTTTGAGGAATTGAAGCGACGATTGGTGTCCGCACCAGTTCTTGCTTTACCGTCTGGATCGGATGGATTTGTAATATATAGCGATGCCTCGCTTAGAGGGCTAGGCTGAGTGTTGATGCAGAATGATAAGGTTATAGCTTATGCATCTAGGCAGTTGAAAGTACATGAGAAGAATTACCCGACCCATGATTTGGAGTTAGCGGCAGTAGTATTTGCCTTGAAAATTTGGACATTATTTGTATGGCGTGAAATGCCAGATTTTTACAGATCACAAGAGCCATAAGTACATTTTCACTCAGAAGGAGTTGAACATGAGACAACGGAGATGGTTGGAGCTTCTCAAGGATTACGACTGTGAAATATTGTACCATCCTGGGAAAGCTAACAAGGTGACAGATGCCTTAAGTAGAAAGAATCACGGAATGTTGGCGACGTTGATCTCTAAGGGGGTAAGTATGTGGAATGATGTCAAGGAGATGAACTTAGTGGTGAAGGTAAATGGATATTTGGCTCGACTGACGTTACAACCTGCATTGTTGGGCAGAATTAAAGAGGCACAAGAGTTAGACGAGGAGAGAGAAACTCTAATCGGAAAAGGGCAAGCAAAGGATCTTCACATGGGCGAAGATGGAATACTGAGATACCAAAAGAGAGTATGGGTGCCAAGCAATGATGAAATCAAGAGAGAGATACTGAGAGAAGCTCATTGCTCGAAGTTCTCTGTACATCCGGGAAGTACTAAAATGTATAGAGATCTAAAGGAATCATATTGGTGGAATAATATGAAGAATGATGTGGCAGAGTATGTGCATAGATGTCTGACGTGTCAACAAGTTAAGAGTGAACATCAGAAGCCAGCAGGGTTACTGCAATCATTACCAATTCCTGAATGGAAGTGGGAGAATATTGCTATGGATTTCGTTAGTGGGTTGCCAAAGACGGTAGGGAAGTATGATGCTATATGGGTTATAGTAGATCGATTGACGAAGTCAGCACATTTTCTGGCAATCAAGAAGACTGATTCGTTGGAAAAGTTGGCCAAGTTGTATATCGACGAGATAGTAAGGTTACATGGAATCCCGATCACAATTGTGTCTGATCGAGATGCTAGGTTCACTTCTAAATTTTGGAACAGTCTACAAGAAGCATTGGGAACAGAATTGACCATGAGTACGGCGTTTCATCCACAGACAGATGGGCAGTCGGAAAGGACTATCCAGACACTGGAAGACATGCTGAGGGCTACTTCGTTAGATTGGCCCAATGCATGGGACGAACATTTACCGTTGGTGGAATTCGCATACAACAATAGCTTTCATGCCAGTATTGGGATGACACCATATGAAGCATTGTATGGGAGGAAGTGTAGATCACCGGCATGCTGGGACGAAGTCGGCGAGAGGAGGTTAAGTGGACCGGAACTTGTACAAGTCACGGCAGATAAAGTACAACAGATCCGGAAGTGGCTACAGACTGCACAGAGTAGGCAGGAATCTTACGCAGACAACAGAAGGCGAGAACTAGAATTTCAGCCAGGGGATCGAGTATTCCTAAAGATATCACCCACGAAGGGAGTTATGCGTTTTGGGATTAAGGGAAAGTTAAGTCCACGATATGTGGGACCATTCGAAATTCTTGATAAGATCGGGGAAGTGGCTTATCGATTGGCGTTACCGCCGGTATTAGCTGGAGTGCATAATGTGTTCCATGTCTCCATGCTAAGGAAGTATATTCATGATCCGAGTCATGTGATAGAACACAAGCAGTTAAGAGTTCGGGCAGATTTGACGTACGATGAACGACCAATCAAGATCGTCGACAGAAAAGACGAGGTCGTAAGAAAGAGTACGGTTCCCTATGTAAAAGTGCAATGGAGCAATCACTCAGAAAGAGAAGCGACATGGGAACAAGAAAGTGAAATGCGCGAATTGTACCCGGACATCTTCTCAGATTAAGACTGGTCAAAGTTTGAGGACAAACTTCTTTTAAGGGGGTAAGAATGTAACACCCGCAATTTTTTTTTTTTTATTTAATTATTTGGTAACATTAATTTAGTAAATAAAAATTAGAATTAATAAGTTAATTAATGAGTGGGCCGAAAGGAATGGGTTGGACCGAAGGTTTTAATTAATAAACCCAACCCAATTAATAAACCATCCAAAGTATAAATACTTGGGTTAGTGAAAATTAATCTATGCATGTTTAAAGGAAATAATCGTTAGGGTTTTTGCATGCTAGTCAATTAATGGTGGGAATTTTAATGGTTAAATGCTTAGCTTTATTTTAAGTTGATTCTATGATCATGAAAGGGATGAATTCATATTTTAAGAATGCTGTGAATAGTAATCTGAGATGAATAGTAATTTACGCTGTGAATAGTAAACTGAGTTTAAAAAGCTGTGAATAGTAATCTGTGATGAATAGTAATTTACGCTGTGAATAGTAAACTGAGTTTAAAAAGCTGTGAATAGTAATCTGCGATGAATAGTAATTTACGCTGTGAATAGTGAACTGAGTTGGGAATAGTGTTTCATGCGATTGATGAAATCCTAAAAGCTATATAATTTGGGTGTTGATTCTTGATTGAGAATGTTAAAAATTGGGACGGAAAGTTAGTATTTTCGTTAAGTTTATAATGAAAAGAAAACATAATCGTTAAAAGAATTGTTAGAAAGTTAGAAAGTTAACGAGAAGAGAAAAGATTAGAAGAACTCAGTTAGTTTTCTAACGGAAAAGGACTAAACTGAAAAAGAATTAAAGTTAGAAGGAATAAAAAGGAAACCTTTGAAGTTAGAGGGGCCTAAGTGATGAAGAAGAAACTTGGGGGACCTTTATGAATAAAACCAAAGTCAAGGGACCTTCCTGCAATTAATCCAAAGTGGAAGGACTAAATTGCAATTAAATTAAAGTTGAAGGACCAATCTGCAATTAATCCAAAGTTGAAGGACTAATTTGCAATTAAATTAAGTTGAGGGACCAAATTGTAATTAACCCAAAGTTGAGGGACCAAATTGTAATTAACCCAAAGTTAGAGGACTTAATTGCAATTATATCAAAGTTAAAGGACTGACTCGTAAATCAAAGTCAGAAACTTAAACGTAAGAAAAGAAGTAACGAAGTAAATAAGTTAAGACACATCTCTCAGTTAACTCAGTAGAAGTAGTTAACCATGTTGAGAGTACTAAAGTAAATTACTCCGTGCCTTGTAGATTTGCACAGAGAGGAGATTGCGAGGAAAAGCAATTCAGGTAAGGGATTACGTTCCTTACAGTAGTATTTGAACTCCTGTTTATTGGAATTCCACATTCTTTCTATAAGTTAGCTATCAGTATGGCATGATAGTATTTGAATGAACTCTGCGTTATTGAACGTTCCTTGAAAGAATCCGTACTTAGTGATGTCCCCATTGATCTACTAAGTATCGAAGTTTGAAACTTGTATCACATACTTGTACCTTGGTATGTTCTCATTTTAACTTGTAAGTTAACCACTTACTTGTTAGAGTGGCCAATGTCCAGTTAGAAAAGACATTGACGGACAGTCCAGTTAGAAAAGACTCGACCTTAAACTAGGGATTGCATGAGTGATCACATGCCTTCTCTCAGGAATTGTCTGATTACAAGGATGATTCTAGACCCCGAGCATATGTGTGTGGATACCATATATGTTACGACCCACACTATTGGCTGGAGAAGCTAGGTGTACAAATTGTACCTTTGGCATTGAGGTTATAATGTACGTTACCAAGGAATTGACGGAACTTGAATGAATCCCTTTGGATTGTAGTGCCATAATCCTTTGAAAGTAAAATCTTAAAAGAAATACGACTGTATTGTTCTGCAGTCTTGAATCTAAAAAGTAACTGAACATATCCTTGTAAAAGTTATTCAAAGTATTCGTTCTGGTCGTCTCTCCTTAGTAACCGGAGAGGCCACGTATGAACTTACTGAGCATTCTTTCGCTCATCCCTTCTCTATAAATTTTGTTTTCAGGATATAAGTAGAAGGACAAGACAAGGAAAGCAGCCGTAGGAAGACGGTGGATTGAAGATTCTTAATTTAGTAGATTTAAGTACGTTTATTTATTTTGATATAAGTTGAAGTACATTGATGGTTAGGGTTGTTACCTACCAAAACAAGTTTAAGTTACGCTTCCGCTATTGTTTTGAATTTATGGTTTAAATAAGGGGCCGTTGTGAACCCTAAATTAAGGTATTTATTGTTGTTTTTTTTTTATTGTTATTAAGTGCCATTAAATGCTCAGATATTATAAGAAAATTCGGGGTGTTACACAGAGGGAGTAGTATTTTTCAAAAAAGATACCGCCTGAAAACACACTGAAATTTACATATACTCTCACTTCAATTTCTGTAGAAAAAAACTTGTATGAGAACACCATGACCCGTCTCATAATAGAGACGGGTCATTTTTAACCCATGACCCGGATCCATGACCCACATGCCCATTTTTTTTTTTTTTTAAAAATGTTTTCTTTTTCGGTTTGTCAAAAGTAATAATTACTATAACTAAATGTAACAAACATATTATTATTATTTTTTTGGAGAAAGGAAAACATGAATAACTAAAGTTGCAATTGCCATAACATGATTTCATTAAACATGAAACACTTCTGGTGAATACCTTTCAAAATCATTCACATACTCCATGTGTAATATTAACTGAACGACTTTTAATACACCATCCATATATTTAACTTATCGTTCTTGAAACCGAAAATCAAATGAAAGTACTCCCTCCGTCCTATTTGAAGCTTCACTTATTACCCAAATGGATATCGCGTTAATTGCTTCACCTTTCTTAAAATGGTTATAAATTTAAGCCCCACTTGTCATCCCCACTCACTTTTTCCTCTCACATACATAAATTGTGGTCTCCACTTGTCATACCCACTAACTTTTCCCCCTCACACATTTAAACTATGGGTCCCACTTGCCATACCCACTCACTTCTTCCCCCTCACAACCCATTTCCCACTCATCACTTTTCTTAATTCTTGTGCACTCTCAAAATGGTGAAGCTTCTACCGAGACGGAGGGAGTATATAATATTTGTTTCGTAATTGATTTTAGGATTTAGGTCATATGATTCAAAATTGAAAAGAACTATTTATGTGGAGGGTTTTTTCCATAAATATAATATCATTTTTGGAATTAAAAAATTATGGTACTAAGTACACCAAAAATCCTCAACTCTAACAAAATCACCTCATCTCTTAAAAGTTACCTTACCATGTTTAAAACATTTCAAATTTTTTATTTTTCTCTAACAAATCACCTCATCTCTTAAAAAAGTATATGTATTGAAATAGTTAAAAATAAAGACAACTATTGCAAATATACCCCCTTCATCCTACTTGTAAAATCTATATATATATATATATATTAAAGTTTGTGAAGAGAGATGTGGTGATGCCACGTGGACAAATTATGGAAGAATCTTGCATTTTGTGATGCCACATCATCACTATCCTAAAAGTGTGTGACTTTTGATATTCTCATTATTAGCTAATACTATTAGCTCATTATAATAGTTATGATATGAGTTAACTATTACTATTAATAGTAATAGTTAACTATAATAGTTACTATACAAGTTAACTATTACTATTAATAATATTACTTAACATAATAGTTAATATACAAGTTAACTATTACTATTAATAGTATTAGTTAACTATACAAGTTAACTATTACTATTAATAGTATTACTTAACTATAATAGTTACTATACAAGTTAACTATTACTATTAATAGTAAGTTAACTATTACTATTAATAGTATTAGTTAACTATAATAGTTACTATACAAGTTAACTATTACTATTAATAGTATTACTTAACTATTATAGTTAATATGTATGTTAATATATTACTATTAATAGTATAAGTTAAGTATTACTATTAATAGTAATAGTTAACAATAGTAGTTACTATACAAGTTAAATATTACTATTAATAGTATTAGTTAACTATAATAGTTAATATATTAGTTAACTATTACTATTAATAGTATTAGTTAACTATAATAGTTACTATATAAGTTAATTGTTACTATTAATAGTATTAGTTAACTATAATAGTTACTTTATTAGTTAGTTTTTACTATTAATAGTATTAGTTAACTATAAATAGGCTATATACATTAACTATTACTATTATTAGTATTAGTTAATTATAATAGTTATTATATAAGTTAAATTATTAATTAATCATAATAGTTAATATATCTATTAACTATTACTATTAATAGTATTAGTTTATTATAATAATTATAATAATTATTATATAAATTAATCATTGCTATTACTATCAATAATATTATTTAATTATAATAATAGTAATTATATAGATTAATTATTATTATTAATATTTTTAGTTAAAATGATAATTACTATATTAGTTAACTATAGTTAAAATATTATTTTTAAGATATAGTATTGGTTTCCCGTGCAGAGCACGGGTTACCCGCTAGTATAACAAAATAAAATAAAACGTTTAGCTATGTTCACAATAACTTTTCGCTTACCATTTTATACCCACTTTCTCTTTTCTCATACCACAACACCTAATTTTCAAAGAACTTTTTCTAATAAAATATTGATTTTCTTAATTCTTGAACTTTTTCTAATAAAATATTAATTTCTTAATTATTGTGTAAAATTAGAAAATGCTTTTTTGAAAGAGAAAGATAGTGTTACAATAAAATTCTTTTTGATTCAAAAAAATATATTTTTCTCTTTAGTTTTTCATATTGTCCAGTACAACTATCCATCAACCTTTTAATTATCCTTTTCAAAATTTGATACTCACTCCGTCTCAAAATAAATGTCGTTTTGTGAGTTAAATTTGGTCTCAAATTACTTGTCGTTTCATTATTTTCAAAGCTTTTTTATTGTTTTATACCAATTATACCCTTAATAATGATAGTGAACTACTACCTAACCATTTAATTGCCTAGGTAGTTGAATTACTTTATTTGATACTTTTTCTCATGCATTAATGACATTTCTTAATATATGTGAAACACTTCAAAACAACATCTATTTTGAGACGGAGGGAGTATTACTAAGAGATAGGCATGTATTCTCGCTTCCCTCAGTGTAAATACACGCATTCTTTCTCTGAGTGATTTTTTCTCCCAAAAGCTTAATTTAAAACTTGCACAAAAATCTATTATCTTATTTCATGAATATAAGAAGATGATGAAGTTTTGTTTGAGACGGTCTCACATGTGAGACGGATCTCAATGAGAGAGGAAATAAGCTTGACCCGACCCGCCTATTGTGGGCAAACCATTTACTCTTTCATTGAGATCCGTCTCACATATGAGACCGTTTCACATGAGTTTTTGTCTAAGAAGATAATAGAACCCAGCCACATAAAACCTCACTCTCTCTCATCTCACTTCATATAAGAGTACCCCACACAAAATCCAACCATTTCTCATCTCATCACATTTAAACCTACCCCACATAAAAGGGTGTTGTTATACACGCCCGTAAAACTTATGAATACACCCGTAACAGTGCATTACAGTGTTGTACCATCCAAAATTTCAAGCTTTTCTACGGGTGTATTCATAAGTTTTACGGGTGTGTATAACACCCCACATAAAATCCCACTATGGATTTATCTCACCCCATTTCTTCTTTCTGGATATGATATCTTTTGGAAAAAATCTCTCTTTTCTTCATCCTCTCCGCTACACCCCCTTCACCGCAAACAATGCGGCGGTGGCTGCCATACCCTTCTTACAATATCTTCTTCTTCTTCTCCTTCTCCCTCACACTTTTGCTCCGATCTTCATCTCCGACGCTTACTATACTTAGAATTCATCGCCGCCGCATTGCGTCGCTGCTGCTGTAGCTTTGACTTCCCAGTTATCGCCCTCATCTTCAAAGGTCGTCCATCTCCCTTCCCTTTTTCTTTTTGTGAGTTTTTCACTCTCCCCTCTATCTGTATGTGTGTATATGTGTTACTGTTCATATGTACTTGTGTGTGTTTTTCAAAGATGGTGGACCAGATCTAAATCTTTGTATGTATATCTATCTAAATCTTTGTATGTAGATCTGGTTGTGCGTGTATGTGAGTGTGTAACATCTTATATTAAGTGTGTGCGTGTGAGATCTCAGATCTAGTCTCTGAGGGCATGATTGAATTCAAAATTCTGGTATTATGTGTGTCTCTGTGCTCTGTACTTACACCGGTGGTTGTTTTGCAGGGGTCATGGGAAGTGCCAAAAGAAACCAAGGACAAAATGGTTTGAGCATTTGGTGAAATCCTGAGACGGTGATGACTATGTTGAAAGTGGTAAGGACTGTTGGTTGCGGATATGGATAAATGTGGGATAAGATGACTGAAATTGAAGTTTTAAATTAGTGGGTTGCTCGGTTAATCTAAACAACCGTTTGCCTAGCCCCTTGTTTTGATTCAAAATTCAAAAATATAATTTTTTAAGCATGTATTTGTTGTCTTTCAAAAAAAAAAAAAAACATTTATTTGTTGTGAGACAGCTGTTTTTTTTTTAGGCAGCTGTTAATCACATACAAATACAAATTGAAAAGCAAAAGAGGACACGTGCACTACCAACAATAAGTGCACCAACAATTAATAATGATAGTCAGACTACCTTTCTCTTTTTTTTTTTTTTTTCTTTTTTTTTCTTTTTAAGAGAGTCAGACATTTCTATTTGCAGCAACTTGTGGACCCACTTTCAAGTTTAGCAAGTTTAGCAAGTTTATCTTGTTATATAGTTATAGATTATCACTCTAATTATTATTTTTTGCAGTGCACTTAGTAAAAAAAAAAGTTAAAAAATTGGGTTGACCGGGCACCCCCTATTTACATGCAAGATCCGCCTCTGGTTATGATATAATTTAACTATTACTACTAATAATATTAGTTAACTATAATAGTTACTATACAAGTTAACTATTACTATTAATAGTACAAGTAAATAACCCGTCGAAATTCGACGGGAATTATAAGGCTAATTTGTTAAGAAAAACTGATACAAGTTATGTTCATACTGAGAGAGAGAGAAACGATTGATATCAATTTTTGGCTCATAAAAAAATTATTTTTATTGTGATGGGTACCAAAAAAGAGAGGCATCTCATAACTGGTCTTCACACAGTTGCCAGCGTACATTGCGCTGATTGCCACGAGCTCTTGGACTGGAAATACGAACAATCATAATAATCCTTCCAAGAAGTACAAAGAAGGCAAATTCATACTTGATATATTCAAAATTGTCAAAGAAAATTGGTAACACTGAATTGTTTTGATTATAGAATAAATTTTTAATGAAATGTTATTACAAAAAAACATAATTGTATACATGGATACGCTAATTTTGCTCTAAGTATTAAAGGAGATGTTAAGATATCCAAAGCTGCATGAGTTTCCACTTTTTTAAAAAACAAAAATATGGAATAATAATAAGAGGAATCAATATTTCTTACAATTATTTTTGCCAATAGGCAAAATAGTTAAAATGCAGCCAAGTGCACCAGAAAAAACAACTATTTAAGTTCCACAGAAACCGGTAATTTGAGTCCAAGAGCATTCATTCATTCTTGTCTACAATTTATGTCACCTTAATAAATTTTTTCAAGAAGAATGGCCAGAGCTTCAAAAATCAAAACGGGACTTGACAATGAAATTTTGACAGCTAATGGGGTTCATCACCAGTGGAGGGCCAGCGGTGCGTGGCCATGCCTGGAATTTCTTGTTCGTCTCTGCCAACTATTCATTGATCAAAATAGTGATTGGGGTGGTACCTCCAAAAAGCTTGCGGTCGGACATAATATGGTCAGCTCCAAATGCAACTACAAATGCTCCCACAAGACTACCAATAATCTTAGTTGTATCCATCGTTCAAACTTTGCTGAATCAGAGAGAGATTGAAATCGACCAGAGAACTGAAATGGATTGAATTCCCGTGGCTGCAAAAAAAAAAAAAAAAAAAAAAATCAAAATGCATTTTTGGATCAGCTTGTATTGCTCGATCGAAGTAATTCTCAGCACGTCGGGCATCCTAATGAGTTTGCGAGATTATATCGGCATATAAAGAGAGAACATTTTCATCATTTTGATTAGCTACTATTGCTCTTCCGCAGTATTCTTCAGCCTTAGTAAAATCCCCACGAACTTGTTTTAAAAACTAAATATAACTTAGTATTAAAATAGGAAAAGAGCTTGGGTGATCAAAATATTGTTTTCATTAGGTTTGATAGACACACATGTTTAAATCTCATAAATTGTTACTTCCGCCAAAATTTCATTTACAGCAAATAAAGTAATTTTATTGGCATCTCAAAAGCCTCGAGACCAGAATTTAACTATACAAAACATATAAATATTAGGTTAGAATTTGCATTTACAGAAAAGTTATTGTTGAAGGCAGACACACACGCGCGCACACACACACACAAACAAACACACAACGGAAGATGCTTTCTCCATTTTGATAACGCTAAAAGCAGTTCCTTTAAAGTGACTCCAAATTATTCTTTGAACAAATCCATTTCCATAACAAATTTAAACATATGCTCCAAATGGGAATAAAATTTGATGCCTTACCTCTTTTCAGGAACTTGCATAATTGCTAAGCAAAAGCGAATTCTCAGGATCAGCCTCAATCAGCATTTGCTATCCGTGAAACAATACTCTGCCAATAACAATAGCGAATTAGAAGATAGTTGAAAGATTTTCGAGGGCACGTGTAACAATAACACACTGTTGCCACGCCTTTAGACATTGAGTCAGCAGATCCAGATGGGATAGCGGCCCATTTTGTTACCGATTTATTTCCGTCAGCAGAAAAATTCAATAAGTAAACATAAAATCACCACATGAAGATCTTTATCCTATGTAAATGTAGTTCAATAAGCAAAGGGAAAAAAATATCAAGATGATATCAAATGAAAGAGGGACGCATTGCTCGCTCGGAAACAGGAAAAAAAGGGCATGTGTTTTACATTCATGAGTCAATTTCAAATGTTGCTGGTGAAGTTGGAACTTTATATGATTTACGAAAAACTGACGACCTAATGGAAGAAAGTAGTTGATTTATCTTTATTGCAGATGGCGGAACATCCTGAGTAAATTTCAAATGTTGTTGTATGGATAAAGAGAAAAGGTCAGTTGAAATATCCACATCATACTGTACAAATAAACATAATAATAATTCTAAATAAAGAAAATTATCTTACCTTCAATAATGGTTTCTCCATTTGAGAAGTTCCACTATCCTCCAATCCAATAATACTGCCTTCGACACTCTCAGAACAACTTGGCGATTCACTATTCACATATCTTCTTGGTAGATGCTCATTCTCTGTAACAATATTAGCTCTGACAACCTTGTTAATATCCAAGTCAACTTCCTTAACAGCTGAATCAGCTCTGACCACCTTGTCAATATCCAAGTCAACTTCTTTTTCTCAAGGACATTATTATGTTTAATCAACAATTCATGATCAAAGAATTCTACTCCCTCTGTCCCAGAAAGATAGTCTCATTTTAATTTTTTATAATCAACAAAAATAAATTTGATCAAACATTGGTGCAAATCAAAAGAGGCAATGAAATTCTAAAAATTGTTATTGATAAATTATTTAATATTTTAGCAATTACAAATTTTAGACTTTAACTAAAATGAATAAATCGTCACTAATGCTTGGTCAAAATTCATTTTTGTTTACTATAAAAAGTCAAAATAAGACACTCTTTCCAGGACAGAGGAAGTACTATTTTTGTATGAGAGGTAAATCAAAATAAGACTAATGCTTGGCCTACTTGATTTTTGAGATGTTACAGAAAATGTATAGATTAATTTGTGGTGTGTTTGACCTTTTGATTTATTTTGGTAGGTTTAAACATGACATCAACAAATTTGCTAGATTTATAGGGAGGGGCTATCTCCCCTACATATTGTATTTATCCACTAAACTCAATAAAAATGTTAGAGAATATTGACATAATTACCCTCAAACTCTTCTTAGTACCAATATGGAAATGAGTTTGCAATATTAATCATTTATTATCTCCATTTGTGACTTTTTTTTAGTTTTATAGTTTTCACAAAACAATACCATATTGAACCACGCTTTATCAGATCTCACCCTCAAATTCTAAAGCCATGTGGAATTAACTTTATAAGCATTTTTAGTTATGAATTGTTAATAATAAAATAATATTTAAATAAATTTATAAGAAAAAATGATATAAATGGGAATCCGTTTCTTTTTCTTAAATTTAAATTTAGATTTTGAAATTCAAATCATACCTAAAATAAAATAAGGATTTTTTTTTTCAATCAACTATAATATTATAATCGGTTTCTCTATAAATCCTATAAGTAGTTTTTGAAATTCAAATTGTATGTATACATATTTAAAATAAACAGATTTCATACCAAACATTTGAAATATTTGAAATTTAAATTGAACGTGTTTGGTTTCAAAATAAAAAATAAAAAATTGAACATGTTTGAATAAGCCAATTAAATGATAATCGATAAAAACTCTGCTATTATAATATTATAAAGATAGATTATATTGTCTAAGTACATTATATTCCGTCTGTTGATTAATAAATGTCACACTTTGATTTTAATTAATTACAAAATAGATATTTCTTTTTTAAAATAGGGGGTATATACTTTTTTGTGTTAGATATTAGTTTCATTTGTGAATTTACGTGTCTCCTCCACGGTAGTGATATAAATATGCATTCGTTTATGTTGGGCATGAACTTGCTAATTAACATATTTGATGTATTTGAATTCTTTCAGGAGATACTTACTCAATCGATTATATTGATATCAATTATTTCGTCACTTTAGTTGATAGAGCAAAATTGAACTCATTGAAATAACAAAATTTAATTTTCCAATGCTTTCAAACATTATAAAGTTATAAACATGAGCATTAAAAATAACAAACACTTTATTATTCCTCTTACAAATAGAGTACTTGATACTTTAATAAACCTAAAGAACATCTTCAGCGGTACTAAGCACCACAAAACGAACCAATATGATAATTTAGGCTAGCTGGTAAATGCATGACTATGTTGGTATGTATAGAGAGTGCTTTGATCTTCATTACTTCCTCTGTCCCAAAATGAATTTTCAATTTTATTTCAACCAAATCGACATCACGCAGATTCTTAGATACAAGGAAGAGGTTGAAATTAGTAGTCATTTAGGTATAAATATGAACATAAACAATATAGTTATATATTACTTGACTCATTCCTTATTGGTATTCTAAAACATAAACCTGCCATCCATATCAAGTTCATGAGCCGATCTTCAAGCTTCATCATATTCTCCTGCATACAAATCAAAAGAATATATTTAAGTCATCAATGAAAAATTAACTGAGAATGAGATGCTTTTGGAGAAGTTAGAATAGAACTATTAAACAAATATTTTAAAATGCATTAACTCATCACTTACTAATTTAGATTGAATTGCAAATTCCAAATGAACTTCTTCTGCATCTATCATTCTCTTTATACCTTTCCATGACTCTATGAACAATAAAAATAAATTTAATTTTGGAATCATCAAGAAGGATATTTAAACAAACGTTGATTTTAATACAGACAATCAAATAGTATATTATTTTCTTGTTTAGATTGAATTGCAATTTAAAATGGCTGTAAATTTGTGGTTAAATTAGGATAGAAATTAAAATTCAATTCTTTCTTAAAATGAAATTTTTGAAATTTGAATTGACCAATTAAATCAATAAACTCCTAGATTCATGTTAAGGTTTTAAAATAAACTTGTTAAACTGAATTTTTAGTTTTTTTTTTTTTTTTTTTTTGAGAGAATCAACAAAATTTTGCTGGGAGCTTGAAAGCCGCCACGTGGCTTTCCACGTTATAATGCCACGTGGCGAGCTGTGGTGCCTAGAATTACTTCTGCTTTCATATAATATATAGATTAGTTAACTATAATAGTTACTCCCTCTGTCCAGCTTTAAGGTTCTTACTTTCTTTTTTGGTCTGTCTCAATTTAAGGTTCTTACTTTATATTATTACCTAAAATGGACAATGGGATCCACTTGTCATTTTCACAACAAAAACTCCATACCAACTTTCTTTTTCCTACTTTACTTTTCACACTCACAACATTTATTTTTTCTTAATCTTCTTGCAAAGTCAAACTAAAACTTTAAATTGGGACGGAGGGAGTACTATACTAGTTAACTATTACTATTGTTGTATTAGTTAACTAGAATAGTTACTCCCTTTGTCCAGCTTTAAGGTTCTTACTTTCTTTTTTGGTCTATCCCAATTTAAGGTTCTTACTTTACTTTATTACCTAAAATGGACAATGGAACCCACTTGTCATCCTCACAACAAAAACTCCCTACCACTTTCTTTTTCCTACTTTACCTTTCACACTCACAACATTTATTTTTTCTTAATCTCTGTGCAAAATCAAACTAAAAACTTTAAATTGGAACGGAGGGAGTACTATACAAGTTAACTATTACTATTGTTTGTTAGTATTAGTTAACTATAATAGTTACTATATTAGTTAACTATTACTATTAATAGTATTTGTTAACAATATTAGTTAACTATTATTATTAATATTATTAGTTAACAATAATAGTATAATTTAACTATTGCTATTAATAGTATTAGTTAAGTATAATAGTTACTCTATAAGTTAATTATTACTATTAATATTATTAGTTAATCATGACAGTTACAATATATGTTAATTTTTACTATTAATAGTATTAGTTAATCATAATAGTTACTATATTAGGTTATCATTGTTATTAATAAAATTAGTTAATTATAATAGTTATTATAGATATTAATAAGTACTGTTAATAGTATTAGTTAATTATGATAGTTATAATATAGATTAATTATTACTATTAATAGTATTAGTTAAGATGATGGTTACTATTTTAGTTAACTATAATTAGAAAATTATTTTTTATATATAATATATTTATATTACAAATAAATGTTATGCTACTTTATTGAATATAAAATATAAAAAGAGCAAAATAATAATAAAAAAAATAGAAAAATTAGTATTCCGTGCAAAGCACGTGTAGAGCACGGGTTACTATTTTTTACTATTTTTTAGTTTTATTTTCCTCCTTGCTCGCCTTTATGCCGCCCCCCTCTCGCCTCGCTTTTCGCCTTTCCTAAGTACATTTCGCCCGCCTCTCGCCTTTCGCCTTTGACAACTATGTACTGAACATTAAAATCATTTTTCAGTTTCAACATTGCTAATGAAGCACTTGATCGAACATGTTAAAGGCATAACAGCAAAAGTCATCTATTGACCAGTAAATCCTCAACAAGATGTAATACAAGTATATAACAAGAATTCAAGAACATTTAGTCTAAAGAAGCATGTAAGAAGAATGATAACGATAACAAAAAAGTCAGAATTCCTGAATGATATCACGATCAAAGCACATACATTGACCTAATCAAGACACTACAAAGATTTAAGAACAAATTGACGATAAACATGATGAATTACTTTGTTAACGGCTTCTGCCAATTGAGATTGATCGCTTCAACCTTCAGAGTAGGTCGAGACTCCAACGTAAAACGCTTCAAGGTTGTTCCAGCTTTATTTTGGGATTATCCGTACTCCGGTGATGTAAACGGGTAGACCGACTCCAGCCCGACATGGAATCTTAGACCGGAGTCGGGTTTTGTGCTTGGGCCGCCCAGCGTAGTGATGTCATCAGCCCGGTCTATTCGGTTTCTAACTATGCTCGTTGAGCCCACGGTCAGGTCAGCCCCTACATTTTCATTTTGCCATTAGTAAAAGAATACAAAGTATATATGGGAATCGGGCGATTTACAAAAGAAGTTTACAAAATGATGGATACAAGGTGTGGTGGCGATATTTCGTTGGCTACATCGATAGTGGATCCGACACACTTCAATTAAAAACACCAACACAATTATGACACCTCATTTTGTAAGCCATCTTTTGTAACTTTATTATTTCCCGATCATTTCAAAGCATAAAAGAAATACATATGTAATGGTCATCATGATTTTCCATTTTTCTTGGCACTGTCTTTTCCATTTCTTTACACAAAAATGATAGAATTCTTCCACCTTTCCACTTTTCCACCTTCAAAGTAATCCTCATATAAACTTCTGTAAATTAGTACTGTAATTTGAAACTTCGAGCAGGGAACACAGCTTGATATGTTGCTTAATTTACGTTCTGAGGCAAATGAGCAATTTAATCACTCCAATTCAAAAATGATAGAATTCTTCCATTTTTGAATTCACATGCTTTCCATGTAATTATAGTTTAGGGCTTCAAGATTGAATTTCTAATTTGAAATTGAAGCCCTAAATTTGAAATCAGAGAAAGACGAGAGATTAGAGTTAAAGCCTTCAACCAATTTGACCCGCGTACTATCTAAAGTACCAAATCAACTACGTACTATTCATAAATGAACCAAATCAACCTAAATTGTTAATATATGTTAATGAAGTTAACGGATGTTAGGAATTTAACAGATACTCCCTCCGTCCCAGTTTAAGGTTCTTCTTTCCTTTTTAGTTTGTCTCAGTTTAATGTTCTTAATTGCTTTATTCCTTAAATGCCAAAATATGAATAGTGCCTTGGATAATCTTGCCCTCAAAAGGTTCATTTAATTACAAAAAAACCATTACTTACCCAACAAACTTTTCTCTCATTTGCTTTATGAATAGTGTTTGGATAATTATATCCTCACCTCCCTACTTTTATTGACCCATTTTTCTTTGTTTTACACTTGGTTTCTTAATAAGCGTGCAAAATTAAACTAAGAACCTTAATCATGGATGGAGGGAGTATTACAATAAAAAAATTAAATTGTATTAATCATAATATAAAGGGGTAAATATGCAAGAAAAATAATTTACAAATACCCCCTCCCCAATTAAATCCCCTGAAAATCAAATCTAACCCTTCCTAGCTTCCTTCTACCATATTCTTCTACACCCCACATCGACGTCCCCAACTCCAGTGCCGCTCTATTCCACCGGCTGGCTAGTGACCACCATCTTCCAACAACTATATATACAGCCATTTCCACTCCCTCATCGTCCTAAACCCTCCACCAACTAGATCTACAACCATTCCCCTTCCACCAAATAGATCTCCGATCATCCCACCCACACTGCTTCCAACGGGCTCTCTCTCTAACTTTCTCTCTCCTTGCGGTGTTACTGTGCTAGATCTACAAAAGAAATTGAAACCAAGTAGTTATGAGAATGACGTTAGAATAAACCAATTCCCCTTCCCATGATTGCTTCCGATGCCGGGAGTATAAAACCCAAAATTGACCCAGGCTTCAATTGAAACGGTTGAACTTGGCTTTAATATTGGTTGTGATAGTTATAAAAATGATGGTAGAAGGGATGAATTTTTTCTTGTATAGGGCAGGAGCATGGATTGATGAACTCCATTTTTTTGCGAGGGACATGGAGTATTTCTTTTGGTAGTAATGTCGCTGGTAAGACTCTTTTAAGATTAATTTACCATGTATCCTTACCCATATCATTTGATAGAGAGATCAGCCACAAAACAGTTGACGGTGGAAGCTTTGAGAGTGTACACCGGCAAGGGCAGCGACCTTTTTTTTGGATTAAATAGTTTTTAGGCAAAATCTTATATATATATATATATATATATATATATATATATATATATATATATATATATATATATATAAAGTTGGTGAGGAGAGTTATAGTGTTGACATGTGGATAGACTATAGAAAAGCTTGCATATGGTTATGCCACATCAATCCTACCAACATAAATATGTGACTTTTCAAATTCTTTTTCTTAGTTACTATATAGGTTAACTATTATAGTAACTATTACTATTATTAGTAAGAGTTAACTATTACTAATAATAGTAATAGTTACTATAATAGTTAACTATTAAAGTTACTATAATAGTTAACTATTAAAGTTAACTCTTAGTATTATTAGTAATAGTTAACTATAATAGTTAGCAATAGTTAACTATAGAAGTTACCATATATAGTAATAAATATTATTAGCTAATACTAATATAAAGCAAATAATAATTAATTATTAATAGTAAACTATTGTTATATTTTATATTTTTTTTAGTTAGAGTTAATTATTAAATAATTTAAAATTACTATTAATTAACAGTATTAGCTAATCATAATTTTGATCAAATATATATATATATATATATATATATATATATATATATATATATATATATTAACTATTGCTATTAATAATAGTATTAGTTAGCCATAATTGTTGCATAAATACTATTATTAATAGTATCAGTTAATAATTATACAATATATGCTAATATTTAGTATTTGCAGTACTCACTCCGTCTAAGAGCTAGAGTTCCCTACTTTGGAATCAATAGTAGACGAGTATACAATATATGCTTGTGATTTGCTTCCTTGCTAAATGCTGCATTTGAGTCTTTACCCTATGTGCTAGAGGTGTCGACCCCTATAGGAGAATGCTTGGTGACTGATAAAGTCTTTCGTGCTTGTGATGTGCTTATATGTGGTCGTGTCTTGTGTGCGGACTTGGTAGTCCTTCCTATTCAGGACTTTGATGTTATTTTGGGTATGGATTGGTTAAACAAGTTTCATGCTTCTGTTGACTGTCGTAGAAAGGTCGTTAATTTTTCCATCCCTGATGTGCCTAAGTTTACTTTTGAGGCTATGCCTTTTGGTAGAAATTTTCGTATCATTTCTTATGTGAAAGCGAGAAAATTATTGCACCGTGGTTGTGAGGGGTACTTGGCTAGTGTGCTTGATACTAGGAAAGAATCCCCTAGTTTGGAGAGGGTTTGGGTAGTTAGGGAATTTCCCGATGTTTTCTCTTCTGAGTATGATATGCCTCCCGATCGTGAGATAGAATTTTGTATAGATCTTTTGCCGGGTACGGCTCCGATTTCAAAAGCACCGTATAGGTTGGCTCCCGCAGAGTTGAAGGAGCTAAAGGTTCAATTGCAAGAGTTGCTTGATCGAAGGTTTATCCGCCCTAGTGTTTCCCCGTGGGGAGCACCGGTTTTGTTTGTGCGAAAGAAAGATGGTTCGTTGAGATTGTGTATAGATTACCGGAAATTGAATCAGGTTACAGTGAAGAACAAGTATCCTCTACCTCACATTGATGATTTGTTTGACCAGCTTCAAGGCTCAGTTGTGTTCTCTAAGCTTGATTTGAGGAGTGGGTACCATCAGTTGAAGATTCGACCGGAGGATATTCCGAAGACTGCCTTTTGCACTCGGTATGGTCATTACGAGTTCTTGGTTATGCCGTTTGGGTTGACGAACGCGCCGGCCGTGTTTATGGATTTGATGAATCGGGTTTTCCATCCTTATCTTGATTCGTTCGTGGTGGTCTTTATTGATGATATACTCGTCTACTCTAAATCCCGAGAGGAGCACGAGCAACACTTGAGGACAGTTCTATCCGTTCTTGCGAGGGAGAAATTATTTGCGAAGTTTAGTAAATGCGAATTTTGGCTCGAGAAGGTTTCATTTCTGGGTCATGTTATTTCTAAAGATGGGATTTCTGTGGATCCTTCAAAGATTGAAGCCATAGTGGATTGGAAGAGACCCGAGTCAGTGACCGAGATCAGAAGTTTTCTGGGTTTAGCCGGGTATTACAGAAGGTTCATTGAAGGGTTTTCGAGGATTGCTACTCCGATGACTCAGTTGACCCGGAAGAATGTCCCGTTTGAGTGGACCGAGAAATGTGACAAGAGTTTCGAGGAATTGAAGAAGAGGTTGACTACCGCACCGATCTTGACCTTGCCTAATGGGAATGATGATTTAGTAATTTATAGTGATGCTTCGAAAGAGGGTTTGGGTTGTGTTTTGATGCAGAACAGGAAGGTGATTGCCTATGCTTCGAGGAAGTTGACCCCTAGTGAACAGAATTACCCGACTCATGATATGGAGTTGGCGGCGATAGTCTTTGCGTTGCACAAATGGAAGCACTACCTTTATGGGGCGAAGTTTGAAATTTTTACCGATCACAAGAGTTTGAAATACCTTTTCTCCCAGAAAGAGTTGAATAATAGGCAAAGCCGATGGATGGAATTGTTGAAGGATTATTATTGTACGATTTCCTATCACCCGGGAAAGGCGAATGTGGTAGCCGATGCGATTAGTAGAAAGTCTTATGTGGCTTCGATGATGGTTCGAGAGTGGAAAATGCTTGAGGATGTTCGAGATTGGTCTCCTCGTGAATCGAGACATGAGGCTATTTTTGCGAATATTAGGGTATCTCCGACCCTAATTCAAAGGATAAAGGAAGCTCAGAAAGAAGATCCCGAGTTGGTGAAGATAATGGGTAAATTGAAGGAAAAGAACTTCGAGGATTTTTCTTTGAGTTCGAGTGGAGTTTTGACTTTCCGTGATCGTTTGTGTGTACCCGATGTTCGTGGGATAAAGAGACAAGTTTTAGATGAGGGTCACAAATCGAGATATACTATTCATCCGGGTAGTACGAAGTTGTATCAAAATTTGAAGCAACATTTTTGGTGGATTAATATGAAGAGGGAAATAGCTGAGTATGTGTCGAAATGTTTAACTTGTCAGCAGGTCAAAGCCGAGCATCAGAGACCCGCGGGACTACTTCAGCCGTTAGAGATTCCGGAGTGGAAATGGGAGCATGTGACCATGGATTTCGTTACGGGACTACCTCGTACCCGCAGGAAGTATGACAGTGTTTGGGTAATAGTGGATAGATTGACCAAGAGTGCCCATTTCTTGCCTATTGACATTAGATATTCGATGGAGAAGCTTGCGACCCTTTATATTGATGAGGTTGTCAGATTACATGGTGTTCCGGTTAGTATTGTGTCAGATCGAGACCCGAGGTTTACTTCTAGATTCTGGAATGCGTTTCAGGAAGCTTTGGGTACAGATTTGCGGTTCAGCACAGCTTTTCACCCTCATACCGACGGTCAATCCGAGAGGACTATTCAGATTCTTGAGGATATGTTGCGAGCTTGTGCTATAGACTTCTCGGATTCTTGGGATTAGCACCTACCCTTAGTGCAATTCTCTTATAACAACAGTTATCAGGCTAGTATCGAGATGGCACCTTATGAGGCCTTATATGGGAGAAAATGTAGATCGCCTATCTGTTGGGATGAGGTCGGTGAAGCAAAGATCTTGGGTATTGATTTGCTCCAGGGTTCAGTTGAAAAAGTTAAGGTTATCCGGGATCGATTGAAAACAGCCCAGAGTCGACATAAGAGCTATGCAGACAACCGAAGGCGAGATCTTAGTTTTCAGACCGGTGATTTTGTGTTCTTGAAGGTGTCTCCGAAGGTAGGTATTCGTAGGTTTGGGAAGAAAGGCAAATTGGCTCCGAGGTTTATTGGCCCGTTTGAGATTTTGGGAAAGGTTGGACTTCTAGCGTACCGTCTTGCGTTACCACCTTCTTTGGACCGGTTACATAATGTTTTCCACGTTTCTATACTTCGGAAGTATGTTCATGATCCATCTCACGTTTTACCGAGGGTACCGGAGGATATAGAGCCTGATATGACTTACGAGGAACGACCGGTTCGGATTTTAGATGCCAAAGTCCAAGAGTTGAGGAACAAGAGCATTCCGTTGGTTAGAGTTCTTTGGAAGAATCATAATGTTGAGGAATCGACTTGGGAGCTTCGAGAGGCGATGGAGCGGAAATATCCGTGGCTTTTTAATTCGGTTAAGTCTCGTTAAAATTCGGATCGAATTTTCTTTAAGGGGGAGTGAATGTCACGACCCGAAAACCCGTCTCTATTTTCTAATAATAAATATTTAATTATTTACTTATTTCTTATTTAATTGTTTAAATTATTATTTAATTAATAATTTATGTGTGCATTTTATGTGTTACAATAATTTATGCCTAGCATTTAATTGGTTAATTGTGCTAGTGTAGAGCGTTGGGTCTTAATTATTAGTGGGGAGTTATTTGCTTTGGGTAGTGTAGGGGAGGGGCCCTAAGTGTAACATTTCAAACTAATCATCTCCCTACTCCCTCTCTTCTCCCTCACCTCCTCCCTCACCCTAACCCCATTCCCAGCAAACTCTCTCTCTCTCTCTCTCCAAAGAAAAAGGTAAAGTTTTCTTCTCTCCCTTCTCTCTTCATTCTACCTATCTTCCTCTCTTTATTTCTCATTTCTCATAAAATGAAACATGTTTAGATCGTCGATAGGGTCGTAGGAAGCTAAGAAATTTCGAGTTCCGTCACCTTTGAGAAATCCGGGTAAGTTGCTTTTTCCCCATTTTCATGCTAGAAATGTTCATCAATGTTTGTATGATGTTATTGTTGTTGTTTATTGCAATCTTGGATGAGTTTTGAGTTATTTCAATTTGTTTGATAATTTTTGTGAGAATTTGATGTTGGGTTAAATCTTGGTTTGGGGTTGTCTAATGTTGATGTGTAGGTCCCCTCCCAGTTCTTAGTAGTTTGATCACATGGTTAGACTTGCTAGAAACTTTGAAATGCAGAGATTTGAGTTTTGGGTTGAAAATGGAGGAAACCCAGATTTTTGGCCGGAAATTGTCCCTCCGGGCAAGGGGGTGCGCGCACCCTTTGGGAGAGGGCGTGCGCACCCTTATGCCCCTTTGTAAACAACCTTTCTGATCACCTAGGGCATGCGCACCTTATTTGGAGGGCGTGCGCTCCCTCGTTGTTTCAATCGTAGAAAACCTTCTGATGCCATAGGGCGTGCGCCCCCTGTCCACGCGAGCGCGCGCACCCTCCCCTTGCCCCTTTATGCAAAACCTTCTGATTCCTCAGGGCGCGCGCACCCTTTCTCCTAGGGTTATGTACAAGTCCTGAACTTCCTCCTCTTGTACCTTTCGCAGACAATCTTCGATAGTTCATAACTCTCTCATCCGAACTCCGTTTTAGGTGTATAAGCTATCGTTTTAAAGCTCTCATCGAGCTCTTCGAGATGAGTGAATAGTTTTGGTTGTGTGCTTGGGTTAACTGGATCCTCTGTGATCAAATGTGATATGGGAATTATGTTATCATTATGGAAATTATTGGAACACTTTAATTGTGTGCTGTTGGTTCATTTCACTTTCTTGGTGACTCCTTGGTATGGTTCCCTACTTTGGAACAATGGTTGTTTATCGTGCTAGTATTTTATTACTTAGCTTTTACTTGAAAGTCCAGCTGGTATTTGTGGTTGTGTCGGGCGATGTGAGATATTGTGATGGCACCGGCCAAGTCCATTATGGTGTCGACCATTGTTTTGCCCTTATTTCCCTCTTCCAGATCGGCCTTGGTTGAGACGTTTGGAGCATGACTTTGTGGCATGGCTCCCGCCCTTTGTGGCACATTACTTTGTTATTGGTTCCGGTACCGGGGGTTTTCTCTTCAAGCTTTCATGCTGCTATGAAGATGTCGATGGTTGATTATTGAAGCTGCGCAGCGACCTTTATTTGGTTATATCAGTTGGGGAAAACCTTGGCTATATCCTTGTTAATTGTTTATTTCCGCTGCTATCTGATATATGAGAATTGCTATGTGTTATGTGATTAATTATTGATTATTGCATCATAGCATGTCATGTAGTTGCATTAGTAACTTATTGAGATTTATCTCACCCTCTTTCTTTTTATCTTTGTTTTTCCTTAACGCCCCCCAGGTGGTAAGGATTAGACTCGCTGATCACGAGACAGGACGTCGCGAGGGTTGAGCTTTTGGGGCAAGTGTATATTGGTGGGTTTCATTATATAAATGTGTAAATCTTTTGGGGATAGTTGTACCACATTTTGACCTCACTAAGATTTGTATATTTTATTATTTTGTAGTGTGAACTTATGGGGCTTACACTAGTACATTGTCGTTGTTAAATTGTTTTCCAAAACCTGGTGTTACCATCTTTTGTTATGAAATGAAATTTTTATCTCCGATATTTTGGTGTTTTGATTAGTAAGTCGACGTCCAGCTCGCGATCTCGGGCCCGCGGGGTTCGGGGTCGCGACAGTTCCACTTTCTATTTTAGTATATTCCAAATAGTCTTTCTCAAACTGACAAATTATGGGAAAAGATTAATAGTGTTTTGATTATATTTTCTTTCTAATGCTTCTATAATTACAAAAAGACCAAACTTATTAACTTATATATTGTACACTTGCACTATGAATTGTGTTTTGGCTATGCTCTCAACCCACCTGCAATGTTTACCCATTTTCTATTATTTTTTAATAAGTGTGCGCAAGCAAAGTATGACTCTTACTCTAAGACAAGGGAGTATTAATTAATCACAATAGTTACTAGATATATAGATTATTACTATTAATATTATTAGTTAATTAATTTATTATTCTACTAACACATTATATATACACTATAGACTTTTATATTTACTAATTATAATGTGTGTATATAATAAAAAATAATTTATTGGACAATAGCTAATATTATTAAGTAAATCATGTATTGAATTAAAAGTTAATTCATAATAATAACAAATCATCTTTATTTTCAAGTTTTAATTATCATAATAAATACAAATTATATGCAACAAAAGCTAATTTTTTTTAACACAATTGTCCTAAATTAGTAAGGAAATGTTTTAATTCATATACGATATACTTATATACCAAAAAAATATTATGTTTCGTTATTAAATAAAAATTTTAAAAATAAACTAGTAAAAGACTGACAAATTAGTTTCTCGTGCAAAAGCACGGGTTACCTACTAGTGACATTGGAAGAATAGGATTGGTTTAAGGAATGATTAATATTGAAAATGGATTTACAATTATGTCCCCATTTTATGTTTGGTGAATGTTGAGAATGTGGTGACGGGATGGTGGCCGGAGATGGTGGGAGGAGGTGGTGGTTGATGGTTGATGATTTCCTTTTTCCTTTCATTTTTCTCCACATATATCAGATGAAGAGCATGGTGGGTTAAATAGTTTTTGTTTATTTTAATGTGTACTGGGTCAATTTAGAAAATTTTGATTGACATATCCGTTAAGTTTTTAACATTCGTTAACATCCATTAATATATACTAACGATTTGGGTTGATTTATGCATGGTACGCAGGTTGATTTAGTAGTTTAGATAGTACGCGGGTCAAATTGGTTGAATTCATATAGTACGCGGATCATTTTGGTCGTTTACTCCTTTCTCAACCAGAACCTTTGTATATATATGTAGGGTGAAGTGTAAATTTTAAATATTAGGAGGGCCACTATTAAAAATCTTAAGTATACAATTAGTTCGGGTCGGATCAGGTCGGGTTCGGTCGGATCAGCAGTGCCGACCGAAACCGAAATCGAACCCGTTCGGATCGTAAAATTAAATTGCAAATTGAACCCTAAATATTCGGATCGGATCGCCCTCAAAACGGATCGGGTTCGGGCAAATTGTCATCCCTAGCAAAATGTCCCTAAATATTGTTTTGTTACAACACTATTTGGTTTCTAACTAATTTTCTTTTTGGGTATTTATTGATAATTTTTTAAAGAAAAATATTCAAAAAAAATTATCCTTTCTACCTCACTTGTAATATCACACACTCACAATATCTTTCTTTTTTTACTTTTCATTTAAATCAATCCAAACATAAAAAATGTTACTACCTCTGTCCTTAAATGAGTGTCCAAATTTCATTTAAGGGACATCTGAAAATCTTACATTTTTGTACAATTTGGTGGCAAAGATTCATATATAATCTTGTAATCTCATTTCCAAACATTTAATTTTGCACGTAAAAAGAGACCGGTGAAAAAAAACCAAAAAAAAAATATTTAGGGACAAAGTTGTGTTAAAAAAACAAAGATTTTTTAAAAATTGACACTCATTTAAAGACAGAGGGCGTACTTTTTTTTCCTCAAAAAAGGTTGTAGGCCTAGTTTTACTATTATATAATATAACTATAGATTGTTTTCGTGTCTTCAACGCCAAATATTGTTCTTGTGAAGAAATTTTTGAAGGGCACTATTAGGCCGTCTTCAAATTATGCTTGGAAAAGATTCCTTCAAAAAAGAAAAAAAAAAGCTCTACCGAAGCGGCCCAACTGAACAATAAACACTTCCAATTTTGAAGGTCTCCATAAAATTTCTACCATTAGGATTAAAATTTAACACCCAATAATGCGAAGGAAGAAAATAAGCCGAGAATGTTTTGGTACAAGGTCAAAATTGACCAAGTGAAAGTATAATAAAAGATTTAAGTACCACTATAATACATTCTATGACTTGGTTTGTCCAAGTTGAGGCATGAGATAGGCAAAATTTAGGTTTGAATGGAAGATAATATTATCAGCGTGCCTTTCTTTATCCATGTACTTATATTCTACAACTGCTTTAGACAACCACATCCAAGATTTAAATAATCTCACTTTGATTTTGGTAAAATCAACTTAATTAAACTTTGACCAACAATTTATGACATACGTAAATACAATTTTAACCTTGGTAGAAAAAAAAACATGTACATTTCTTCATAATATCTTCTGGAAATAGTTCATAGCACATTTGGACAACTACAAAATACAATACTTATTTTCCCACATCCCAAGAAAAAGAAACAAGGAGCGGGAGAGGAGGATTATGAATACACATTTCTTGGCATTGCAAATTTGTGCATCTCACCCATGACTTTCAGAACATGCCATCCCATTAATCTATATATCACACAAACATAAAGGAGTAGTAGCTAGCTACCCTGTAGTACAGGGCCAAGTTGACTAGTCAATACGTGGCAACATAAAACTAAAGCCAGAGTTCTCACGGATGAGGGGTGGGGGTTCAACGTCAGAGATGTCTATCTGTTCCATCGACTTTGATATGTCATCAACTGAAAAGGGAATGCTGCATAATGGCCATAAACAAATGTTAGTAATAACCGCTGGATACTTGTGTCATTGCTCAATCACAAGTGCAATTCAATCCTAGGAGTAGGAACCAATCTCCAGTACCATTTTTTTATTTCGAGCAAGCTGTACCATTCTTGTGTACCACTAGTGGTTGTGCATGATTGATGATGTCATTATAATGTACGGTTGGATCACTAGTGGTGCATAATGTGGTACTACCTCTGTCCCACAATGACTGTCCAAAATCGCTCTTGAATTTCGTACAGTCCGGACAGTCATTTTGGGACGGAGGGAGTACAAAAAATGGTACACAAGATTTTGTCTCCAATCCTACTTAGTTTTTCAGATCATAGTTTGACAATGTACAGAACAAGAATGTGCTAAAAGATCTGTAATAACCTCAGGATAGTGGTGTCAGTGCTCAAATAATGGGTACCTCTATTCTTACTTCCTTTTTCAAATCATGGCTTGTCAATGTCTAGAGTGATAATGTGTTTACTTGAAGTCAAGTTGATAAGAATGCCAACACAAGACAAAATGTCATCAAGAACACTCTTCTTGATTTGCATCCATGTGTAAGCCCCCGTCTAGAAAACCAACAGCAACCTCAGTGGCGGACCTACACGCCTACTGTATGAGATGCAAATGTACTCACTTAATCAAATAGTTTGTCTAGTTCAGTTCAGTGGGTAAAGCGGTAGTCTTTTAACCTTGTGGTTGTAGGTTCTAGTCACATCACATAGTAGCGATTTTCCCTTTCACAATTACATTTTGAAGCTTTGACGTGTAATTCGTGCACCCACTTAAAATGGTAATGACTTTCAACCTACCTAGCATTTTGGAATGGGTCGCTTATGTTGCCCGCAAAATTGGTTAGAAAGAATCTTCACTTATGTTGCCCATTAATTTGGTTAGAATGAATTTGTTAATAGCCACTCCCACCATCCCACACTCAATGTCCTTTTTTAGTTTTCATTTCCATAAGTTAAGGAAAATGACTTTTAGGCTATTTTGAAAATAACTCTCAGTGTTGACTCTAGTATTACTGGCGTGTATTGGGACATAATAAAGGAGAATTTATAAACTTCATAGAAAAAGGGAAACTTGTTTTGGGACAAAAAATATTCAACCTTTCCAAGTAAACCCTATTCCCTCCACATATTGATGTGGTATGGGGTGCCACGATCTGTCTTTTACACACGTGACATTCTCGTCAAGGCCCAAATAATCCAAAAGATTCTCCAAGTAGATCGTTAACATGGAATCTCACACAGCCCATCAGCATCTTTTAACCCACATCAGAGGGGTCCAAAAACAGTATGCCTACTTCTAAGAACCACACTACATGAAGATGAAGCCTCATCGGACATATCACCAACGGTCAACCCCAATTGGAGGGTTACCAATGGGGTCCAATAACTGAACGCCTTCATTTAACCATAAAACTGTTGCAAAATGAAGTCTCACCAGGCACATGGCCAACGTTCAACTCGAATTGGAGTGATCCACTAACAGTATGAGAACTTTAAACCCCTCTAAGAGGTCCATAAGAATGATCAGTGTTGCTCAACCCCAAGTTAGTATTCCTTCAATCCCTTGAACTTTTCATCATTTATTAACATTATCTTCATAAATCATAAGTATAGGAAAGGTACTGAATAAGGAAGTGAAATCGTGTATATTTTCAAATTAAGAAAAAGGACAACTATTTTTTTTAAAGAAGCAACTTTTTATGGGACTGAGAGAGTAGTAGCCCGCGTCCAAGCCTTTAGAAGTCAACAATATTTCACCCGCACACTCAATGTGCAGTTGATCGTATAGTAAATTTTAATGTTAGCATATTCCATAAAATGTGAGATAGCCAGATTAGTGTCAATTAAACTAAAAATAGAAGCAGATGATGCATTGCTTGAAGTTCATTGCTTCAAGTACTTATGTTTTGTGGGAAATGATATAATCCATATTTTTTCTTTGGGTCGGATAACTTCTTAAGTCTTAACACTGAGTTTCAAGTAGATGTCAAGGAATTGAAAAAAGAGCTTAAAAGCAAACATATAACATTCACGAGGTAGGAGGAAGGTAATGCTAACCTCGAATCATCGTCCAGCAGAAACGAATTGCTAACTGCATTGTTTGAATCTTCAGTCATCAAAACCCTCATGCTGGATATAACCTAAACGAGTTGCAAGCAAACCTTACTGTGATTAGTTTTACTATAGATTGAGATCCATGGCATTTATCATTCAACGGTATTGACCCAATTGTAGATAAGTACAGACTTACCTCTGGGGACACACTATGTGTGCCATACTTGTCATCCCAATACATTGTACTAATTCGATACAACTGCTGTACACTAAGCACCTGCGAAACAGAGAATAAGGCTGGTTGAGATCTAAGAAAGATTTGGGTGGAAACACCAGTGAATCAAACTTTCTAAGTGAAAAGTGTATCCACTCACTGGGCACAGGTCGTGGCTTATCTCATCGAGGGATTTCTTTGGCTTTTGATGTATGACCTGAGCCAGAATAATGTCAGAAAATCCAAGATTCTTTCCCATATCTCCACCAATAGGTACTATCTCAAGGAAAGTGGAAATGAGAATAGAACATGATAGTTTACCAGAAACCCAATAGCCTGCCTGATATGCTTCAGCTCGTCCCAAGATGAACCTGCATACTGCAATTTTTTCCCATTGGCTCATAGATTATTTTTCCCATTGTTTTATACTCCCTCTGTCCCGAAAAGTTTGTCTCGTTTGACTTTTATGGTCAACTCACGTCAATTTTGACCATACATTGGTGTCAATCAAATGATCACAACAAAATTCTGAAAATTGTTATTGAAAAATCAAATGATTTATCAATTACAATCTTTAGAATTTCATTAGTATGATTAAATCGACATCAATGTTTGGTCAAATTTCATTTGTGTTGACCATAAAAAGTCAAATGGGACAAACTTTCTGAAACAGAAGGGGTATTTATTTTTTCCCAATTGGCTTATACTCCCTCCGTCCCAATTTAAACTTCAAAAAATAATTGGTTCAAGAATTAAGAAAAAGGTGATGTGTTGTGAGTGTAGATGGTTTGGTAGGAGAGAGAAAGTGTGGTAAAAAATAGTTAGTGGGTATTGTTGTGAGTATGACATGTGGGGCCCACAAATAAAGAAGTATAAAAAACTTTCCTTTTTGGGCTTTGAAGTTTAAAATGGGACACTCAAAATGGAGATTTTTGAAGTTTAAAATGGGACGGAGGGAGTACTTAATACACAAATTAGGAAAATCACAAGTGAAATAACAAAGCCTCCCAATACCTCATCTGTAGCTTTGAAGCACCAATTTTCCAGTTCAGCCAATCCTGCTTTAACATATTCACCATTACTAAACGAACAGCATTCTCGCCTCAACAGAAGGCTGCAATAAGAAACATAGTAGAAAATAATAACTAAACACTTATATTCACATTATAACAGCTCAAGAAGGCAAATAGATAATACCTGTTGAATAGTTGAACGTTGATGAAAGAAAATATTTGTGTAAACACTTTACGCACCAAAAATGGAGGTACCTGAAAAAACGGAATGAGAGCAGAAAGCAGGTAAGGAAAATGAGGTGATGGAGAAGAAACGTTAAAATGCTAGCTTGGACAGCTAGTGGAGTAGATCAAAATAACGAACAACGTCCAAAAGCATTAGCTTGAAACCCCCTAGGAAAAGGGGAGAGGGATAGAGCATATAACAAAAGCAACAGAATTTCCACTAACATGATTTGTTTTCAAAGTGTTCAAGAAACTTCCGAGGCTCTTCACGATGCCTTGCCAGTGAGCAATCAAAGCTTGCTGAGCAGCTGAATTTGCAACGGAACGTGATGATCCCTTGACTAAGCTTGCTCTAGAAGTTCTCGGTGCCTAAATGGAAAAAAATAATAAATATGACCTACAGTAGTTCCCAATGGAAGAAAAACCAACAGAAATAGCACATGAAATTTAGAATTCGTTTTTTCATTGGGAAACAAAAGAAGGTTGTAGCATAAAATTCAGTGAAAAGGTACCTGAATACACAGTCCAAGCAACGGGGAGATCTCTTTCTTCAGATTATCTCTAATCATTCCATATATCTTTTCTACATATGCGGTAAGTTGCTGCTTGAATAGCAAAGCAGGGTATTTCGCTTCTACTTGGCGTAAAGTTTCTACTCCACCACTCAGGCTCCCATTCACGTAGGAAAGATTAACTCCTTGGGGAGTTCCCCGAAAACTCTAGAGAAAAGATAATCAAACCCCTGGAGTAAATAGCACTAAACTTTATTGAAAAAGAGAATTTAAATTCACACGGCGGATCAACTTACATGTGTCATCCTCCCAAACAGAGTTGCTGATGATGATCGGCGACGTTGTGGAGCCATTCCAGCAGCACCACTTGCTTTTAGTGTTCGCTGAAGAAGCAGCAAAAGAGTTGAGGCATTGGATAGCCAATAGGCCAAGACATCGTTTTTTTCCTGGGTCTTCTGTTCAAAATGTTAAAGTTCAAGTCATTAGAGGGTTCTGAAGTTATAATGACTTGAATAAGATATACTCTCTCCGTCCCGGAAAGATAGTCCCACTTTGACTTTATAGTCAACTCAATTGAACTTTGATTTTTAATGAAAATCCAATTATCCCTAGGCGATTCTAAAAATTCTTACTGATTGCATTCTTACTCGTGAAACAATAATTTATTTATTTTTAGAATTGCATAACGAAAATAGGATTTCATTAAATTATGGTCAAAATTCAATTAAGTTGATCATAAAGTCAAAGTGGAACTATTTTTCCGGGACGGAGGGAGTACATTTGTTGCATAGTGGATGGTTGAGTATACCTCTATAGCATGACCTATCGTCTGAATGATTTTGTCAAAAACACTTGTCCGCTCAACTTCGAAAGATCTCCACTGCAAAAGACATTTGTAAATGATACAGGCTGCAACTGGTCTGTTGCCTGCGAAACCTAGATGTTGTGCAATACATCGAATAAGCAATTCCTGATGCTCCTGCTGTTTCTCATTTAGTGATTTTTGTGGTTTGTCCTCTATTTCAGACATATCTCGTTGGTTCATTGAATGGCTGTGCAGATCCTGTTGCATGGTTTGAAGATGAACAAGAATATGTACAGTTAAATTAATAAAACGGCAGATATATAAACACCGAGATATCTGTAACTCAAAGGAAATTTAAGAGAATGAATTCACCAGATGTGTCTTGGTATCCCCAAACATATGACCACTCTCTGTCCTCTGCCAATAGCGAAAACATGAATGATTAATAGCGAAACTATGGATTTCCTCCTATGTTGACATGAATACTCCCTCTGTCCCAGAAAGTTTGTCCCATTTTGACTTTTTATAGTCAATACAAATGAACTTTGACCACAACATTAATGTCGATCTAATCATCCTAGTTAAATTCCAAAAAATGTAATTGATAAATCATTAAGTGACTTACCAATAACATTTTTTTATAATTTCATTGTGATCACTAGATTGACACTAATGTATGGTCAAAGTTAACTAAAAAAAGTCAAAATGAGATAAACCTTTCGGGACAGAGGGAGTATTAGTTTAAAGATACCTGAATGATAGATTTAGATCTTCCTGAGAGGAACTTATTAGGTGCCATTGATACAGCCTGTTGACGAAAAACTTTATTTTCTGACTCTAGATTAGTGAGCTTCTCTTCCAACCTGATTAGATAGTAAATGGTCAGTGACTGAATCCAATCCCATGAAATAAAGTATTACTGATCATTTTTTCAGTTACAAATATAAAATATGTTGCTGACGGTTATTATTCATGCAGCCTACCATTTAATAAAGGACGCGTACGAGCAATTAATTGGCAAAATGAACATGCAAAAGTTATGTACAACACAACAATCTCTAGTAAGAATCTGAACAATACTGCAGAAAGAGCTGTTCAGCACCCTACATAACAATTAATATAAGGGCAAACTACCGAGATATGCAACGTAGTTTGATTTTTATCATGCAACCTACTAACTAGTGGCAGATATATGAAACGTACTTTACTATCATATATCAAATAATGCAATGTACTCTAACGCCGTTAAAAATTCTAACAGAAGTATGACTTTCGTTAAAAAAAAACTAACAAAACGTTTCTTTAATAATCCAAAAAATGTAAACTTTCGCAAAACGTTTCTTTAACAATCCTTTCAATGGGACGGTGGTGGGTATCTCATCACTTTCTCATGTTCATTTTGAGTTAGTTTCGTTAAATATATAGCTGAACTCGTTAAAAATTTAATGTGTTTTGAGTAGGTTGCATTATTTGATAAATGATAGTAAAGTACGCTTCATATATCTGTCTAGTGAGTAGGTTGCATTATTTGATAATAGAGGCTTAGTACGTTGCATCAAGCACTATTCCCAAAATATAACTATAGCTAGGGCACGATACTCAGAATGATCAGTCTACCTGCTCATAGATTCCTGAAGATGATGAACCTTCTTTTCTGTTTCTTCTAACTTCTTAAGTCGTTCTTCACTACATTCTTCCGACTCGGCATATTTCCTCTCCAAATCAGCAGATTTTTGCTTTTCTTCCTGTAATTGTGCCTGTACTACAAAAGAAGCTGTAAAAATAAAGCCCCGTGGAGTATTTACTATGATTAACAGTATGCTACGTGTCATACTCTCTTGCAAATACAACTAAGTTAATGAGCCTATAAATGTACATGCCTTAAAAGTCTATTATATGAAATGCAAGTTGTCAGTTGATAAGGTCAGAACTTATAAAATATTGGCATGACTGCCAATGTGTAATATGACACTCAAGCTTCAAAATGTTTTAAAAGATGTGACAAGGATTGATGAAGTTGACTGATTGGAAAAGAGACAAATAGAAAAATTGCTTATATTTTTGTTTACCTTTAAATCACTGACTTCTGTTGTAAGAGACTCAACCTTCTCCGTATCTTCAACCATAACTTGGGTTTCCTTGATAACAGGTGGTGCTTCTTCAATAGCCTTCTTTGCAGCCTCTCGTTCCTTGACCAACAGTGCATTTGCTTCATCAACTTTGGCTTGCATAGATTCCAATGAATTCTGCAACTTTGCTATTTCTTGGGAATTCTTCTCTTCCAAGTCAGTCTGGAATGACATATTTGAAGATTTGGCATGAGATGTTCATCAAATTACAAAAATGGGGAAGGTTCTTGATGGTGTAAACAATAATTAATGTGATTATTTAGTTGAGCATAGGGCCCATGTAATCTTTCCTGAATTTTGTTGCAGCATATTGCATCTTTTAACATGGAATTCCAATAAAAAAGATTCACATCAGTCTTTAATCCTATCTAGAACGATTGAGAAACATTACCCTTAAACGTTTTTCCAATTGTAAACGCCATGTCAACTCCTCCAATTGTTTTTCTAACTTATCCTTTGCCTCTTTAAGTGCACCGGTTTCTCTAGCAGCCTGAAAAGAGTAGTAGTTTTAGGTCACTTCCTTAATATGCAAATATGAAACAGTTCAAATCTGTGCAGGACCAAGAAAAGACTGCTTGCATAATCGACAAGGAAGATTAGAAGTTATGTCTTCTTGGTCAGTGCTCTGGACAGTACCATATGGTACACAAGAGTTACAAGGTAAATCGTATGAATTAGAATGGGGCACAAGGTAAAGCGTTTAAACAATGCACATTTAAAGCGTCTGAATACTGCACCTTCAATTTCAACTATAACAATGAGTTGAGGCTTTATCTTGATTATAATTTGTGAACACAATTAACGTTAAAAGTCCATGAAACTAACCATTTTGAGCTTTCTTAGTTCTTTCCTTGCAATTCTTCCCCTCCATCTGCATTGTGTAACTAATGTTCCCTTCTTCAGCTTTTTATAGTAGGAGAAAGATCTATGACAACGCCAACGAGTCTAAATAACAAAAAAGAAGCAATTAGCAATAAAACCCTAAATGGAAAATATTATGACTTGAAAAATCACATTATTCAGTCAACCTGAATCATAATTGCAGCTTTGGTTTGCTTCCTAAACCTAAACTTTTTACGAGCGTCCATGGCACGTAAACCTGTTTGCAGAACAAGCACCGACACACGAAGTTTGGTGTAGGCTTTCCAGGCTTGGTACCTCCGCACGTGCTTCTCAATTTTTAAGGCGGTTGCTTCCCTTTTCAAGCTATCATAATGCTTGCTAGCCAATCCACCTAGAAGTCATGTAATCATTACCATGCACATCATGGTATGTGAAGAGTGCATTATTAAATCTTGAGAATATTATTATAAAGATAATATACACAAAATAAAATGCAAATCAAGCTTTGAGATACTTCATGTAGTCACCTCTGCACAGAGATTGCATGATAATAGCCGCATTTCGCAATGCTAGAAAATGTCTGCGAGCAATATGAGTTCGTATCCGCCGTTGTATTGATTTCGCTGCACTACTAAGGACCTCGGCTCTCCGTGCATCTAGTTCAGCCATCTGACCGGCCCTCAAAAATACCTTTGTTTTACCAATCTGTACAACGATTAAGTGCCAGTTAAATCCTCAAGTGCAACTAGTAGAAAATATGCGACACACTTGTTTAGCATGCTTGTCTGGGCAGAGTTGATGGAAATGTTGGCTAATACTCGTATCCTAATACAGGTGTCATTTGTACAACAATGTGCAACTCAGACAGACCCTATTACACATGTTTTAACCTAACCCATTACCAATGTGATGATTCTAGACTATAGTCCCTATACCGTGCACTTAAATGGAGCATGTTACATATGCACGTTGAAACCTAATGACAAGTTCTCTAAGCAGTCATGAGCGATTTGATGTTCTTTCTTCATTTTGACCTTGATTTTCAAATTTCATTTTGGAAACTTTCAAATATAAGATCTCATATTTGATTTAAAACATAGTTACCAGGAACGTGGGACGTTTCGGGACGCGAGACGGGTACGGGAACGAGGAACGTGACTTAATAAATTTAAGGTACGCTGGGGGTAGGATCAATTGGGAACATGGTACGCTCTTTATTGGAAACACATCACTAAGTTGAATATATTAACATATATACACACACACACTTACGTGTGTGTGTGTGTGTGTTGTTAGGGAGATAAAAGACTATAATGGAAAGGCGGATAGCCATAAAAGATTGTAAATGTAGACTAGATTCTACGTTGCTGACCGTTTATTTTCCAGTACGATTGTTTGAGTACTTTGGGTCGATTTCCCTTGTGAACCCGGGACGAGTGTTCCCGGGACGTGGGACGAGGGGGGGTTGGGAGTTCCCGGTAACTATGATTTAAAACAAGACCGAGGACACATTGAAACCTAGATTTATTTTTCACGCATCCTCAAAAGAGTTTTTTGACTTGTTATTTTTTATTTACATCTCAATTTTCAGATTCATTTTTCGTAGATTTACAAAATAAATTTGTCTTGTTATCATCTAGGAACATCATTTGACAATAACAGTTTAAAAATCAGGATAGCCCCTCAATAATTAATTTCCCTGCTCAAAGGAATAGATTGGTTATCTACAAACACAAAATCTCATTCATCAATATTACCATGGCCAAATAACACAGTATTCCCTCCATCCCAGAACGGTAGTCCCACTTTTATTTTAATGGCCAATTTAATTGAACTTTGGAAAAAAAAAAAAAAATTAAATAAAAATATAACTATGCCCGTTGAATTCTAAAAATTACTGTTAATAGCATTCTTAGTGGAGCCTCAATAACAATTTTTAGAATTTCATAAGGATAATTAATATTCATATATTTTGGTCAAAGTTCACATAAGTTGACCATGAGAATTAAAGTGGGACCATCTTTCTGAGAAGGAGGGAGTATTAATCTAAGAAGAGAAACCAAAGAGTCATTTGAGCTGTTCCTGGATGAGTCCCCATATCTAAACATATCTTGCACGACATTGACTTACAAATTATCACAACAAGCAATCCCCATTGTAAATGAGCAACAACACCTGTCCCAAGTAGCAAATATAAAGATAATCCTGGTATTATTACCTGGAAACCTTTTAGTCCCTTCTTTTCCAAAACTCTTTTGCAGACAACCTTTTCATCAAAGCTGTTCATAAATGCATTAAAACATTGAAAACTAATCAGAAACTCAAACAACAGCTGTGAATTGAAGAAGCAGAAAAAAAAAAAACAACGTATAAAGAAATGTAGCTTGACTGCAATTAAAGCTAAAAAAGAATACTTGCCTCCCTTCAAGGAATTCAGGTGCAAGAAGTCCAAATCTGTTTACAAACTCAAAGAAAGGGCGGCGCGTTGGATATCCAGCACAACTGATTCTGATTGCCTCTAAAACACCCTAAAGAAAAGGAAAAATACCAAGAACCATAAAAATAAATCAGGGATGAAAAATTAAGGGAAAACATTAATAATAATTAGACAGTAAAGGTACAAGGATAATAAATAGCTATGGTTAGTGTACTCACACCACAACGCAGTTGTTGCATGATGTTGGCATTCTCAAATATCGCAGGCTTAAGAAGATTGTTTGGCTTAACACATCTAATGTAGTGAGGTTCTGTAGCATTCAGCGTCTCCATCAGTTGTTGCAGTTGTAGCTGCATGCGCATGTTTCTAAAGTTATTGCCTTTCATAGGAAATATTCTAATGAAAAAGGCATCAAGTTTCTCACAGTGGGAGTATAAGAAATCTACAACTTCACATGAAAAATTGTGACCTCAAGATTAGTATTTGGAAAAGCTAACAATCAATATATTGACGCAGTGATACCTTAAACCGTGAACCAATTGAAGAAAATTTGGAAGATTTGGTAGTTTCTTCAGCTATTGTGGGGAAAAGGCCTTCTACAAATGAACATTTGGAAGCACTTAACAAGTCCTGATGTTCCGGAACCACATAATCTTTGTTTTTGTCCAGAAATTGGTCAGATTGATATTGGACCTGGAAAATGCATGTTAAGTAAGTTTAAATGGAAGTCAGAAAGCCATAGAGCAAGGTACAATATTTCTTCATAACATACCTCTCCAGCATAATGCGCAATTGTGAAGTCTGTTCGAGACAATTTGGGTTTGACAAAGCGCTTGTGAGATTTGAAAGTCTGGTAGAGCTTGTTTGAAAACGTTTCATGTGTTGACTTTGGGAACATACTGAAAATAGAAATTCTAGTGATGAGAGTTGAAAGAAAAAGTTTTACTGAAATAACTGAGTTAAAAATGAAATTCATGTTTAATGTTCAAAACTAAAAAGGTAGGGAATATAAGAAGAAGAAAAATGAGCAGCAAGATCACATTGAAAACCATCAGCAATGCTTGAGAATTAATTTGATAAGAATACAAGGAAACAATTACCAGGCTTCATCCAGGAGAGCAATAATTCCACCAGGTTTCTGCAAAAACAATATATCTGATGTGATAAATATCAACATGAAGTTTAGAAACCATGGATTAATGATAACTGAATGGCGAGCCAATGAACTGATAATTATAATACAAGAAGATGGAATTCACACTTTTGTGATAAACAAAGTACTGGATATGTTATATTCAGAGGCAACCCTTCCTTTTGTAGAAATCTTTGACAAATTTACTACTCCCTCCGTCCAAAAATGAATGTCTGAAAACTTTTCAAGTTTGCTTTTGATCAAGAGCAAATTGAAAAGTTTTCGGACATTCATTTTGGGTAGAGGTAGTACACCATTTCCACTAAATTATCATTTTGGGACTAAGGCTTTGATGTTGTTGTTTTTATATTTCTACTTAATAGCTCAAGATGTTTTGTAACTGTTGTGAAATCTGAACCCAGAGTGCATTTAGGAAAATCTCTATTCTACATTGGCATCAAACTTAACAACAGCCACACATAATAGAAACTCAATTCCAATTTTACAGCTACTTATCTCATTTTTCACCTTTTCTCTTTCTTTCATCAGAATTTTCCACTCTTCTGTTTCATTTCCTTTTTTTCTTTTGTGTGATTATGACTAGATAATCTACTTTCCATCCAATGACACCATCAAAAGAAGTGAAAACATACATGACTTGCCATTTCTTTCTTTGTTTTATTAACTCATTCAAAGTGTAAGATTCTAGAGTACACATGCACTGAAGCATAAGCAAGCATATATGAAGATGTGCAATATGGGATCCACATTGATAACTAATACTCCCTCCGTCCAAGAAAGATAGTCTTATTTGACTTTTTATGGTCAGCACAAGTGAACTTTGACCAAATGGTAATGCAAATTAATCATCCTAGTGAAATTCTAAAAATTGTAATTGATAGATCATCAAGTAATTTACCAATAACAAATTTTAGAATCTTATTCCGATAGTTAGATTGACATTAATGTTTGGTCAAGTGTCAAATGAGACTATCTTTCCGGGACCGAGGGAGTAAATGGTTCAGGGAAGAAAGAAAATAAGTAATGGGAAAAAGGAAAAAGAAAGAAGGGAAGATACACAAAAGAAGTTGAAGTGTTACGATTAATGTAAGGGCGAATTGCATTTTGGGCCCCAAAGTTTAGGGGGTGTTTCCAAGTCAGACCCCATTCAATCACTATTTACATTTTAGGCCCCAAATTTGTCATTCTGTAAGCATGTTAGGTCTTTTAACCAATTTTGTTAGAAAAACTCGTTAATAATCACGTGCGAGTCACATGTCACTTAACGGAGGATGTTTTTGAGACATTGGTTCAAATTGAAGTTGATTTTCTATTTGAGGGGGTTAAATGGAATTTCTTATATTAAAGAGATAGAAAAAATATCAATGGTTCAAAATGTAAATCTGAAAAGTCTAGGGTTTAAATACAAAAAGTAAACCCACCTCATCTTCTTCCTCCCAACCCTTACCCTTACCCTCAACCTAGCCACCTCAATCTTCCCCACCACACTTCCGAGTTCCGCCTCCTTTTTATTCCAACCCACCACCACCCTAATCTTGCTTTCTGGAGTACCCAAAGGTGGGTTAACAGCAGCTGATGTAATAACCGGCGAATCGGGAACCGTCGCCGTGGAATGGAGGGTAGGAAGAGCGAGCTTAGTGTAGCCGTGGAAGCGGCGGTGGTGCTGGTGGGTTTCATCGGAGGGTTGCTGGAGTATGATTTTCTTGTGAAATCTCCGTTCGGTGGATGGAGTGGATGGTGACCGGCGTTTCATCGAGCCACCGCATGATTTGCAATGCTCAGCGGATGTGGGTTCCGGCACGGAGGTGGTGGGGGGACTGGTGGTGTGAAGCATAGCGAGGTGGTTAATGTCGTGGCGTTCTATAAAGTCGCCGGCGCCGTCTACGGCGTAGATGGCTGCTTCCTCTGTTTCTTGGAAATCGTTGAGGGCGGCGGTTGGTTGCCGGGGTGGTGGTCGGTGACGGAGAAGATGAAGAACGGGGTTAAAAAAAAATCCAATTTCTTCACTTAATAGTGGTTTCATTTTATCTTTTTAACATTTATTTTAAAGTAATTATAAATAATAATAATTATGGTTCTTTCAAAATTATACAATTGTAAATGTCAAAGTATAAAATTATACTTGATAAAAAAAATTATGCCATGCTTTTTAAAAATGAATTTTATAATTATTTATTAATAATTAAATATTTTTAAAAATTGTATTTTCTATCCTATTACTTTTAAAAAATTCATTTAACGCCCTTAAATGGAAAAAAATTCAGTTTGAGTATTCATTTTCGTTCAATTTGCAAATAACAATGATGAATTATTGTTCAAAAATGTCCTCAGTTAAGTGCCATGTGACTCGCACGTGATCAATTAAAGAATTTTTCTAACAAAACTGGTTAAAAGACCTAACATGCTAACAGAATGACAACTTTGGGGCCTAAAATGTAAATAGTGATTGAATGGGGTCTGACTTGGGAACACCCCCTAAACTTTGGGGCCCAAATGCAATTCGCCCTTAATAAAACTATAGATGTACACATAAGCACATTGATCTAAACAAAGAGACGAAATAGTGGCATGTCTTGGACTACCAAAAGCATTTAGCATAATACTCTCTCCGCTTGAAGTAAACACTAATCCATTTTGGGATGTTGCACTTTGAAAAAATAATTATTTCATTCCCTATAACCTTCTAATTTAACCTTTACATGTGACAGAAGCATCTTGGGTATGTTCAAGCATTTTCGTAACTATGACCAACTCCCATTAGACTAATAAATCCGTTGACCACAAAACATTCCAAGCATGGACTCTGATTGGAAGGAAGTATCTTGACTTCGTTAGCCGTTCCACATGAAACATCAACCGCTAAAAATACTGGGAGGTTGATTTTTGAGTAGCTACAGTTGATCTTTCCATTTAGGTTAGGGGTCAAACATGACACTATCATCAAATCGATGGCACCAGCTACTCTCTTTTTGTGATTGGAGAATAGATAGGTATCATCATAAATCAAACAAAGTGTATGACTAAAGGAATAAATGAGTGCACGTATAGTGACAAATAAAGCCAAGATTTCTGTGATGCCATTGTAAAATCTAAATCAATAAAAAGAGTAGTAACCATATATGGAATCTGGAATTCCACACACGAGAATCGCAGGTCTAACAGAAAATAAAAGAAAAAAGAAATACCTTTTCAATAAGATCTAGAACATCTTGGTTGTCAACAAATTCTATGTAGCTCCAATCAATTTGCTCTTTTGTATATTCTTCTTGCTCCATCTTGAAAACATGCTGATAATCACCCAAGAAAACACTTTTAAGTAGGAAGTTAATAGCAGATCAGATGATAATAGTTGATATAGTGTAGGATCTACCTGATTAAAATGTTGCTGCAGCTTCTCGTTTGTAAAGTTAATGCAGAACTGCTCAAAGCTGCATTTGCCCATCATATTATTAGAAAGCTGCTAAGTTCATCGATCAGTTAAAGCATAATCAAATGGCTAGCCTTTCTGCTGAAAGTAAGTTCAGCAGTGAGGAAAACACTCGATCGTTCAGCTCTAGTCTGTGGTTCTATAGAATACACTGCCTACGTAAGAAGCACGCTCACTTCGTAATAGAGCCACACCAATCATATACACTTACTAAAATTACTCCCTCTGTCCCAAAATGATCTTCCCATTTGCCAATTTTCATTGTCCCAAGTTCTTCCCATTTCTACAATTTAGGCTTAAAAGTGCATAAACAAAACATGACTAGTAAAGCAAGTGTTCATATCCTTAAAAGTTGAATAGTCATTTTGGGACGGAGGGAGTATAAGATCTTGGTTGTCACCTGTTAAGCTTGAAGCTTTCAAAGCCATATATATCAAGAACTCCAATCAGAGACTTCGAGGTAGGATCTTGTCCAATAGAGACATTAATTTTGTCCACTAGCCTGCACATAATGATTAACATCGAGGAACTTTAGTCAGTAAATCTCATGTGGAAAGTAAAATCTGGTTGTTGTGATCTAACTTCATACCAATCGAAAAGTCTAGAATATATTGTCTTAGCAAGGCCATCCCTGCTAATAGTCGCACTATGAGGATCAAGACTTCGCTTTATTACTTCTTCAGGGGTGATCATTACACGCTTACATAACGCATCTTCCAAGGCCACAGGATCACACCTGATGTACAAATAGCGAGTTACCACCACCTCTAAGGACATTTAAAATTATAAACTCTGAAGATCACATCTGAAAATGCTCATACATAAGAAGTTCTGCAGTCATCTTAAGATGAAATTTAGATTTATCATCCTTTGGAACAGATGAATCAATTTCTTTTCCCTTAGTAAAGTCAATATTGCCAAGATGAAGAATGGCCGCAATAACTCTGAATATTGCTTCCTAGAAGAGACACACATAGAAAATATGAGTAAGGCAATATTTGTTGCAAATTATACAATAAAGCAAGAAAATAAGTACTCGAACCCAATACCTGCTCGCTTTTACTTATACCCACTATATCCATAGCTCTCCTAGTGGCAAGATACTCGTGAGCGTCATTCACTCCAACCAGCTCATAGCATTTTGACTGGTTAAGATAGTGAAATGATTTGGGGTTTCCCAATTTATACTTCTCAATTTCCTGGCATCACAAGGATTATTAGATAGACATTGCAAGTTAAATCCAAGTCAAACAACACGGAAAACGATAAAACTGTCACAGATTCCGTTGCAGCAGGAAGATACCTCCTGTGGTGCTGCACAAAGAAGGTAAAAGCAGTGGTAATTTCGCTCGGGATCATTAATTTGGCAAACCCGAGATCTCTCCAGAAGATAAGTCCTAATTGCTGCTCCTGATATTCTCCCGTGCTTATCAAATTGAATCTCAACGAACTTCCCGAAGCGGCTGTCCAGTTGAGGTGTTAATGTCAAATTACAAACAGAAGTAATATAGATATGAGCTTAGCAGATGAACTATTAGCAACCAGCAACTCGTGTAAGTTAAAGCAACATGTTGATGCTAGAACAGTTTAGTAACAGGAATAAACCACACAAATACTATTCTCCAGTAGTCTAGTCTGAAGTAGATAATCTTTGACAGTGTGACAAACATGTTCATCTTATGTAAAAGTGATGAAGTATCAAATTAGCAAAGAAAAGTAATGAGATGCAATAAATCACATTAGTCAGAAAAAAAATGTATCAGAGTCGCACCTGGAATTGTTATTCCTAACAGTTTTTGCATTACCAAATGCTTCGAGGACAGGATTGGACTGCAACATTTTAGTTGATCAGAATACATAAAAAAGGATTGTATAAGACATAAGTAACAGAAACTACTCCCTTCGTCCCTAAATGAATGTCCAAATTTCCAAAATTTTTGACACAAAATGAATATCCAATTTTTGGAGGAGTTACTAAACCCGTTCTTATCACACAACAAGTTCGTACTCACAGTCATACTCGTGATGAAATATGATGACATTATTAAGGTTTCCTGTACTTATATTGCTAAACATGCTTAGATTTAACCATTTTGCAAATGTCTCACAAAGAGAAATTTGGACATTCATTTTGAGATGGAGGGGCTATAAAACAACTCGAACAGTTGTATAAATAAAGAACTATACGTCATGTATCATACTTCAAGGACTTGCTGTTCAACTGTTCGACCTTCAGTTTGCTTCCGACCACCCAAAAACGCAAGGTACCGCATAAGCATTTTGGTGGTCTCAGTTTTACCTGCTCCACTTTCACCACTGACCAGAATGGAATTGCTTTTCCCCTCATTGATCATTGCCCTGTTTTCAGTTAACATACACCTACCTATCAGCTGGACAATCAATAAGGACTCAGCAGTTATAATTAACCTGCCATGGTACCAAAAATAACCTGTAAGAGACATCAGCAACTGCAAAAACATGAGGACTTAGTTCTCCAAATTGTGCTCCTTTGTATTGTTCCATCATATGACCATCATAGAGATGAGGCAATCGTTGGAATGGATTGATAGCAATCAGAATATTGCCTGTGTAAGTCTGCCAAGGTTCCAAAATGTCAAGGATCAAGATTATCATATTACTGCATACTTGTGCAGAAAAGAAAAGAAAAGTGGTTTGAATACGACAATAAGAAGAAATTTACATAAATTTCATTGAGTTCATATCTGATTCTTAGATTCTGCAAGACTCCAGGCTCATGCAAATAAGATAGCTTTGTCATGTCATCAACACCGCCTGCCGGAGCTTCCATATCCTTGGGATATATTTTTGATAGCTTTGCCACAATCTGAAAGAGAAGCCAGGAAGATGAAAAGATGCAAGTTGAAGTAAGTTTTGGAAAATTAATGCACTCCTTGATATTCGTAAGTTATTTCCCGCTACCAAGTTGCAAGGCTTTTAATGTCAGAATTAAATGTGATCATTATAGATTGGGCAAAACTCAGAATCTCATTCGAGAACTGCAGTATTAGGTTTACCTCTTCTTTGTTTAGCTGCTGAATATTACTTAATTTCCCGAAGGCATTTACAATATATCATATTATGCTCATGTATTTTGAAGGAGCTGAAAACTATGCATGGGTTGGACATAAATATTAGTTCTTGTTTGGTAGCAGTTCGCTATCCACACTGAAAAACCCAGATATCATTTAATGGGGAGGGCTCAATTAAGCATTGGCCAGTAAATAAGATTAAGGGTGTGCTAGCATTTGAAAAAATATGGGTATCTGCTTCAAGTTTATGCAACATTATGCTGCTTGGAGAGAGATAAAAAAGAAGTTATCTGATGGAACTTTTGAAACTACATTACCAATAAGATAACAAAATCAGATCAAAACAAGATAACCATCTAGCAAGGCATTGATGTACGAAGAAAACAGACAACCACTGACCATCCTGGGTTATACTATACTCCCTCCGTCCCAATTTAAACTTAAAAAAAATTGGGTTCAAGTATTAAGAAAAAGGTGATGCGTTGTGAGAGTGTAGATGGTTTGGTAGGAGAGACAAAGTGAGGTAGGGAATAGTTAGTAGGTAATTGTTGTGAGTATGACATGTGGGACCCACAAATAAAGAAGTATAAAAAACTTTTCTTTTTAGGTTTTGAAGTTTAAAATGGGACACCCAAAATGGAAATTTTTGAAGTTTAAAATGGACGGAGGGAGTATATATTATCTCAACATGGAAGGATATTGAATCCTAAGAAAAGGGAGATTAAAAATGAAGGTGGTTTCTGATGCTAACAGACCTTAATGTGCCTTATAAATCACATAGTAGGGAATTGCAAGGAAGCGCCTTCAAGGATAATGGATGTATAATATAGTTACCACAAGGTCTCAACTCTCATTGTTAAGGTGTTAAAGCAATTAAAGCAGAAACACTTGCTGCTGTTCCATTCTAAAAAAAATTAGAAAAGACTTGCTAAGGTGGTAGAAACGCTCCACTACGTTGGTCGAACAATAGCATAATATAAATGAAACGTATAAGCACACAGCTTCTCAAACAAATGCAACTAAGAGTAAAAGTAATGAAGCAGATGAGAGTGAGATTTGTAACCAAATTTTAAGCACCTACCTTCTTTCCATCAGTAATCTGGATCTCAGCTTCTTGACCATTGATTTTTGTTACTTGTCCGTCAATCCAAGCTAGTGTAGGGTCCTCAACCCAAACGTGAGTCCCTACTATAATGTTCACCACAGTGCCCTGGAGGAAATAAACGGTAGTTATGTATTATATTTCATCAACACAGCATCAAGACGAACTTCTACATAGATTTCATTAAATAAACACCTCATGATCACAAAGGGTATCTCAATTGGTCATTAACTTTTCAATAAAGGGACATAAGAATAAGACAGGGGACACAGGGGACGGCTGCCTTTGTGTAGAATATCATCACTTCTATCAACTACGGCGACAACAAAAAGAGAGGGGGGAAGCACCCCACCCACCACCTGCATATTTATAAACATAGGCATCCAATTCTACTTCAATCTCAGCACATAGAATTTTACATACCAAAATAGCCTTCGTTGACACGTTATCCATTTCAAGTTTTCTGCTCGATGTCAATATCAAGATCTACTACAAGTAAATTCATTTGGGTTTAAACACAAAGGATTATTATCTTAAATGTATCATGCAGGTGTTAATTTTCTCTGTAAATTTTATAACACCTAGTGTTCTTCTCAGGCAATCAGCACCTATTAACAGTATAAGTTATACAGTATCAAGAAGATCCACTAATAGCCTGATTTATGATGATTAAGAATAATATCAAGACCCAACTTAACTACAACTGAGATCCAACTTTTACCCTTATTAAGCAACTAATCCAAACATCAGCATAAAACTCAAATCAGATTCTGGAAATTTCGAGTTGCAAACCAGACAAGTTCATGATATCTTTTTCCAAATATTTGCTGATACAATTTTTGTGAGAAATCAATTTAACAAATGCCAATATATGTATATGATCAATCTGCCCAAAATGCATAAACTTTACAGCTAATCACTATAAGTTAACAATCAAAGCGAGTACACAATGCTGACAACATAACAAAATTACAAATCAAAATGGAGAATAAAATTCAAATAAATGGAGGAGATAGACGAACCATTTTATGAAGTTGAATAGAATCCCTCTTCTCAGATATACATAATTTCCATCTTCAGCTCACCCTCAATCACAATTACCATATTATGTTTGGTTCCAGGACAATTTAGGGCGAAAAAAAAAACAATTGAATTGGTGTACCAGTGACAGAAGAAATTCTTCACAGCAATGTTGATCGAGAGAGTAAAGATGGATTTTCTCTTTCTTGTTTTGAGTAGTTTTGGTGGAATTGTTCTCTCCCTGCAAATTCGGCATCTGTATGTTGGCCTGGTTTGTGGAGGTGACATTGTTCAAAAGCTCCGGCGAAGTCGGATCCTTGAGGTCGCCGATTTGTCGGAGATTTGTGGCTATGAAACGAAATACTTGTGTGTGAAATGTATTTCGCTTTCCTGCTCCTCCACTTGAGGGTTTAGCGGAGTGCGTTTGTTTAAATGGCGCGCGAGGAATTAAAGGTGCCATTTTCAAAGCTTTAGTACCCATCTCCAATGCCCAAAGTTAAAGTACCTTTTGGTAACTCAACGGAGAACTCCGTTTTTGTCCATCATATTTTGGGTCGTGTTTCATTTTTACCATCAAAATTTATTTTTTTTTATTTTTACCATCGTACTACAAACAATAGTGTCATTTTATGCCAAATTCGATATTTTATATTCAAATTTGTTTCAATTTTACCATCGTACTACAAACAATGGTGTCATTTTACACCAAAATTTGGTATGAAATGACACAATTGTTTGTAGTACGATGGTAAAAATAAAAAAAAGAAAGTTCGATGGTAAAAGTGAAACACGCTCTAAAGTACAATGGACCAAAACGGAGTTTTCCCAATTACTATTTAAGTTTTTACCATTTAGTCACTAAGCCATTTTTTTTTCTTTTGCATCCTTGAACTTTGCATTTTTTTGATTAAGACGTCCTTCTGTTACATCACTTTAATTTGGTCGTTAAAACAGGATGAGGTGGCACTATGGCGTAGATAATTTCCTACGTGGAGTTGACCAAGCAAACAATTGCTTAAAGTATGGAGAGGAATGATCTCCATAGATTCTTATCTCATTTCATTCTAGTGGCTCAATAGTCACGCATATGGCATGCCTTTGTCTTCCACTAGCTTATATGTAACAAAATCAGAATCATCAGATAACCCTCCATCATCTACACTGTTTCATTGTTTGAACTCACCCTGTTCATTTCCAACCATTTCACCTTCAACACTCTCCTCAATCTCAAAATAAACATAGTTATCTTCCAAATTCTCAACATTTATGTTTCCCATTTTTCTCCTAATCACTTCAGCTTAAACCCTAGGAGAAAAACAACAAAATCCTTACAATTTGAAGTATATTCAAAAATACAATACAAAATAACCATAATTATTATCATCAAGCACATGTGAATTCTAACATGATTTTGCGTCTAATCTCTGTTTGATTCTTTGATGTCAATGGTGACCGCTTCTCTTTCTTGCACTATGGTATGTATTGTTATTTAGAGTTAATGGAATTTCAAGAGATAAATGGAGATTTTGGTATGATTTTTTTTCTATTTTTTTTCTTTTTCTTTTTTTATGCAATTGTTTGCTTAGTCAACTCCAAGTAGGAAATTACCCAAGTTACCGTGCCACCTCATCGTGTTTTAATGGCCAAGTTAACAACGATGTAACAGAAGGACATCTTAATCAACAAAATGTAAAGTTCAAGGATGCAAAGGAAAAAGAAAATGGTTTAGGGTAATAGGGTGTAAATGGTTCCTTGCTGATTGAGACAAATTACAAACCACCTAATCACAAGTGGAAAATTCCACTCTTAACTGAATTATTTGAATTATGCGCGACCATAATTTAGACACGGAAAATAATAAAGTTACAAAAGATGGCTACAAAATGTGGTCTACAAAATGAGGTGTCATAATTGTATTGGTGTTTTTAGTTTAAGTGTGCCGGGTATCGTCACCACATCTTGTATCCTTCATTTTGTAAACTTCTTTTGTAAGCTTAGCATTTCCCTTTAGACACAATAACATTTAAAATGACAATTCAAATCATGGTTCACATCACGGTCAAAGTAAATCAGTATCAAATTTGAGTATCACTTTATATAAAATACAATTTAGGTAATATTTGGCTATTAAATTATTAACACTATGGGGACATTTGTAAACGTTCAAGTTGGATAGCTAAATTGATGACTGTCAATTGTACAATGGTCGAAAAAATATTTCACTCTTTTGTCTTTCATTTACATAGTAAAATAATCGTTGTACATGCAATTCATTAACGACTGGGGATATACAGACCCACCGAATTGATTAGTACCACAACCATTTTTAAACTACAAACATTATCATTTCCATTTAATGGAACACAATAATCACGTGGGGCATATTATTTGCTAATTTCGATCGTCCCAAGCAATGAACCTTCTTTCTTTCATGAGATAAAGAAAAATTCTTTATCGCTTTTGCAAATGTCGCCACTCGTTTTGCAGCCAATCTCCCAGTACATATTTCAAGGCTTTTCAAGTTTACTAACGAAGCAAAACTCTTCACCATTAGATGAACGCATGCTTTTTCAAACGCTTATTTGCAAAACTGAAATAGGTTTGCGAGAGCATTTTTGTTAACTATGTTGTGATTGTTGCCTTCTTCTTGGTCGATGTGATTACTTCATGAGAATTCTCTTCTGGATGATGTTGGTGAAGAAATGTAATGGCTATTGGTACCTATTCAATGAATAGAAACTCCTCCCCATGAATTCTATCGCCGTAGAACTCAACAGTTACACCTACTTGTTCGACACTATACTTTGATTCTGCCCTTCGAAAACGAACGTCAGCTCGAACAATCCCCGCTCCATCTACGAAAATGACCGGAAATGTTTCAAAAAAATTGGGTATCCGACGTACAAAAAGTTCATGCCCTTCTTTATCCGTGGATTCAGTTTGTGCCTGAAAAACAATGGGTTTGATTAGTTGAGGCTTGAGTCATGATCGCAGCCGTTGACGGAGTACTAACTACATCTTACTCTATGGAAGAAATATTGTGCACAAAAAAAAGTTGAGAAATATGGGTATATTATAATGGTATCACGACAAACAAACTAGAACAATGAAACCATACACAAATAACACACAAATATAACGTGGTTCACTAACCGATGATAGCTACCTCTACGAGCAGAGGAAGAATACATTTATTACAATGAAATTGTGAACAAGTATTACAGATGATCTACTTATGAAACAAGAAACACAATAGGTCTAGTATAGAGACATTAAAAATCTTAACACTAGTATTCTACAGAGTTGTAATTACTCGTGAACAAGAATCAAGAAACCCTTTTTTTCACTCTCTTCTCTATTCTCTGCTATGATCTTTTCTATATTGGAGTCTACAAGATTTAGACTAGTATTTATACGAATCTAAACATAATATTTAGGGAAGGAGGAAACGCTTAACCAAAGCCTAAACCAATTAGTATTGCTATGTACACGGAAGCCCAACCGAGACACGATACCAAAGTTATGCGGGCGCATGAGCATGCATACATAGGTCCACCTATGCAACCAGCTCATGCGGTCACATGACCTTGTTGAAAACTGAATTATCTATTGTTATGCAGACAACCTACGTGCACACATAGTCTTGCTATGCGGTCGCTCTATGCGGCTGCTTAGCTCCACCTTGAAGTCTTCTTTTGAGCTGCTTGCATTCTAGGCACATGATCCCAACAAATCCCTACCTTGTTTGAACCTTCTCGAACACATATGATGATGACAGAATCAGCATAGCTCCACCTTGAGATGCATCTCTCTAGTACCACCGAATGTTAGAATCAACAGAGCTCCAATTTGAGATTTATCTTTTTTTAACCACATATATCTTCCCCACCACATATTTTCCCTTAGCTAAGGCATCAGACTTGTTCTTAAAAAACAATCAACCTTGTCATGCCAGAAAATCAAGACCTTCTTCAAAACAAGTAATCATAAGTGCTCTATCGAGCACCAAGATGTGTTCTCCCAAACACCCAGATACGTCCTCCCAATCACCCAGACTTGTGTTTTTTGAGATTTGGAACTGCTATCAAATATAAATATTTTGAATGAATATAAAATCACATTTTCTAGTAGAGCATATAAAGCTTACACTACGAATGTTATTTTTTTTTCATTTCAAAATATTTTACATTTTATTATCTGGGTTCATACGCAGGAGCGCTGCAGTAAAATAAGTGCTTGAGCATTTCCAAATCAGATCCTATTTTGCCAAGCACCTAGATCTGCTCGCGCGAGCACCAAGATGTGTCCTCCTGTACCTCCTCATTGCACCAATGGACAATCAACATAATTTCAGATTTAGAAAGTCCAAAGGATCAACAAAGTCGTTGACCATTGCTACCCAAAACAAATGCCTTTGACAAATCAGAGCAAGTGCCTCTCGCACTAGAATAATATACTCGGGACATACCCACCTTCTCCCCCATATCTTCAAAATCATACCTCTCTCGAGGCATCCCAGAATGCTGTCCAAAAGCCCGAATTGAAGATCCATAATGTTTTGATTCTGAAAAAGTATGTGTTGATCACTTGGATGTGGATCACCCGCCTTACTCTTACCAAGAGTCAATCGTTCATCTCCCTGTTTATCAACACCATCCCCTTTTGATTAAACAATAACAAACATACCCGTGTTTGATTCATACCTCCTTCATGTTATTAATTTTTGTTGAATTTTGTTACTTCCGTTAAGTTCTCAACTGATTCCATTAGTTTTGGACTAGACTGAATAGCAGAGTTAACTTTTAGTGTCATTTCTGTCATTATGTCGTTGTCAAACCTGAGCGCCTCCCGCACTGCTTATGGCCCGCGTGTGCGTCTCACCTTATCGACCGGACTCACGTGCTTCCCACTCGTAGTTACTGATTATCACCACCTTTCCCTCCATTTACTGATTTTAAACCCCTATTTTTATTTCACAAATCCTCTTTTTATCTCCACATTCATTCCTCTTTATTTTGTATCTCTCAATTCCATTATTCTAGCATTTTTTCATTTATTAGTTTTTTTTATATTTATAATTATTTTATCTTCTTATTTTCCTATTGGTCTAAATCATTTTACAAGGATTGATGATCATCTTTTCCTGTAAAAAAGACCTCTTGGGTAAAAAAAGACCAATTTTCATACCAAAACTCTACCAAAATCTCTACATACCATTTTTTCTACAAAAGCATCCTTACTTTAGTCAAGTTTGAGGTCTTCTTCTTCCTTGCCAAGTATAGGTACAACTCCCTCTCTTTTATTTCTTTATTTTATTCATGTCTACTAGCGGGTAACCCGTGCTTTGCACGGGAAACCAATACTATTTCTCAAAAAAATATTTTAATTATAGTTAACTAATATAGTAATCATTATTTTAATTAATACTATTAATAATGATAGTTAATTTATATGATTACTATTATTATAATAATTATTACAATTAACTAATATTATTGATAGTAATTTTTAATATATATTAATAGCAATGATTAATCTATATAATAATAATTATTATAATTATTATAATAAACTAATTCTATTAATAGTAATAGTTCATAGATATAGTATCTATTATAATTAGTTAATATTAAAAATTAATAACTTAACTTATATAATAACTATTATAATTAATCAATACTAATAATAGTAATAGTTAATGTATATAGCCTATTATAGTTAACTAATACTATTAATAGTAAAAACTAACTTATAAAGTAACTATTATAGTTAACTAATACTATTAATAGTAATAGTTAACTTAGTATAGTAATTAGTAACTATTATAGTTAACTAATACTTTTACTATTATAGTTAACTAATACTATTAATAGTAATAGTTAACTAATATAGTAACTATAATAGTTAACTAATACTATTAATATTAATAGTTACTAACTTATATAGTAACTATTATAGTTAACTAATACTATTAATAGTAATAGTTAACTTATATCATAACTAATATTATGAGCCAATAGTATTAGCTAATAATGAGAATATCAAAAGTCGCACACATTTAGGATGGTGATGATGTGGCTTCACACAAATGAAGCTTTAACCTATGTTTGTCTATGTGTCAAAACCATAGCCCTCTTCACCAACTTTAATATATATATATATATACAAGATTTAATGTATGCAATCCTCATCAATTGGGACATGACCAAATGATCACTTCATTACATTGAAGTTGGTTAAAAGTTATCTCCCTGCATTTTAATTCTCCTTTTATTTGCCCTTCTTTAATATAATTTTTAGCATAAAATAAATAAAATAAAGACATTTAGTTGGAACACCTAAAGTAGTAAGACCGGCCTTAAGGCCGGGCGGGGTGGATGCCTAACACCTTCTCGTTCCGTTATCTAACCACCGAACCCTTTTTTCCCGAATCTTTGATTTCTCTAATATAAAGGAGACAATAGGTTTTTTTTTATGTTCCTTAAAAACATAAGTGGATGTTAGTGTGTATGCCATAGGAACGTTATTGGAACATTATTATGGTATCATTTATTCATTATATAAAGAGATGTTATTTATTATTTGTTGTTACATGTTTTGTTAATAATAATCTATGTCCCTAGTACTTATGAAGAACTACTATAATCATGTGATGATTATGTGTATGTGATACAATTAAACTTATGGGTATATGTTGGTGAACATGGTACTGGACTTGACCCCTTTATGAGATTTATGTCATTGTCAAATGTCATAATTAAATCTCATGATAGTTATATCATTAGAATCTTTAGACCTGGGATTCTTGCGATCTTCCACATAACAAACATTATGTTTGACATATTCAAACGTTACTCTTAACCAAGTGATCATAAAGGATATGATTGGCATGATCGGAGTTATGTAGGAAAGTGTAATAAGTCAAGATGGAATTTGTCCATCTTCATGAGAGATGTCAAGCTTGGGCCCCTCAATGAATAGTATTGATGAAATGCATGGCCGTGCTCAAATGAATTGATGAGATCAATGTCATTTGAATTATCAATATATTCAGAATTGAGAAAAGTATAGAACATTGTAAGTTGACTGTGGATCATGACTTACGTTCAATGACATCATGGACAAAGGGATCGTGATATGTTCAATGAGGATAAACGAACTTTGACAAGTTATTAGCTAGAGTCCGCTCATTATTTATGAGAACGACTTTGGTCAGACTTATTGTCAACTTAATATAATCATATAGGGTCACACATAAAAGAACGAATCAAAGGCTAAAAGGTTGTCAAAATCGTCGGGCAAGACCGTGCCAAAACGTGAGTACGGCCGCACCGATTCGGCACAACCGTGCCACTTTGAGCACACGACCGTGCCATAAATGGTCTGACCCTTCGAACCATTTGGCATGACCGTGCCAAGTGGTCTGGGACGATTTGACTGCTCTTTTAATTGTGTGACGGGAATTAGGTCTCTAAGTCCATAAAGGTTAACGATGTTAGAGCATAAATAATTCTTTTTCACCGGCCATTACCCACATTAATCCAAATTGTTTTAAAAACAATATTCTTGCTCCAAGATTGAGAATCAAATATCAAGAAGCCAAAAACTCATATCGCCTATTACAATAGAATTTGGATTTCTATTTGGATCTAGCAATCCGGATGAAGAAGGTGTTATTGATATTCATTCGTGTGTGGATACCCCTAAAGGGTGATTCTCTTATCATGTTCTAGTTCGTGTTCTTGCGATCGTGATTTGAAGAACGCGTGGAGTAGATTCAAATCTCAAAGACAAAGATTCAAGATCTGAAAATTTTAAAGCATCATCACGGTTAGTATTCTAAATTCATCGTCATATTAATTTAATCATCTTGAATGGATCTAGGCTTTTGAGTTTATTTTCCGCTGCACATGATTGCTCAAAACCTAACAGTGGTATCAGAGCCACGTTCATCATGATTAATTTTAACTATATCATGTTAATAATATGATTTGATTATATGTGTTATCATGATAGAATTTAGAATCATGATATTTATGTGGTTATGTTTTTGAAACATGTTTATGCAATATATGTTGATCATAATTTTGTTATGTGAGATCTAAAATTGCAATATTAATTGATTAATATGTTCATTGTGATCATCAAATTTTAATTTGATTAATTTGTTGATGATCATAGGTTTTGATGAACATGGTGATTTGGTCATCATGAACACAAAATCATAATTGAATCAGGAAAACAATTTTAGGTAAAAACTGAAACTTGTATCAAGGTGTAATTTTGAAACAGAATGATTTCAGAGTTGAATTTATTTTCTGATGGATGGTTTCCGAAACCTTGTTTCCTGAAATTAATCTCAACTCATAATTATTAAATTGATGAGACAAAGAATTTAGAAATGGTTCACTTATGTACGGAATTGTAGTTGCCTTATGTATTAGTTCGTCCGTACAGATTGTTCTTTTGATTTCTAAATTATGTACGAGATTTGTGGTTGCTTTTTGACTTAGTTCGACCGTACTTTTGGGCTCTCAATTTATGAACTTTTAGATGGAATTACGGTTGCCTTTTGGCTTAGTTCGGCCGTATGAATTGTTCTATCAAATTAAGGATCTTTGGAAGACCCAAAAGTTTCAGAATTTATCCCCATAAACTTTTACAATTAAATCACATGAATATTATACGTTAATTAATGAGACTAATTAAATGATTAACCGATGCTTTACATGTTTATATTATGTGCTTATATATATATTAGTATACTATTTGTATTGAACCTTCTTTTAAATTTAAATCACATGCCAATCCATGATTAAAACACTTGTGATTATACAAATAATTTTATGTAGGTTACGCTCTAGCGAGGTGCATTAATTCAATTTTTGTAAAAGAAACATGAGGAAACAGTGATTTCTATACGTTTAAAATGGTTTGATTTAATTAGGCTATCAAAACAGTTTGGGCTTATGACACGAGATGAGATTAAAACATGCTTTTGACATAAGATGTCTAAAATATCTCATAAAAGATCTAAGAGTGATATAAGGAGTTATCTACTTAAATAATTTGATTTTGAGCAGTCGTGCCCTAACCGACTCAAAATTAAATGAAATATAGATTTTAGCCAATTTAAATTATATTATAAAAACATTGTATTGAAAGGTTATATAATTTAGTGTGAATATTTTTGAAATACACTTTTTTCTCTTTATGAAATTAGTACTTATACATATTATTATATGTTTGCATGAAATTGTAGATAATGACAACAAACTCACAAACCCCATCATTGTGATCTCTCCTTGAGATGGAAAAGCTCCAAGAGAAGGGTACTAACTTTCTTAATTGGATCTGAAGCCTAAGAATTGTTCTAAACCAAGAAGATAAGTTGTACATTCTTGAGGACCCAGATCCTGAAGAACCTGCTGCCAGTGCCCCTAGGACGGACATGGATGCTCACAAGAAACATAAAAATGATTCTCGTGACGTAAGCTGTCTTATGCTTGCAACTATGTGTTCTCGAGACGGGTTATAATGTTCTCATTTAAGTTTGTGTTTATGAAAAATAAGTTTTTTTCTAAGCTTAAGAAAAAAACTATTTTTGTGCCACTGGCACTTAGACACAAATACACCGACTTTTCTCGCTCGCTGTCTTCCCAACACTAATACTGACACTGTTTTACATTAGTAGTGGCACTCTTTTTACATCGGCACTTAATAATACATGTATTGACATTCTTTTACACATACATTCTTTTACACTAAAACTGACACTTTTTCCCTCAAAACTAACACTCTTTTACACTGGCACTTAATAAAACATGCACTGACACCTTTTACACTGGGATTTTTTTTAATAACACTGACATTTTTTTACCCTAACACTAACACTATTTTACTGACACTTTTTAGATGTATATTGGCACTTTTTTAGACATGCACTGGCACCTTGTTATACTAACGCTAGCACTCTTTTAGACGTGCACTAGCACTCTTTTATCCCAAAATCCCTATTATGAGAGCTTCATACTTGTTAGCTACAATCAAATTTTTTTGAAGTTTAAAAGAGAACGAAGATAAAGATAATTGATCATCATCTCTCTTGTACTTGATTTTTGGTTTTAGTTTTGGCATCTAGCTATCCAAATTCTACAAACCAAATTCTTTCTCCATCTCTCCATCATTGTATATCGGGCAATTGCTACCTTTTCTCCGACTTCCTTGTAAATAAAATCAGTATTTCCGCCCCAATGTTCGTCTCTCTTTTTTTTTTAGAGAAAATTACCTCCTAATCCCTGAGTATTATTGAATCTACGTATTAGGACAACCATATTTTTAATTTACCTCCTAGTCCTAAAAAATATTTTATGTAACCATATAGTCCTTTAGTGTATTAACTACACCCCTCCCCTCCCCTCCTCTCTTATTCACACACCCACACACCCAGATTTTTTTCTCTCTCTCTCTCTTCTCTGTCTTCTCTCTCTAACTCATCGGCGACCTAACCCCGGCGACCCCTCCTTCTCCGGCGACCCCTCCCAACTCCGGTGACCCCGCCCCTCCCCCTCTCCAGCACGTCTGCAACCGTTCCCCTCCTCTTTCTCTCTCTACACTCTCTCTTTGTCCATTCAACTACGACCACCTCTCCCCTCCCTTACTCCGGCAAAGTCTCCCTCTACTCTGGCCACCTCTTTCCTCAGCACAAACAGATGCATTCTCTACTCTCTCTCTCACGACTTTCACTCTCTAGCCTATCCACCTCCGGTCAACCCCCACCCTCTCCGACCAACCTTGACCTCCCTCCCCCTCCGACCGCCCAAATCAGCTTCGTCTTCTTCTCCGATCAAGACTAACACCCAGATCTGACCGACGACGAATTCCGGCGTCTTCTCCCCTCTGCCTAGATCTGACCAAAAATGACTTTCTCTCTCTGGTGTGGGGTGAGTGCCGGATCTCAGGGAGTAGGGGTAAGGGGTGGCGATTGCATGGAGGTCGTCACTTTGATGGAGGGGCTGATTAGTGTTCCTTCTTTGTTTGAAGTTACTGCTGTGTAAAGAGACTTTAGGATGACTAGGAATTTGAGGGGTATGAGTAAAGGTAATGGTAAATAGGTGTTGAGTGTGGGTTAAGATCTCTTTTCCTTGGATACTGACAGGTGTTTAGGAGCATCTAGAAAGAAGTGGTGAAGAATTTGGCTTTTTTTTTTTTTTTTTATTGTACTGTATTATATTTGTTTTTATTTTATTTTTCATAAATGTAAGTAATATTTAATTTATTAAGAAGTAGTTTACATCTTTTTATGCATTTGTACTGAAAAACATTTGAAAAATTAATGTTTTTCAAGGCTTCAAATTTATGGATTTAATTGTTAAATGCACGATTCATTGACAAATAGTTTGAATTTATGATAAATGTTATTGGATTATATTTGTGTTAGTATATTATTGTTTATTGGTGAAAGAAAACTCTGGTTAAAATTTTGTTACATAGTTATAATTATAATAAAAACACTTTAAAAGTGTGTAACATGAATGAATAATAAAAAAAAAATGAAAAACCACATAGTAGAGTACTCTCTCCATCTCAAAACAACTTACATCATTTTGAGAACCTAAATTATGAAGGGAGTATATATTCAAAAATATTGACAACTGAGAACTTACTGATAAGTTCTCATCTGTTTGGTCGTCAGATTTGGTGGTCGCGTAGTTGATCATTTTTTTAGTAGGTTAGTTGACAACTGAGAACTTACTGATAAGTTCTCAACTTATCAGTAATAATGAGACCTATATTTCTCAAATGCATACGCCTTTTGTCCCATTTAAAATAGCAAAATTTGTCATTTTAGATGTTACAATTGAGAAGTTGTCATTTATTGGTCGTTGAACTTGGTTGTCTTCTCACTTGACAACTGAGAACCAACTGAGAACTTACTGATAAGTTCTCAGTTGTTTGGTAGCCGGAGTTGGTGGTGGTCGGAGTTGGTGGTTGTCAGATTTGATTGTGTTCTTAGTAGTTTATTTTACAATTGAGAACTTACTGAAAAGTTCTCAACTGTTTGGTCACCGGAGTTGATGGTCGCCGGAGTTAATCGTGTTCTTAGTAGTTTATTTGACAACTGAGAACTTACTGATAAGTTATCAATTGTTTGGTCGCCGGAGTAGGTCGCCGGAGTTGTTCGTGTTCTTAGTAGTTTAGTTGATAACTGAGAACTTACTGTTAAGTTCTCAACTGTTTGGTCGCCAGAGTTGGTGGTTGCCGAAATTGTTCGTGTTATTAGTAGTTTAGTTGACAACTGAGAACTTACTGATAAGTTCTCAACTGTTTGGTTGCTGGAAGGTCACTGAAGCTAAAAAAAAAAAAACATTTTTTTTGTTTTGTTTTGCTGGAGTGGTCGCCGGAGTTGGTGGTCGCCGGAAATGGTGGTTGCCGGAGTTGTTGACTGGAGAAGGTGGTGAGGGATAGCCTAAGGGGATAGTGGTTGGGGTGAAAGTAAACTGTTGAGAGGGTGTAGTTAGTAATATGTTGAGGAAGATGTAAGCTAGAGACTATATGGTTAGTTAAAATATTCCTTATCTTAAGAGGTAAATAAGATTATGTTGAGGGACTATATGGTAAATGCCCCTTTTTTTTACTTCCCAGTCTATAATTTCAACCCTTGTTATTGTCCCATGCGTGAAGCCTTTAGCCTTGAGATTTGGTCGGAGGGGGAAGGGGAGGGGAGCGAGAACAGGATGGGGATTGTGGATGGGTATGGGGCGAAAAAGAGAGGAGGAAGGGAGATCGGAGCGAGAAAAAGGGGGAAAGAACACTTGGTCATCATTGTCGCCGCTGGTAGACGGCTGCCATTCCAAATCCCGTTTTTTCAATTGTTAGAAAAATAATCGCTTTTTGTGAGATTATGGCCCATGTAAATCATATACTCCCTCCGTCCCAATTTAAACTTCAAAAAAATTGTGGGTTCAAGAATTAAGAAAAAAGTGATGTGTTATGAGTGTAGATCGTTTAATAGGAGAGAGAAAGTGGGGGTAGGGAGATTTGTATTAGCCTATTTATAGGCCAAGTTGTAGCCGTCATGGCCATTTGATGTAGCCTAAGGGCAATTTATCTATCATTAATGAAATTAAAAAACCCAATTTTAAAAATAAAAAAAAGTATTATTGTGAGTATGACATGTGGGACCCACAAATAAAGAAGTATAAAAACTTTCCTTATTAAGTTTTGAAGTTTAAAATGGGACACTCAAAATGTAGATTTTTGAAGTTTAAAATAGGACGGAGGACCCAAGCCTTCATTGGCCGAGTGGTATAGGGCTTGGGATTTCCTTCGGGAGGTCCCAAGTTCGATTCCCCTTCCCCCCATTCCCCAATAATTAAGTGGCCTCCACTCTTAGAGGTCCCAGGTTCGCCTCCCTACGGGGAGTTTGTGGAGAACTTGCGTTATCAGCTCAGCCCAGAGAGGGTACCCCTTATGCAGGGGAGTTTGTGCCAACGGGTGATCGAGTTTATGGAGAACTTGTGTTATCAGCTCAGCCCAAAGAGGGTACCCCTTATGCATGGGAGTTTGTGCCAACGGGTGATCGTTCAGATGGCGCGGGGACGTCTATGGCAAGGAGGCTACCAGATGGCGCATGACGTCTATGACAAGCAGACTACCAGATGTCGCGGAGACGTCTATGAGAGATTTCTAGGAGGTAAGTATCACTGTAATAGATAAGGCAATAGATCTGTAATAGACTCATAGGAGCTTGTAACACGATGGCAATTGCCTTAAATGATATGATACAAACTTTAAAAAAATAAATAAAAAATAGGACGGAGGGAATATATATATACTCCTTCCGTCACATCTCACTTGAGACTTATTTTGATTTTGGTATGTTCCAGCTCACGTGAGAACTCCCCAATGTTGGTCCCAAAGGAGGCAACAAGGGTATAAAAATAGCTAGAGGGGGGGGGGGGTGAATAGCTGTTTTGAAATTCTTTTCGTACACTTGATAAACTCAATTGCAAATGTGCACTTTATCAAATAAGCGTTATGATATGCTCCTAAGTGAGTGAGTGAAATACACAGTGGAAGTTAGTTAAGTAAATAGGCGCAAAGTATGATAAAGAGGGCGCACACATACTCTAAGTAATTTGGCTCAAAGTGGGTGAAAAGGAACTACGGCAAATGATATAACAAACACAACACAATTCAATCAATCAATCAATCTACAAAGAATAAACAATCAAATAGTTAGATATGATATGACTTGAAGGAAATTAGCAAGATATGAACACGCGCTATTTGGAGAGGTTCGATCAATGAAAGATCTACGTCCTCTACTAAGATGGTTAGTCTTGGATTTCTAATGGAGATCTTATTAAGAGTGAGTGTTACAAATTACAATCGTTTGAGCTTATACACTAACTCAATATCTAATATTCTATGAAAGAAAAAATCCTAGACAATAACCGGTGTATCTCTTAAAGAAAGATCTAAGTGATCAAACTTAAAGAGGTGCGTGTGTGATTTTAGTATCAAGGCTCTTTAGATCTTTGAGATTGAGAGCACAAGAAAACTAAATGTTTTTGCTTGAGGATCTGGGCTAAGGATGAAGGTATGAAGATGTTCTAGAGAATTTTGGTAAATCAAAAGCAATCTTCAAATCTTCAACAAATGCTTGAGAGAGAAATTCTTGAAAATGCTTAGCAACTTCAAATAGTTGAAGTTATGGGGTATTTATAGTAGATCCCAAAAACTAGCCGTTGGAAATCCTTGGTGAGTCAGAGAAAGGACGGATGTGCTGTCGCTCATTGAGTGGAACACGTGTCCTTTTATAGCCGTTAGACACATAACACAAATATGACCGTTATGGACAGGTGTCCCTAGATGCGGGTGTATACGTGTTATTTAACCACCGTTGGATCATTGGCGTAGTTTGAATCTTCTTCAAGTCTTCGAATCTTCAATAAATCACTGAGTGTTAAATCAACAATGATGAGGCGTGTTGAGCCATTAGAGCGCATGGTCCATTTGAGGCGCGTAACAAAGCACGTGGATCATTGAGGCGCGAGGCCAATTGCGCGCGCGCTGGAGGGCGCATGGCGCATGGCATGAAGGGGCGCATGGCGCGTGGCTCAACTGAACTTGTGATTATTCATGAATCTCGATCTTCTTTCCCTATTCCTAAGCCTATTCTATTACAATGGAATACCTAAAAAATAAAGTATAAATACTTCTTACATATGGGTCTAAAGTCCATGAAATAAAACTTAGGTGATGGATCAATCAAATCTAATCAATCCTATTACATTGAAACTGAGATATAAGTGGGCATACCCAACAATCTCCCCCTATTTGATTGATGCCATTACCTACTATATCAGGGACAAACATTATACTTGATAATAACATGTCCAAATAAATGAAATTGGTAAATCATGTCTCAAGTTAATGCACACACTAGTCCAAGATATAGATTTCTAATCTATTCCAATAAAGATAAAATATTACAAATGGAATGATAGAAATAACAGTTTAACACATTGCAAATGACATATGAGTTTTAGTTTTGATATATGTTTAAACAAAGTTTAAACTCAATGCATGAAATATGAAGCAGTTCAAATATGATGCATATGATTTTAAACAATATTTATTGTTCTACAAACAAGAAGTTTGAGTGAACAAGGTTTGATAACAAGTGATGCATTGTTCTCATTAAAACTCGAAATAGGAGTTGGTGATTACAAGTTTTTAATGGAACAAAAATCAAAAGGTGTGCTAAAACATGTAAGCACTAAATCATTAACAAAAGTTTCTAATCACAAAAAGAAATAACTTACAAACCAAAGAAACTAAGGATTAGGAGGAGGCGCATCATCGTCCTTCAATCCTTCTTCAATCTCCTTCACGGAGCGCTGAATCTGCTTTGACATTTGAAGAGTACGGTTGACAACACCATGAGTATCAGTGACACCATCTCTAATGTAGTGCAAATGATCAACATTGATGTTTTGATACTCTGAGTGGTGGATTGCTGTTGTGAAAAGTTTTTAGTAAAGGCTTGAAAGTTTGCTTCAACAGCAGGTTGGGCAGTGAGTATATCAGCAGAAACTCTATCTGTGCGCCTGTTTGCACTGGAATACGTGACATTAAAGTGAGTGACAACTAATTCCTTCAAAACATCAATCTTTGAGAGCAGGGAATTAATGTCAATATGCGCGCCAGGAGCAGAGCTGGAAGAAGGCCCATGGGATTCAGGAGCTAAAGGCGCATGGGATTCAGGAGCTTTGGGTTCTGCGCCAGGATCAACACCATATACTGTTAAACCCAGGATTTCTAGTTAATCCTTAACTTCTTTGAGTTTGTTAACCACACTCAATCATTTTTGGCTATCTCCAGCCACCATCTCAAACAACTTCCTTATATCACCTGCTATATTTGACTCTACCTCCCTTATGGCGTTAATGAAATCTTGGCCATCAGTGAGTTTGATGCCACCGTCAATACGTTCATGTAGGGAAGCAAGAGTACCTTTGAAAAGCTCATTCATTTGATCTATAGCATCATTCCATTGTTGAGGAGTAAGGAAATGTTTGTCTTTGATATTAGCATCTATGCGCGCCATCTCCCCTTAATGGAAGCAATCTCATCAGCTTGCTGAGTAAGCATAGAAGTATGAAGCTCCATCTGAGAATTAATGTGAGCTTGGCCTTACTGAAGTTGCTGAAGCAGTGAAATAACCATACTCATATCAGGAGAGGGAGGAGGAGGCGCATGAGTAGGTTGGGGCGCAGTAGAAGAGGAGCGCCTAACTGGTGATGGAGTAGGAGCGCGTAGAGAGGGAAGATAGTCATCAAGTTCTGGCTCCCCCTGAACTTGATCATCACTCAAGTCGCCAAAAAGTTCATCAGATAGCTTATCTTTGAGAGCTTGGCGCTCAGCAGAGAGTGGTTCTGGAGTTAGATTCTGAACTGGAGCAGGAGTAGAAGTCTTTGATGGAGGCGCACGAACATTAGGAGGCGCATTAGGAGGGCGCACGTACATCAGCGCTAGACCCTGCGCCTTTGCGCCTTTCAGATTTGGATAAATCAGCAGCCTGTTTCAATCTGTAGTCTTCATCCCTCTTTTTATGCGCTTCCAGTCTACTGGCTTCCTTAGCATGTTTAAGCTCCTTTTCTTCTTTTGTTTCAGTTCGAGGGCGCTTAGGTGGTCTGCTTATACTTTCAGCAATCCCTTTGCCTTTGCCCTTTTCGGCGCCTGGAGCAGTTATTGTTTCTGCACGGGGCACAATTTGTTCTGCGCGAGGTGCAACATCAGGTTCTGCGCCATCTACTTCTTCATCTGACTCAGTGGCTTCATCAACCAACTAATCACCTTTTACACGCGGCGCGCGCTTAGCCATGCGTTTCCTGCGCCTCTTGAGAACCAAGTTAGCCTTACCAAAGATAGGCACATCATCAGACTTGTGATCAGCATTGGTATTTAAGAACTGTGCCAGAGTAGGATTTGTCATGAAGAGTTTGGTGAGGATACGACAATGAGTCTTGAACTTTGTCTTTCCCTCATCCTTGTTCTTGTTATACTTATCAACTTGTTCCATCAAGGTTTTCATCAACACTTGAGGCCAGTTGAGCCTTGACCGACCCATAATCGCTGCAGTGTAATCCCACTGTTCTACAGTGAATCTGTTCACATTGCCCATCTTGAACACAATGGAGGTGCCAATGAGGTGTGCGATGTGCGCTAAGAGGTTGCCACCATCTCGTATTTCAACTGCCTTGATATTATTCTGCAAAGTAGGAATGAGAAGGAAGGTCTGCGCTATCAAATTCTGAGCTGCAGGCGCGTAAATCATAGATTTCCCTGCCACACTTAGTTCCCTAGTGATGGGAAACTCAAGTAGATTCCTGATAGAAGTGTAAGAAATACTTACTGGAACATCATGAACAGTAGCATTGATTCTATAACGAGTATGACCAGGAGTCTCTGTTGGAATCTCTACAATTTCGGCAGTGGAAAAGAACTCATCTACTAGCAGAGGCGCATAGTAGGGTTGATCCATAGTGAATAAAGGAAGAAGCCCAGCAGTTCGTATATAAGCCATCACATCGATGCCCATTGGGTCAGTAGATAACTCGGCGACATCGAATGTCTCACCTGGTTTGAAATTTGCAGGATCCTAAAAAAATAACAATGATTTAAGTTAGGAGTGTATCAGGCGCATAGAATTATAAAATGAGCAAAGTATAAACTAGGCGCATACAAATTTTGAGGCGCATAGAATAATTAGGCGCAGAGAGTCATAGGCGCATAAGAGAGCACAATGAGTCAAGGCGCATGATTATAGTAGGCGCATGAAATTTGGAAGGCTCATAGGAATACAAGGCGCATGTTATGGTTCTATAAAAAAATTCTAAGGAAAAATTAATCATAGAAAAAGTGACTAAGTATGACTATAGGCGCATAATGGAACTAGGCGCAAAACATCCCAGGCGCATAAGGAGGCGCAGGGATAAAGAGAGCGCGGAGAATTAGGCGCATATAAATGAAAAACTTTACTTAGAATGAAAACACACAAAAACACACAAACAAGTAAAATACATTATCATGCAAGCAAACAAGATCAAACATGAAAAATTTTGAAAAAAAAGTTTTGAAAATATTGAAACCCAATTCATGCAAAAATAACTAAGAACATGAAGAACATGGCTTGAGTGCTCGAAGAACACCAAGAACACATAAATTCATGAAACTTCACCAAATCAAGCACAAAATATGTCAAAATGACCGCATGAACACAAGGATCACGAAAATGTAAACCAAAACAATTACAAAACAACAACGAATCCAGAAAATGGATTCAAAGATCCAAAAATTTGAAAAGTCAAAAATCTAAGATTTTCAGATTCGCAAAATATAGTGCATTGATCGTCGAAAAGTTTAGTTATAAGGAATCTAAATCACAATACGAACAAAACCTAACAAACGATTTTGAAAATGGAGCACCGAAACAAGATTTATCAAGATAAACTCATCCGGGTTTTTCGAAAGTGAAGAACACACAGAAATGACAAAAAAATGAAGAAAATGCAGAAATTTAGGAGATTAAGGTTAGAAATCCATACCATTTCGTCTTGAGGAGTCTTAGTTGATCTTTTAGGACCCATATATATAAGAAATATGATGAAAAAGAGAAGAAATATATAGAGAGATCTGGGAGAGATACGAGATAGAGAGAGAGAAAGAGAAAGAGAGTAGAGTCTGAGAGAGAGAGAGAGTAGAGGCGGTGAAGGAGGAGAGAGAGAGTTGGTAGAAGATATGTAGGGGAAATGATTGAAAAAAATAGGGGGTGTAAGGGATTAAATAGGGTAGATTTTTGGATAAAAGTGGAAGATGAAGAGATGGGTAATAAATGAGGGGAATAAAAAAGACGGTTCATTATGGCAAAAAAGTACGTCGCATTAATGAGGGAAAAATTTGGGGTGATGGCTTCATAAATGCTGAATGACCCAAAGTACACTTGATGTGATATTTTGGGTAAAGAGAAATTGTCCCACTTCCCTCATAAGTGTATGAACAATTATGACCAAATTTTTGCACAAGCCCCAAAAACATATGTTTTGGTGTAAGTTTGGGGTGCAAGAAATATATCCCCAGAAAATAAAATTTTTGAAAAACGAAAAACGAGGGAAAAATTTATTGCACAAGTACCCTTGAACAATTAAGGAATGTCAAAAGACAAAGATTCTCCATAATAAATTATCATAATTAACTTACCTGGTACTTGTGAAAATTGAATACGTTCAATCATTTGAGTAATAAATTTTGGAGCATTGATTGAACCGCAATCATAAATGTGCGCATGGTAGGCACATAACTCATCAAGGCGCGCATAACTCATTTGGGCGCATAAGGCATATGGCGCACAGAGAGTGAGTGAGGCGCATACAGGCGCGTAGAACAAAGTTTCTTGAAAACTTTGAAAATGATTTAACATTTATCCTAGGTTATACTTAACTCAACAAGATGTAAAATCATTAGTAATAACAAAACTATATGGAATTAGTTGAGTTCAAGCATACCCATTTCACCTCTCAAAAAGATGAACCGTTTCGCGTCAAGTGCTTTCGTTAGAATGTCGGCGATTTGATAGTCGGTTCCCACGTGTTCCAAATGAATATTGCCTTTCTCCACATGGTCTTTGAGGAAGTGATATTTGATGTCGATGTGTTTGGTCTTTGAGTGCATGACAGGATTTTCAGAAACGACAATGGTTGATGTATTGTCGCAGTAGATGGGACAATTTCCTTCGATTATATCATAGTCCACCAATTTCTGCTTCATCCATAGTATTTGACAGCAACAACTTCCCGCAGCGATATATTCAGCTTCGGTTGTTGAGACAGATACTGAAGTTTGTTTCTTACTCGCCCATGATACAAGTCGATATCCGAGGAAATGACAAGTGCCACTTTTGCTTTTCCTATCAATAGTGCACGCTGCATAATCCGCATTTGAATAACCTACAAGTTTAAAATTCGAATCTTTGGTGTACCAAAGTCCAAGGTTAACAGTACCAGAAAGATATCGTATAATACGTTTCACAGTAATCAAGTGCGCTTCTCTAGGGTCAGATTGATAACGAGCGCAAACACAAACACTAAACATTATATCGGGCCTATTAGCAGTAAGATAAAGGAGTGAGCCAATCATACCTCGATAGAGCGTTTGATCAACACGTTTACCTTTTAAATCTTTGTCGAGTTTGTTGCCGGTGGCCATTGGAGTGTTGTATGATTTAGCATTCTCAAGTCCAAACTTCTTGATTAGGTCCTTTGTGTAATTGGCTTGATTGATAAATATGCCGTTATTCATTTGCTTGATTTGAAGCCCGAGGAAGAATGTGAGTTCTCCCATCATGCTCATTTCAAACTTGCTCTTCATTAGTTTCTCAAAGAGCTTGCACAACAATTCATTAGTAGAACCAAATATAATATCATCAACATAAATTTGAACAAGTAATTTATGACCATTATGTTTGGCAATGAAAAGAGTAGTATCGATTTTACCGCGAGTGAAGCCTTTTTCAATGAGAAACTTTGATAGTGTATCGTACCATTCTCTTGGTGCTTGCTTGAGCCCATACAAAGCTTTCTGGAGTTTGTACACATGATTTGGAAATTTTGAATCTTCAAACCCAGGTGGTTCAGCTACATATACTTGTTCTTGGAGTTCACCATTTAGAAACGCGCTTTTCACATCCATTTGATATAACTTGAAATTCTTGTGAGCGACGTAAGCTAGAAATAATCTGATAGCTTCAAGTCTTGCTACGGGCGCAAAAGTTTCATCGTAATCAATGCCTTCTTCTTGCCTATAGCCTTGTGCAACCAATCTAGCTTTGTTTCTTTTGATGGTTCCATTCTCATCCATCTTGTTTCTGAACACCCATTTCGTACCAATCACTCCTTGATCATGAGGTCTTGGAACTAGAGTCCAAACCTTACATCGTTCAAATTGATTGAGTTCTTCTTGCATTGCAACAACCCAATTAGGATCTTGGAGTGCTTCATCAGCCTTCTTCGGTTCAATTTGAGAGATAAATGTAGTGTAAGCATCAAAGTTTGTATCTCTCCTTGTACGAACACCAACATTTAGATCACCAATGATATTATTGATTGGGTGACCTCTAACTTCACGAATTTCAGGAGGTAAGTTAGGTTGGGTTGTAGAAACTTGAAGGTCTTCAATTGGTACTTCTTCACCAGATTCAAAATCATCAAAATTAGGGGGTTGAACTAGTTCAGAATTGAAACTAGGGTTAACGCCAGATGCAGTAGTAGATATAGGCGCGTGAGAGGAATCAAGAGGCGCAACATGTGAGTGAGGCGCAGCTGATGATCCATTTGGTGCGCCATATGAGGAGTTAGGCGCAACTGATGTGGATGGATTTCCTTGAGTTGATAGATTCTGATTTTGAGTAGGCGCAACATGAATAAGAGCACCTGTATCATTAAGCTCAACAGAATCATCAGCAACATTTGGAGCCAAATATGGCTCAAGGAGAGAATGTTCATCAAATGTAACATGTACAGATTCAACTATCACTAATGTAGATCTATTAAAAACGCGAAAAGATTTAGAATGTTTGGCATACCCAACAAAAATACTTTCGTCGGCTTTGGCATCGAATTTACCTCTATGTTCGTTTCCGTTGTAGAGGATATAACATTTGCAACCAAAGACCTTAAAGAAAACAATGTTGGGAGTTCTACCACGCCAAAGTTCATACGGAGTCTTGTTGTGAAGTTTGTTGATGAGGGAATGATTTTGAGTAAAACATGCTGTGTTGATAGCTTCTTCCCAAAAGTACTTAGGCAATTTAGCTTCAGCTATCATCGTCTTTCCCGCTTTAATCTACGTTCTATTCTTTCTTTCCACAACACCATTTTGTTGAGGAACTCCAGCGGTTGAGAAGTTGTAATCTATCCCATGATCGTCGCAATATCGAGCAACACCGTTGTTCTTGAATTCTGTTCCGTTGTCGGATCGAACACTAACGATGTCATTTTCTTTTTGGGTTTGGATCAGTCTGAATAAGGTGGTCAAAATATCATAACAATCGTCTTTTGAGATCATAATTTCCACCCATGTATATCTTAAATAATCATCCACCACAACTAGAGTATACTTGTTTCTTCTAATACTTGCGGTGGTGACTGGTTCAAATAGATCAATGTGAAGCAGTTGCAAACATCTAGTAGTTGAGGGATTGGTCTTGCTGGAGAAAGACTTTTTCGGTTGTTTGCCAAGTTGATACGCGGCGAACTTCTTGTCATGATGATCAACAACCATGGGAAGTCCTTTAACAAGATTATTCCTGCTGAGTTTAGATAGATACTTGAAGTTCAAGTGACTTAAGCGCTTGTGCCACAGCCAACTATTTTCGCTCACACTTTTAGCTACAAAACAAAGATTAGTACTAGAGTTCATACTATGGAAATCAATAATGTAAATATTTGTCTTACGATATCCCGTGAGTAATGTAGCTCCAGTTTTGCCATTCTTGATAAGACATTGAGTTGAGGTGAAATGGCATTCTAATCCTTTGTCGCAGAATTGAGATATGGATAATAAATTGTGCTTTAACCCTTCGACGAGAGAGACTCTTTCAATGCACACTTTGTCTTTCTTGAGCTTTCCATATGCTACAACTTGACCTTGTTGTTATCACCAAATGTTACGGAGGGACCTCTTTCTTCATGAACATCTTCAAGTAAGGATTCATCTCCAGTCATGCGTCGTGAACACCCACTATCGAGAATCCATTCATATGTTTTAGCTTTTGAAGATCCAGCCATGAAGCAAAGAACCTAAAATATAAACATTTACAACTGGTCCCCTTTATTCCTTTTGGGTCCAAGAGTTAGCAACTCTTGACAACCCACTCTTGCTTGACATTGGGATTTTTAAGTCCTTTGGCATTGAGAGTGAATCGCAAAAGGCATTCCACGGCCTTGTGTCCAAAACAATAACAAATGGAACACCGTTGAAAGCCACCAATCACATGAGTTTTCACAAACTCTTTACTTTTCTTTGGGATAGCATTGTTCTTTGGGTCAGATGAGCCAGCCTTAACAAAATCTTTCTTTTGAGATTTTGGAGCGCTCTTCCTTGGAGGGTGCATAGGGCTAGGAGGTGCACGGTGGTGAGGCACGTGGCTCCTAGGCGCATAATATGCACTCGGAGAAGGAGCGCGCCTAGTTTCAAGAATGATTTTGCTAGGGGGTGATTCATCTGTAGCTATATCTTTCCCATTAGCTTTCCCAAATTGCTTCGTTGGGTAGACATAATGAAATGTTTGTCTCTTGACTTTTTTTGTCCTTTACCCATTGAATTAGAATGTTTTTCCTTGGGAATTTCAAAAGTCAGCTGGTTTGTAAATTCACTATCTCTTTCAGCACAAACATCACATTTAAAGTTGCCACTAGTTGATGAGAATCCCAAGCCACTTTTATCACCACTGACTTTTTGGGACTCAAATATGTTATCCATAGTAACACGAGAATTGGACCACTCATTTGTAATCTTTTTAAGATTAGTAATTTGAGTAACCAATTCATCATTTTGAACTTTAAGAAGTGAGTTCTGTTCCGTTAGAAAAATGTTTTTAACAGTAAGAGGAGTCATGCTCTTTATCTGCTCCTTAAGGAGGGTGAATTCAGATTTAAGAAGAGATTTCTCAATTCACATGAAACGGATGGAGTATTTCTCATAAAAAAAATTACTTTCACTGGTAGATAGATGGAGTATAATATACTCTTTTCGTATTATTTGAAATTGCAAGCAAATCATTGTATATTAAAATTTTGTGAGTATGAATAATAAGATAGAAGTTATAGTGAGTTAGTTAATGTGAGTATGACAAATGATTTTTTTAAAATAAAAAAAATATAAAATTTTATTTTAATTAGTCTCTTATAATTATAAATATTTAAAAAATAAATAAATTTGAGTAGGTCTTATGAAAACGTGTTTGACTTTAAGGATTCGTAAAACGTGTTTTTTCAAAGACGTTGACGCTTGTTTTTAAAAACGAGCGGTGTCATTTTTGTAAATACTATCAAGTATCGTAAATGTCAGTGTGAATATTCTAAAGTGCGAGTCATTTGGACTAGCGTTTATAAACATTGACTTTGACACTTTTCAAAAGTGTCAGTTGTTTAAAAGTGTCAACCATTACACTGGCACTTATAAACATTGATACAGTCACTTATCAAAAGTGTCAGTGGAATTGTCAATAAGTGTCAGTGTACATGGCAGACACTTTTTAACGCTACCATTGACACTTACGATAAGCGACAATTATTTACGACAATGCCACCGCGTTTATTAAAAAAAAAAAGCTACTGCGCCATTTTTAAAAAGCTTTACGCCACCTTACCTAGTTTTTCCCAATAAATTTTGCAATTTTTAAATGAGACTGATCGAATATATAGTAAATTACAGTAAAAAAGTGGGACCTAATCATTAATTGAGTAATGTAATGTGGTACACATAAACCTTGTCAGTTGTTCCTTTTGATGATAAACAATAGCCATCTGCATGGAACAACAACAATATAGTAATAATAGTAAGAACTCCCACATGTGACACTAAGCAAGTCAAATATGTTACACTAACCTACTGAGTTTGAGTCAAACATGAAACACAAGTCAGCATCATTGTGGTCCATTTAGGTCATATTCTCCTCAGAGAGAGTGGTCAGTATTGGCAACCATTCATTTTCTAGTTACAAAGTCTCACCTTCTGCACATATATATAGCTCACAATTTAACATAGATCATCACAACTTAGAGATTCCAAATTAATATTCTTGCAAGTTTTATCAATCAACAATGGGAGCAGGTGGCCGGATGTCAGTTTCCGAGCTCAAATCCGACATCGTTAAGCGTGCCCCGTCAACAAAACCTCCGTTTACGCTAGGAGAGCTAAAGAAAGCCATTCCACCACACTGTTTCAATCGTTCGATCGTTCGCTCTTTCTCCTACCTTCTTTCTGACCTAGCTCTCTCGTTCCTATTTTATTACGTTGCTTATGTGTGCATACCACTCCTCCCTCGGTCTTTGTCCTACGTGGCATGGCCCGTTTATTGGGTTCTCCAAGGCTGTGTCCAAATGGGCTTATGGGTCATTGGTCACGAATGCGGTCACCATGCTTTTAGTGACTATCCACTACTAAACGATACAGTTGGTTATATGTTGCATACTTCCATGCTTGCACCTTACTTTTCTTGGAAATATAGCCACCGCCGTCACCATGCCAACACCGGTTCGCTTGACAACGACGAGTCATTCGTCCCCAAAGTCAAGTCTAGTCTCACACCATCAGCCAGACTGCTAAACACCCCACCTGGCCGTCTCTTGAGAATTACCATCTTATGCACAATCGGATGGCCTTTATATGTGTTCTTCAATGTTTCGGGTCGCAAGTTTGACAAATTTGCAAACCATTTCGACCCACAAAGTCCCATCTTCTCTGACCGTGAGCGTTCTCAGATAGTCCTTACCGACATTGGTCTCCTTGTTGCAAGCTATGGACTATATAACATTGGGGCATCCAAGGGATTTGCATGGCTCTTTTGTATATATGGTGCCCCTCTTGTGATCGTGTACGGGTTCCTTGTCGTGATCACTTGGTTGCATCACACTCATCGGTCGTTGCCTCATTACGATTCAACCGAATGGGATTGGATAAGGGGGGCTCTGGCTACGATTGACAGAGATTACGGAGTTCTTAACACAGTTCTTCATCACATTACCGATACTCATGTCACTCATCATTTGTTCTTCACGATACCACATTATCATGCAATGGAGGCGACGAATGCGATCAAGCCGATTTTGGGAGAGTATTATCAGTATGATGACACCCCAATCTTGAAAGCAATGTGGAGAGAAGCTACAGAGTGCTTCTTTGTCGAAAAAGATGAGAAGAACAAGGGTGTTTATTGGTTCAATAACAAGATGTAATTTAGAAAGAAAATGTAAGATGTCATGTTTTTTATTAAATTTTTTCTTATATCTGTTGTACTTGTCAACTGATTACCTCATATTGAAAAGTTCAATTGGTTGATCAAGTGTATTACAGTATATGTTCATTTGAATAGTTCTACAGCTTATTTCAATTCCGGCTTTAGATTTAACAAATAGTTCTAATGAACTTTAATTAGTATTTTAAATTAATTTTATTATATTAATGAAAATCTAAAATTTCTTACTGAAGGTATTGTTGATAGTGTTTTAATAACAAATTTTAGATTTTCATTAATATAATTAAATTAACATATGTAGATCCTTGCTGTTTGAAATACTGCAGATGTCAAGAACAACTAGTAGAAAATCTTTTGGGAATGGAAGTTTTTTACTTGTATTACCAGAGAATGAATTCATCTGAAACCATTGCTATAATTTAATGTTTGTATGACTTGGTGATGGTGATTTTTCCGAGATATGAAAATCAAAATTTTCTAAATCACCAAGGAATTAAAACAGACATCTGATTAATTTTATGCATAATATCTGAATAAACTAATTGTGTAAGCCAATTCCATTATAATTTAATACGTGAAACTGAAAAATCATACTCGTATGAATCCAAAATTTAATGATCTGCTATAAATTTAAAGAACCTAAAGAAGACAACTGATTTTGCTAAAAGAAGAAGATAAATACAGAATACAGGAGTAATCATTATTCCATACATTGATACTCATTCTGTCCCAGAAAGATAGTCTTTCTTTCTTGGTTTGGTTGTTAGATCCTAATGAAAATTTAAAATTTGTTGTTGATACACTATCATAAATACTCTCTCTGTCCCTAAATGAGTGTCCATTTTCAAAAAAATTTGTCCCTAAATGAGTGTCTTTTTTTAACATAAATTTCTCCCTAAACGTTTTTTTCGAATTTTTTTTCACCGGTTTCTTAATACGGGCAAAACTAAAGGTTTGGAAAAGAGATAACAAGATTGTATATGAATCGTTGTTACCAAATTGTTTAAAAAGTTGAGATTTTCAGTGTCTCTTAAAATGAAATTTGGACACTCATTTAGAGAAAGAGGTAGTACTATTAATACCAATTTTTAGATCTTCATTAAGATAATTAAGAGTAAACTAAATTATTGCTCAAAGTTCATTCGTCGTAACGAGGAACTATTTTATGATCAAAGGAGTATAACGTAGTGGGTGTTCTAATCCATAAATATGAAAAGTAAAGTCCCCAAAAAGACAGTTTTACCCTTTAAACAATAAAACTGCCACAACACAACAAGATTCAACATCATCCCATGACACAAAAAACACAGAAGCCAGAATTTCCATAGTTTAACTTGCCTTCCAAGAACAAAGTCTCAATGGTCAACAAGTCTTTTTAACACCTCCATTTCTAGCCTTAAAAACCTACTTTAACACCCAAACTAGCTAAAAACTATCACAAGTTCAGTTCATACATAAGCCAGATCACAATACTATCCTCATTCACCATCCCATTCCCCACCTTCAATTACCATCTTGATCAGTAGATTTCAAGTAGAGGTTATCCCCACCACCACTGCCGCCACGACCGCCTTCACCGGACCCCACCATATCATGGCTAGAGCCGCCAAGACTAAAGTCACCAAAGCCACCACTTCCGCCTCCAAGGCCGCCAGTACCACCACCACTGCTATTACCCTGATCACTCTGCATCATGTGAAGTCCGCTCCCCCCGCCGCCACTTGATGAGCTCATCCCAAGCAAGCTTGTTGTTGCTGCAGCGACGAGTATTGGTGCTGGCTGTAGAGCATTGAGTTGCGTGCAGCCATGATTGCTTGTGGCGACATTTGTTGAGCTTGTTGGTGCTGTAGGTAGTGCCCTCCTCCTCCTGCCTGCGCAATCCCGCTTGTTGGGAACTATACAATGTATAGAAACGTTTGCTCAGAAATTTGTTGAGGTGTGTCGAATTTTTCGGGTTATCTCGATGAAGAGTAACATTTGTATTACCTTTTAACAATAAATTGACTAAACTAGCCTTGGTTTGAGTTCAAATGTTTTGAGGTACAATTTAAAGAAATTGTAGAGTTTTGAATGTTACTCTTCTATTTTGGGACGGAGGGAGTACCAAAACTGATGTAAAAGTTTACTTTTCCATATGTTCCTTGAAGTTTTACAAAAACACTTATTTACAGAATGTGGTGATAATCAAGGATTAGGAATTTTCTAGAGTTACTCTTCTGTTGTGTGTGTGGAGGGGAGGGAGAGGGAGGTAGTACAAAAACTATTTAAAAGTCAACTTTCTCATAATATCCCTGAAAGTTTTTTTTTTCCTTTTGTAAAGATATATAGTGCACTTAATTACTGACATTTGGAGTGATAATCAAGGATTGGGGTTTTATCTCCCATAATTACTTTTTAATTTTTTATGGGTATCGAGAAAGTATATGACATGGTGAAGGATCGAAAGAATGTATTGTACCTGGGAATGCATGGCAGTGGGAGGTGGTTGAGGTTGAGAATCAGCAATAGCTGCAAGGTACATAAGATTTCTCTGAAGCCTCGCCTGATTCCTGTTCAAATAATAAAGGTACATAAGAAGGAAATGAACAAAAACCTCCCAAATCTGTTTTTCATCTGACTTTCAATTTACTTTCTTACAAGCATAAATGAGAAATTGTCAACATCAAATGCTACAACCTTTTAAATAAGATATGAAATATTAAAACTATGCTCCAACAAGTAAAAATATATATATATATATATATACACAGAATCATTCTGAAAACAAAAAGGTACTAAGTTGAATACTTACTCTGCACACTCGCTGAGTTTCCCTGAGTTCTGGCTCTCAACAATCTTGATTATCAAAGACTTGTTCTCGTCGAGATACTGCAAATAATGAAACCATAACTCAACTTGAATTAGAGCACTAGCACGTGTGGGGTGACTCCTCGTAAAAGAAAAAGACTACTGACAAATATACTATAAAATTTGTACTTGCCACTGTCATCATTCATAAAACAATGCATTATAGCAAATAGGCCTACATTATACTACTACTACCTCTGATACGGGGCAAACGCAGCGGAAAAGAATAGTAAAGAAAATTGATAGAAAAGGATAGGATGCTCACCACTTCAAGGAATCCACCTTGAAGATACAGGGCATAAAACAACTCACCACCTTTGGAATCCACCAAAAGGATACAGAGTTGGTGTTGTTCGACGCTCAATGGAATCCACCAAAGAGATGACAACAAGAAAGAAGGCATAAAGCACAACTTATATTTTATAAACTCAAATTCAACTCCCCTTACAATGACTATTTCTAGGGTATTTATAAGTTACTTGGAACATCCCTCCAAGTCTAAGAATACTAAAGATTCTAAGGGATTAGGATAATTATTATTATTTAGGATTAAAATAAAATAGAAAGCTCAAAAGACATGCTAAACATCAAGATAGTCCAATTTTCGGATGAATCTGATTTTCTGACTACCCTTCACGAAATATCCATAACTCTCTCTAGAATGATCCAAAGAATGATCCGAAAAGTGCTCCAGAAACTACATTCAGAGGCCTTTCCAATGGTATATTATTTGTAACGTTTGGCCCAGTAGATTGATAGATACAACCTCTTGAAGTTGACTGAAATTATTAAGATTAACAAGTGCCAACCATTTGGCTCCCGTGTCATACTCCCTTTCTTGAAGAAAATTCGTCCACGAATTTTGAGTAAGGTATTAAAGATACTTGTAGACAATCTGTTATTAAGAACTTGTCGAACTTTAACTTTGATTGCCCTCCTAACGATATCCATCCAGTCGGTCCAACAAGTTGCAAGAAAGTTATCAATGATGATTTTTTTGAGAAACAAGGAGAATGGCATGCTTGAACGATCGATATCGAAAGGATCGTTGTAGCAAAAGTCAAGTTTAAGATTTTGAAAACTATCCTTGAATGACTCCATGAAAGTATATTAAAAACTTTTGAGTTTTTCTCAAGTAAAGAAGATGAAGAAGATCCACAAATTTGACAATCATCCATACATTTGTCAAAACATGGTATGGAACAAATTTCGAATTCATGGAAAGAAAATTCTTTTTGATCTTGAGGATATTCATCAAAAATTGGAGGTAGGGACCAATCAAGAAATTGTTCTTGAGTGATAGTACTAGTAAAAGGCCAAGAAATGTCCATGACGAATTGAGATTTTATATATATATATATTTTTTTTTGATAAGAAAATAGGAGATGAAAAAGAAGAATCGGATAAAATGATTTTTAAACTGAGACAAAAATACCCACGGACTAAACAACGCTAAGAAGGTTGTTTATAACCGAGCTCTAGATACCACTTGATACGGGGCAAACGCAGCGGAAAAGAATAGTAAAGAAAATTGATAGAAAAGGATAGGATGCTCACCACTTCAAGGAATCCACCTTGAAGATACAGGGCATAAAACAACTCACCACCTTTGGAATCCACCAAAAGGATACAGAGTTGGGTGTTGTTCGACGCTCAATGGAATCCACCAAAGAGATGACAACAAGAAAGAAGGCATAAAGCACAACTTATATTTTATAAACTCAAATTCAACTCCCCTTACAATGACTATTTCTAGGGTATTTATAGGTTACTTGGAACATCCCTCCAAGTCTAGGAATACTAAAGATTCTAAGGGATTAGGATAATTATTATTATTTAGGATTAAGATAAAATAGAAAGCTCAAAAGACATGCTAAACATCAAGATAGTCCAATTTTCGGATGAATCTGATTTTCTGACTACCCTTCACGAAAATATCCATAACTCTCTCTAGAATGATCCAAACAATGATTCGAAAAGTGCTCCAGAAACTACATTCAGAGGCCTTTCCAATGGTATATTGTTTGTAACGTTTGGCCCAGTAGATTGATAGATACAACCTCTTGAAGTTGACTGAAATTATTAAGATTAACAAGTGCCAACCATTTGGCTCCCGCGTCAACCTCTGTCCCAAATGAATGCCCAAATTTACTTTTGAAGAGGAAATTCGAAAAAAAAAATGGACATTGTGACGGAGGGAGTAGTATATAGCTACTTAAAATTTTAACAAAAAGGCTGACAAAACAAATGTGTTCTTCAGTTCTGTCACATTATCAAAATTATTAGGAGACTGGATAACCATCCATCCCTAAAAAGATTCATAGACACCATTTCGTCAAGCCAAAAACAAGGAGTCTCATTTCTAAATAATTAATAAACTTAGTGCCAATTCATTATGGTTTTCAAGCAAGTAAATATAAGTCCTTGAAGAGTTTGACTTGTCGCATGGGACTTTTGTTTTTGAGAAATGATGAGCAATACAAATACGAGCTTACTTGCCAAGTTGTCACTTTCACTTCTCTTTCTTCAGTTAGAAAATGAGTAGGTCCATTTATCAACAAAAGAGAGCGCAGATTATATAGACAATCATCTTGTCGGTGAGATTTGCTCGACTCAAAGATACGAAAAAGTTTTGTCGATAATTTCCCAATAAATAGTTTAATGCAAAGTAAATTTGTGGAAGCAATTAAATAGCAGAGGGGACATACCAAAGAAAAGTTAGCAATACAATGATTCTGAACGAATATTAGAACTTTAGCAAAAGGCGACAACTTAATATATATACACACATATATACAATTTTAAATTTCGAAAAAGGTTGGGTAAAGAAAATTTACGACTGCATGTTTTTGAAAAAACACTCAACCTAGGCAGGCTTTTTTTATTCTCCCTTTGTAAACCTAAAAGTGGACATTCAATAGCCCTACATAGTGATCAACATAACTTCCACTCGTATCTAGGTATTTTTATCTACTTTTGAGATCCTGAGAAAGGACCGATGGAGTTAGAACAAAACAACATCATATCCATAATCATAGAACATAGCATCTTTGCATCAACCAAAGAAAATCGGATTCTCTAAAAATGGAACAAGCGAGTATTATAGATGTAGAAATATACCCTCTTTATTTAGATCTCTATTTTAACATTTCTTCCGAAGGAGGGTAAATTTGGAATTAAACATGTCATCACTTGTCCCAATATGAGTATCAATGTGATACACGATGTCTTAGTCAATTCATTCAAAATACACCATGTTAGAGACTAAGCTACAAAATTGATACTTAGAAGCTCCACATTAACACAGTTGCAGATTTGGCGAATTTTGATTGAATGATGATATAAACGACATGATATCAAACACAAAACTTACTCCCTCAATCATTTACAAGATTAAAGGGGAAAGAACATAAACTGAGAGAGAAAAAAAAACTACTTATGCAAAGGAGACACTAACAATATGATTGTGTCCCTGAACTCAAAGGGTAATCCTTCTCATTCAAGGGTTTGGATTAAATCTACTTCAAATGGACGGTCTATGTTAGTGGGGTGGGCGAAAAGACGATTCAGTCCTTAAACCACGATACGGCCACCATTTGGACTGCTATACAATTGGATGGCATTGCCCCAGACTCCCTAAAGACAACTTTCTTGTTGCAGGCAAAACTATTCCCTATCTAACCTGGAAACTTTGGTACAAAACTCTCACTACTGACTACACTACACCATCAACAACAAAGCACAATGCTCAGCATTCAGGAATGTCATTTACAAGAGGGAATGAAGAATAAATTAAATAAACACATGTAGGGTCCACTAACTTTTATCTGACAATGCAATAAAAGGATGGAACTTACAGAAAAAAAATGGCAAAACAAGTGAAACATCACAAAACTTGTCTTCACACTTTCAAATGTTTAACCAAAAAAAAAAAAAAAAGTCAGCAAGATCCCTTTCTGAGCAAGATGGAGACAAGAAAAGACAATAAAGCCTACCATAAGAGCATCCTTTTAACATGAGGAACTAGTAAAATATGCAAAAGAGTGTGTTTTGGAGGAAACTAGTTCCTTCATCGTAAGTTATATAAGAAGTCATGTTTTTAACCCTTAAACCCAAACTTAAAATCCTAAACCTTAAACCCCATAAAACAGGACTTTTTATAATTTTTATAACTTATGGAGAAACTAGTTTCCCCAAAATTTTCTCTATGCAAAGGATAGTATATTTGATCATAAAAGTAAGGCTATTGAGGTAGCCTGCCTAGGAGTATCAATATCAACCACCAAACTAATGACAAAAATAAGGTATGTTCAAGACAACACTAGAGAGAATGAGCACCACACCTCACATGACCTCATATTTTCTTCCCATTTAAAAATACCCACAACATTTGAACTTGAACCCATATAAGAACAATATATTGTCTAAAAGACAAATGCATGTTGACCAGAAATCCTCAAATATGAACCTCCAAACTATTTAAAAAAGAAAAGAAAAGAAGAAGATATTTTCAAGAAAATACTAAAGAGAGAGCACCAAACTTCAAATGAGCTCAAATAAAGACTTGAACTTTAAGCCATATAAGAACATTTTTCATCTCAAAATCATCAAATGCAAGCTGAACATAAAGAAACCCTCAAAGATAACCATACCCAAATGACAAAATAATAACAAAATCGCTCTAAACCAAGATTAAATAGGATAAAATGTAAAGTAAGTCTAAAAGGAAGAATCTATAAGAAGGAAAAATCAGAGAGAAAGGGAAGTTACTTTAAAGAAAGCCAGCAAAACACACACAAAACACACAGTGAAGAGAAAGAGAAAAGAGAGGGAGGGAACCTGTTGAATATGATCAGTAGTGACGTTGTTGGGATAGTAGGCTGCCATCATGGGCTGCATCTGCATCAGGTGCTGCTGCATTCTTTTTATTTTTCTTTCTTTTATACTTACACCTGCACAATAGTATCTCTCTCTCTGACCCTCTTCACTTTCTCTCTCTAAAAGTATAGATGATAAGTTATCTCTCTCTCTCTCTCTAGAACAACAACAACAATAACAACACACTGCAAAGTGCAAAGAGATGGGCCTCCTTGTGTTTTTGTTTCGGACTTTTATTTTTTTTCTTCACCCCACTGAAGTCAAATACTACAAAATGAAACCCTGAAGAGAGAGAGTACTAGTATTGAATTTGACCCTGATGATGATGGTCAAAAGCAGTGGCAGCTGTTACTGAGCTTTCTTCAGTGTACTATACCTACACTAGTCTATTCAAACACTTAAAATGGTTGGTGGGGGAAGAGAGAGAGAGAGAAGAAGAAGGAGCATCTCAAAACTCAGAAAGGGTTTTGGGGTTTAATGGTTTCTTTACTTTTTTTTTTTTTTTTTTTTATCTATTGTGAAGTTGGCATTTATTAGCTGGGGTTTGCTGCTTTTGGGTGATTCTTTCATTGCCTTGTATTTTTGGAAAGTGTGCTACTGTGTCTGAAGTCTGAACATAACCCCTACCCCCACCCTCCTCCCAAGAAAAAAGAACAACCCCTTCCCTATTTCATCTTCCCTATAAGAAAAATTAATTAGGCCATTTGCAATGGTTTATTTAATTGCCTATTGGATGAGAGTCAACATATTGAGATCATTGTAAGGGGGTGTTGGAAGGAGGAAGGTGTTGATGCTAATCAACAAGTGTTGGAGGGAAGAGGTGGGCCACACTAAAAAAATAACTCACCCAGTTTTATATCTCAATTATCTTTCTTTTTTTTAAGTAAAAAAATAATAATAACACCAAAATTTAGCATTTGTTTTTCTCTATAAGTAGATATAAATTTCATTAGATTTGGACACAAAAAAAAAACTTATTTTATTTTATGAAATGGAAAGAGACAATGAGGTGGAGTGAATGTTTAGGTGGATGGATAGAGAAGATGAGATGGAGTATAAAGTGGGTGTTGGATAAATTTTGGGTGTTGAACCATTGCAAATGGTCTTAAGCAAATACTTAGTGTCCTTAAGTCAGATGATAAATTTTATAATTATGGTGATAACTTTATTTAGCTTTTGAACTTTTTCTGAACAAGATTCTTTATTCCAATCCATTAGTATAATTTTTCCTCCTACAAAAGTTTTAACTTTACTATTTACACAATTTTTCTCCAGTAACTAAAAGTAAATAAAAGTTGAATTTACCCTGGTAATTATGAGATTTATTTGGCAAGAGAATACGATCCAAAATGTCAAAGAACAGGCTGGGAGCCATGAGCCTGCATGATGCGCGCATGGAAGGTAGAGGAAGTGATTGCGGACGCTTGAAGCATATAGTATAATGGATACATAGGATTTAGCGAAATTTGATGCATGATATGTGCCTAGTCAATTATGCGTATGGAACATTGGAATTTTGTCGAAAGTAGGGTTTCAATCTTTAGCTCGTCCCTAAAGAGTGGCTCAGTGGTAGAGCCAAACTTCACAATGTGTGAGGTCCTGTGTTCGATCCATTCCCTTGCCTCCTAGGACATTATTATATATTATAAGCGGGTGAAAGAAATTTAGCTAGGACTGTTTCTGGGTAAAGCCACTTATGATCAGAGAATACGATCACAACTGTCTTAACAACTGACACGACAACACGCACACGTTCAGAGTAAATAAAAATTGCAGCGGAATAAAATCAAACTCAGAATAAACACTTCAGCAAGAAATTCCTTGCTGGAAAACTTTCATTAATCAAAAGGTCTTGCAGAATACAAGACAATGAAAGAAACAAAAACAACGAAAAGATCAAACCTATTCTAGATCTCTAGAATAAACCAAACACTAAAACACTTGAGTTCTTGATGAACAAGAACTTCAAAGAAAACAATGACTCTCTCACAAAAACGAAATTAACACTCTTTGAATCTCAGAATCCGTGATCAATAATGGCCGGCTCCCACTTCTTTTATAGCCGCTCCATTACTTGTTTGGTGAGAGACATACATTCCTAAAATACAAAAGAGATAACTACCAAAGATAAACATTAGTAAGTTAGTCAACTAAATCATAATAATAATAATAATAATAAACCTAAAATAAACTATTCCTAAATAATTACAACTAATTCCTAAATTAAATAAACTCTAAACTAATTATATACAATAATTATTATCAGAATCACAAAGATACATAAAAATAAGTAAATGAGTATTTCATACTCTTTCAATCTCCCCCTATCTTTGTGGTTCTGATCAAAACATCCAAAACAATAATCTCTCCCCCTGAATTTGTACATTGGATTCTACTCCCCCTGAATATGAAGACTTCATCTTTCTCCCCCTTTTTGAGAAGAACCATCAACCTCAAAGAAAGAAAATTATGAATATCTTCCACTCCTCCTAAATTTGAATCTCCCCAACAAAAATACCTCTAAGAGCATCATAATTCTCAACTCATATCGCAGCAAACCTTTATAGACCAGAAAGTTCTGCAGAAGAGGTACTTACCAGTTGACTGTCCAGTTGAGTGACCAGTTGTCCGCACAGTTGCACGAACAAGTTGCTTTAGCACCAGCTGGATGCTTAACAACACAAATGCCTGAGCTTGATCAGAGCAGCGGCAAACAATCATTTTGTGTCACAATCACTCAGTGATTCTTCTGAATTCTCGGATATTTCTGCAAAAATGTTAGAGAGAGAGCATTTGCAAAATAGGAACAAGATGAGATGAGAGAAATGTAGCTAGAAAACATGAGGAAGAAGATATAAGAAACCATAATTCACAACCAGATTTGACATGAAGGAAATATCAAGGGAGGACAGAGATTCTTCCTAAGAACTCGGATAGGCCAAGGAGTAGGGAGAATCGAGAAACATCGAAGTACCTATTTAAATTCCAAAACAAACAAGGATTTTGATTTTAAAATTCAAACTTTACCCATGTTTTGTGATAAATTGTCCGTCCCAGAATTAAAGCTTGCCAAATTCAACTGAATCCATTTATCCACAATGTACCATAAATTCCACCAACTGCACAACAAAACTTGAACATCACGCCATTAAATTATCGTTAATCACATGAAAAGTATCAATCTTTAACACATAAGAACAACAATTCAATTTGCTGATGGAAATACCAAGGAGAGAAAAAAACTTAGAAAAATTATGCCTAAACACACAAGAGAAGATTGTCTCAATTTTTGTGTGACATAGAATGGTCAACTCAGTTCATGACTCGGTTTCAACTCACAAGAATTCAATGAGATTCTCCTTCAATCATGCAGCCTCTAGAACACTCCCTTTGAAGGCTTATGACTTATGAATCAGTTACGGGGAGGAGCTTTTCACTCTCCCAATACACTGTTACACTGATTCTCAAGTTATGTATGAATACACGTCAGCACATTGCCTAAATGAGTAGTAACTTCAAAGACTGGTGGCAGCTTGTTTTCCCCATAACCTTAGATTGAGTGCCCACTCCATGATAAACAACACGAAGGAATTAACAAGACAATTTTCATTATCAGGTTAAGAAGGGTCTCACATTCAAGGGTCAAAGCTCGGAGTCAAGGAGCTGAAGGAGACCAAGTGGTCACAAGAGACAATCGTGCAAAGATGGATGCAATCTACATTTTTTTTTGTGACTGTAATATACAATTATACAGTTATGCAATCAGTTGTCTGCACACTTGTGCAGTCAACTGGTATCACACAGTCCGAGAGAAAATCTCTCGAAATCCAAAGCCTTGGTAAAGATATCAGCAAGTTGATCCGTTGTGCTTACATGTTCTAGAGTAATGATTTTTTGTTCAACAAGATCTCTAATAAAATGATGCCTAATATCTATGTGCTTTGTTCGGGAATGTTGTACCGGATTCTTGGCAAAATTCTGAGCATTTAAACTATCACAAAATATAGTCAATGTTTCACTTTTAAGACCATAATCCTTGATTATTTGGTTCATCCTCAACAATTGAGTGCAACAAGTAACTACTCCTTGATAATCAGTATTAGATGGCCTACGAACCAAGAACCTAACATATTTCCTCTCAAATTTTACCACTTCCTCGTGCATGACATTGGTCCAATTATTAACTTTTACAGTTTCTGACTCATCCTCATGCTTAAAATTAGCAACGAAACAACAAGAGCTTACCTGATGGTACGCGGATTGCGTGCATACCAAACCGGCTAATTCCCGGTAATTTATTCGTTTCCCTCTTGTTTTTATTCTTTCATCCACTCCCCCAATGACCTGGGAAGTTAGATGATCTCCTTGTATGCTTGCAGCATCATCATTGCCTCTGCTTACCTGATCTTCAACGATTTCAGAATCTGAACTGGAATCTGCTGCTGTCTGACCATCTGTCATGGCAGTTGACTGTTCATCTGGTCTGTCAACTGACCTCACAAGTGTTAAATCTGCAGATTCTTTTGTACTCTTTTGTTCAGATTCATCATTAATCTGTTCAGGCTCCCAAGTGCAACCTGTAATACAATCCTCAACACTATTGACAATAAGATCAGGAGCATCATCAGAAATTGAGTTAAAACATGAATGATTTTCAACCAACTTGTAACAATGATCAGAGGATCTTACGCCTTTTAAAACACATCTGTTTGAATCATCGAAGACCTCACAGATCTTCTTATCAAACTTGACATGTAGATCATCATCACACAATTGGCTTATGCTAATTAGGTTTGCCTTTAACCCATTAACATGCAAGACATTATGCAAGTTAGGCAAACCATTAACATTCAGCTTACCTTTGCCAATTACCTCACCTTGAGCACCTCCACCAAAATTGACTTTTCCACCTTTAAAGGCTTCATAGTCTTTGAAATGCTCAAGAGAGCCAGTCATGTGGCGGGAGCAGCCACTGTCAAAGTACCATGCTCCTTCCATACTGATCTTGAAGGAGGTAAACACCACTTGACACTTTAGAGTGTCCTTTCTTACCCATGTGGCTTTTGGAGCAGACTGCAGTTGACTGGGAAGTTGTGACTCCAACTGAGCCCACAACTGTCCTGTCAGGTGGCCGCTGTTCTTCTCCAAGCCAAGTTCCTGTTTCAACTTGTAACAAAATGGACGTATATGTCCAGGGGCAAAACAATATTGACACACGTATATCCTTTTTCTATTTCTTCTGTTTTTGTGAGGAGACACATGATTAACATTAAATCTCTCATTGTTTTTTGAAGTGCCCTCACCTTCCTTAACAAACACTGGATCTCCATAGCCTAAACCCGATTTTCCTTGGTTCCCCATGTTCAGAACCTCTTCCAATTTAGCCTTTCCATTGTTAAGTTTATTGAGTGTAATGGTTTCTTTTTCAAGATTGCTTTTATATTTCTCACACTCATTGTCTTTTTTGGTAAGCATGACTTCTAACCTAGCTATGGAGTCCTTTTGAGTATCACTTTCACTCGACAACCTCTCATTCTCAGCTTTTAATTTCAAATTGTCAGAGGTGAGTTTTTCATTTACCTTCTTGAACTCCTTGAGTTGATCCATTCGTTTGGACCATTCTGCAAACAACTCAACGTATGTATTGTGGAGGTCCTCATACGTGGCACTATCCTCTTCCTCCTGATTGGATTCTTCAGATTCACCTGCAAAAGTGGAGTTAAAAAAGGTATACATGTTAGTATCATCTGAGTAGTCAGTTGTGCTTTCAGTTGACAACACATCCTTACTATCAGATTCACTGTCAGAAAGGGAGGATTGTGATGATCGTAAAAATGACAGGTTTGCTGTCTGATCGTCATCATCTGAATCACTTAAGGTTGCAGAAAAACTCATCCCTCTCTTTTTGAGTGTGTTAGCAGACTCATTAGCATAGTGTCCAAATCCTAAACATGCTCTACACTGAACGGACTCAATAGATCTTTTGTTTTCAGAAGAAAATTTGTTCTTACTTGTTTCTCTCTTGAATGATTCAATCTTAGGGGAAGAAGCAGTAACCTTATTAGAAAACCTTTGTTGACGTTTTTTGTTCAACATATTGTTGAATTTTTCAGAGATCAAGTCACATTCATCTTGCTCTAAGTTTGAGTCATCAATATCCTTTGATAATTCAACAAGATCTTTAGACACAGTAAGAGCACTAGGAAGAGCAATTGAATTTACTTTGCTAGTTTGTTTCACTTCAAGGTTCAATTCAAACGTAGTTAGAATACTTAGAACCTTTTCAAGACTCACGGTCCGAGTATCACAAGTTTCTTCAATGACAGAGACTTTGATGTTAAATTTTTCTGGGAGAGTTCTTAAAACTTTACTAACCAACCTTGCATTGGAGATGGATTCTCCTAATTCAAAGGATTCATTTGAAATATCCATTAATTTAGCAGAATAGTCTTGAATCGTTTCATTTTCTCCCATTCTTAAATTTTCAAACTCTGTCATCAATCTCCTTAATTTTGTTTGTTTGACACTATCAGACCCTTCACAATGAAGTTGTAAAATATCCCAAGCAGTTTTGGCCACGGTATGGTTAGAAAATAACCGATATAAATTGTGATCAACATGATCAGATATGGCAGCCATTGCCTTTGCATTGTAGTTTGCAAGGGCAATTTCTTCCGTGTTCCAATCTTGCTCAGGTTTTGGGACAATTTTTTTTCCTTTTCTCCTCACTAGTTTCAGGAGCTTTTGCTTTTGGATCAACTACTTCTATAGTAGGGGATGTATATCCCACAAGAATACTGACCCAAGCACGATGATCTATGTTTTTAATGTACATGATCATCTTAGCCTTCCAAATGGTATAGTTTGAACCATCTAGTGTAGGCGGCTTATTACGAATATGAGTACAATCCATAATGGCTACTTTCAAGGATCACTTCTCAGTGTATCGAGATCAGGCTCTGGTGCCAATTGAAAGAAATTTAGCTATGACTGTTTCTGGGTAAAGCCACTTGTGATCAGAGAATACGATTACAACTGTCTTAACAACTGACACGACAACACGCACACGTTCAGAGTAAATAAAAATTGCAGCGGAATAAAATCAAACTCAGAATAAACACTTCAGCAAGAAATTCCTTGCTAGAAAACTTTCATTAATCAAAAGGTCTTGCAGAATACAAGACAATGAAAGAAACAAAAACAACGAAAAGATCAAACCTATTCTAGATCTCTAGAATAAACCAAACACTAAAACACTTGAGTTCTTGATGAACAAGAACTTCAAAGAAAACAATGACTCTCTCACAAAAACGAAATTAACACTCTTTGAATCTCAGAATCCGTGATCAATAATGGCCGGCTCCCACTTCTTTTATAGCCGCTCCATTCCTTGTTTGGTGAGAGACCTACATTCCTAAAATACAAAAGAGATAACTACCAAAGATAAACATTAGTAAGTTAGTCAACTAAATCATAATAATAATAATAATAATAAACCTAAAATAAACTATTCCTAAATAATTACAACTAATTCCTAAATTAAATAAACTCTAAACTAATTATATACAATAATTATTATCAGAATCACAAAGATACATAAAAATAAGTAAATGAGTATTTCATACTCTTTCAGGGGGTAAGTGGGGAACCACTATCGATCCTCTTTTTTAAAAAAAAAAAATAAAAAAAATCTTTAGCTCAATCCAAATATTCGGACCAAAAAACATTTCAATTTTTTTGTATAAATACTATATAAAAAAGTGACGGCCATATATCAATTATATTACGACAGACAATTCTTCTAGTGCAATATCATAGTTTGGTACTGCCGCAAACGTAGTCAATTAATTGTCAAATTGAGTAAACAATTTCTTGTGTTTTTTGTCATTCTTAATTTATTATTCTCACATGGATCATCATTTACATAGGTAGTCTTCCCCCCCCCCCCAACAACTAGCATCAGAGCTTCGTGGTTTTTGATCATAGGAAAAATAGTCAAAATAGGTGAAGATAAATAACCGATGGAGAAGTTTGACAAATCAAATTATGGGTACCGGAGGATGCAAAGAGGATTACTTGCACGGTAAGGATATACCTTTTAGTAGACTAAATATGAACACATGAAAAATGAAAATTGTAAATTGTTGGGATAGAAAAACTATGAGTGTGATCATGGCAAAGAATCTTGCCAAGAAGATATTTAAGTCGGAGACTATTATGAAGTTGCTTAAGATGTTGTCTGATACGTAGATACGTATGAGAAACCGTCTATCGGGAACAACGTTCACATGATTCGGAGGTGGTTTAATTTATGTTTCGCAAAAGTTCCATCAGTGTCTAATTTATATTATTTTTTGATATGTTCATGAATCCAAATATAGTGTGAATTTTTTTTGTGGTTAAATTTACCATACATCCTATTTTACACCTTGGATGAAGACCATTTCGATATCTGGAAGAACCGTATGATTATCCACCTTACCTGAATCGAAGAGATGCTCATTGACTGTCTGCTAAAGGGTCCATATACTCCCATAAAAGAAAAACCTGATCCAACCACCAATAAGGATTTTCATAGATTGTGAAACCTGTTGAACACGAAGCCGGAAGCGATGAACCCAAAAAATATAATTTTATTCAATAGAATATTCAAAAACTACAAGACTCAAAACAGGCAGATACTAGACTGAATATGCCAAACCAGATACTTGACTCTCTACAGAGACTATACTCTTTAAGGAAGAGAATGACTTCACTTGATAATAAAAATGGCTGGCACTAGCATCCTTTTTATACTTGGTGGTGGTAGCCATCTAGACACTTCCCAATTAATGTAAGGATTAATCAATGAGAAACAAATGGACAAGGATTAATCTGGACAATGTGAATGAAATAAATGTAAAAAGAGGAAGAGTCGGTGGACTTTTAACACTCCCCTTCACCGACTACTTTCTCGTCTTCGGCGTCATTCCAAGTTGCTCTCGCTTCGAACTTTGACAAACATAAGATTTTTGTGAGAATGTCTGCAACTTGGTATTCGGTCTTTACATGCTTCATCTTGATCTCCCCACGTAGCACTTTCTCCCGCAGATAGTGATAGTGTACCTCCACATGCTTGGTCCTAGCATGGAACACTGGGTTCTCGGCCAAGCATATTGCTGACTGGTTATCACAGTTCAGTTGTACAGGTTGGTTAACTGGTTGTCGAAGATCCTCCATTAGTTACTTCAACTAAGCTAACTCTTGTGCTGCGGTCGCAGCTGCTCGGTATTCTGCTTCTGTACTAGACAGTGAGACAGTTGGTTGTCTTTTACTACACAAGGATACCACTCCAGAGCCAAGAGTAAACATATAACCAGTAGTGGATCGCCTTGTGTCGTGATCACCAGCATAATCCGCATCACAATACCCAACTACATCAACATGTGCTCCTTTATTATAAAGAATGCCATAGTCAAGTATACCTTTTACGTACCTTAGTATTCTCTTAGCAGCATCCAAGTGAGGCTTCTTTGGCTTTTGCATATATCTTCTTACTACTCCAACTGCGAATGATATATCAAGCCGGGTCAATGTGAGATAGATCAAGCTACCAACCAACTTCCTATAGGCAGTACCATCTTCAAGATCTCGTCCTTCATCTGAACATAATTTCTTATTAACCTCCAGTGGGGTTGTCACAGGCTTACACTCTAGCATTCGAAACCTCTACAACAGATCCCTTGCATATTTGTTTTGGCATAAGAACAATCCTTCCACAGTATACTCAATCTCTAGACCAAGAAAATGCCTCAGCTCTCCAAGCTCCTTCATCTGAAATCTTACTGAAAGATTTTCCCTTACTTGATGAATCTCATGGACATCATCTCATGTGATAATGAGATCATCGACATAGACAACTACTATAGTGAGTTTCCCAACATTAAACTTCACGAATAGGCTTAAATCTGCTGGCGTCACCGAAAAACCACTATGAGTTAAAAACTCTGCAATCTTGCCATACCAGGCTATGGGTGCCTGCTTAAGCCCATACAGAGCTTTCTTAACTTGCAAACAAATTATGGATGGACAGCGTTCTCGAACCCTCTAGGCTGTTCCATGTAAATTACTCGATCTAATTCTCCATGCAAGAATTCATTCTTGACATCTAGCTGCCATAACTTCCATGCTTTACTTGTTGCAAGTGCTAGTAAAACTCGTACCGTAGTGATCTTTGCCACGGGGCTAAATGTCTCATCGTATTCAAGGCCATACTGTTGTGAAAATCCACGAGCTACGAGTCGCACTTTATACCTCTCAATCGATCCATCAGCTTTAGTCTTCACTTTGTATACCCATTTGCATGATATGGGTTGCACGTCTTTTGGCTTCGGCACCAAGTCCCAAGTCTCATTCTGCCTTAATGCTTGTTTCTCCTTCTCCATAGCCTTCCTCCAAACTTCTTCTTTTGATGCTTCATCAAAGGAATCAGGCTCAACCATGCATAGATTGCAACGAGCATATATATCACTAAGCAACTTTATCTTTGGAGGTGGACCTACACTCGAGTCTTCATCATTACCACCTTGTACTGGCAACTCTCCTCGGGGACTCGTTTGATCAGACCTCAAATTTGACTCAGCTCTACTTGGGGTTGGGTGATCTTGATTTTTGTCTAACTTTTCTTTTAATACGTCTTCCATTTCCCTAGAATCTGGAAGAAAGTCAGCTCGTGATGACCACCATGAAGATGCTTCATCGAACACAACATTTCGCGATACATAGCAGCGGTTCGTTGTGGGATCACAACATCTCCATCCTTTTCTCTCATTATCATAACCCACGAATATGCACCGTATAGCCTTCTTATCAAATTTGCTGCGTAAAATATCAGGAACAAATACGTAGCAAACACAACCAAAAACACGTAAATGACTTACTGTGGGTTTGATATTCCAGAGCTTCCCATGTGGTGAGATGAACTTCAACCTTGATTGTGGCAGCCTATTGATCACGTACACGGCTGTCTTCATGCATTCTGCCCAAAATTGTGGCGGCATGTTCTTGGCATATAGCATAGTCCTGCAAATCTCAGCAAGATGCCTATTTTTCCACTCCGCTACTCCATTTTGTTGTGGAGTCCGTGGACATGTAAGCTGGCGACGAATCGTGTACTCCTAAAGGTAAGCACAAAACTCGTTTGAGGTATATTCTCCTCTATTGTCCGTCCGTAGAGTTTGGATCTTCTTCCCCACGTCTCTTTCAACTCTTTCCTTAAATTCCTTAAACTTAGCAAGTGCTTCTGACTTTTCTTTCATGAAATCGACCCGCACATATCTTGAGTAGTCATCAATGAAGGTTATCATGTATCGACATCCACTGATGGACTCTTGCTTTACACGGCCAAATACATTAGAGTGCACCAATTCTAATGGTACCTTAGCTCGAAACTTTGACTCCTCGTATGGTAATTGATGAGCTTTACCATATTGACATCCAGGACATATAGTATCATCACGCACCTCTAGCTGGAGAAGGCCATTAAGCATAGACCTTTTTATTATTCCCTTCAACATGTGATACCTCACGTGGCCTAGCCTTGCATGCCATAAATCTGCAGTTTCATTCCTCCTAGTACGATCAACATACGCCTCTTGTGCTGACATCACGTACACAGACTCTACACGACGGCCTTCCATGATTGGTCTTGTTGCTGGTCGAAGATTCTTATATACCTTCACGTCATCTGGACCGAATACCACATATTTTCCTGAGGCAGTCAGCTGTGATACTGAAAGCAGATTCTTTTTCATGCCTGGTACATGGTAGACATTCTCCAGCTCCACTTGGTCAGAGTTAAAGCGCGGCGTAATCATTGTCTTACCAGTGTGAGTAATTGGCGGCTTTGAGTTATTGGCAATCACCACAACTCTTCCCCCATTGTACTTAGTAATGCTTGAAAACTTTTCTTTATCTCCTGTCATATGGTTTGAGCATCTTGAATCTACTATCCAGCCCTTATTATAGTCAATTAATTCTTCACTTACACTTATAAGGGCTGCCTCTTCTTCAACTTGATTGACTGCCCTTGATGTTGCAAACTCCTTGTACGGCTCATCTTCATCAATCGCAAGTGAAGCTTCAAAGTCCCATTCCTCTTCACTCTCAGGTGTTGTCTCAGATGGTGTCACAATATTCCCTTCTACTCGTTGTGATCGGCAATCACGAGCATAATGACCTTTCATATGAAATTTATAGCACTTCACATCCCAGCGTTTATTTTTTCTGTCTTTGTCCTTGAAATGTCGAGCTCCCCTTTACTGCAAGCTAGCTCCCTCTTGCTGCAAGTCTTTCTCTTGTGAAACACTCGAACCTGATAATAAGCTTCGGTCTTGTCTACTTGTTCGATCACGTGGCTCTTTGTGGCCACCACTTGGTCTTGTAGTTTCTTGTCTCCCACTACCTCGTTTGGAAAAGAGAGCAGCCTCATCATCATCATATTTGATCGACACTCCAGACATCTCTTTATTAAGAGCCTCTAGATTCGCTAAAAGACTTTCCAACTCAGTTAGAGTTGGTTGTGTTGCCCATCCATGGATCGACGTGAGTATTCCTTGAAACTCGGGCCTCAAGCCGTGTATAATCTTCCGCCTTAGTCTGGTCACTAATGGGATTTTCAGGATCCAATTTTGTAATTTCTTTGGCTAGAAATTTAACTTTAATAAAGTATTTGCTTACTGTCATTTGTTGCTGGGAGATAGATAAGAACTCGTTTTCGAGCCGTTGGAGTTTGGCATCATTGGTCTTTGCGAGACAGTCTCCAAAGTATCCCACGCCTCTTTGGGTGTCTTCGCATCCTTAATGTGCTGCAATAACTCATCCTCCACGGTAATTGACATTGCGTACATTGACTTACCACATCTTATGTTCCATCTTCTTAGGGCCTCTGCCTCTGTTGGTTCTGTAATTGCACCGCCATTAATGACATCCCATAAGTCTTGGCCTTTCAAGTAAAACTGTATGCGCGTCTTCCATGTACTATAACTGGAGTGGTTGAGTTTCTCCATAGTACTTGCAACACCCATATCCGCCATAATCTTGGTCGTCTCCTGCTCGAACCACCGCCACCGGTATATGCTCGACCTTTGGACACACCGAACAGTAACTCAGCAACTCTCTTGCTAACAGTCTCGAACAAAAATTCGAGCACGTACCGGAGGGACTGTCCAATGCTCTGATGCCAATTGTTGAACACGAAGCCGAAAGCGATGAACCCAAAAAATATATTTTTATTCAATAGAATATTCAAAAACTACAAAACTCAAAATAGGAAGATACTAGACTGAATATGCCAAACCAAATACTTGACTCTCTACAGAGACTATACTCTTTAAGGAAGAGAATGACTTCACTTGATAATAAAAATGCCTGGCACTAGCATCCTTTTTTATACTTGGTGGTGGCAGCCATCTAGACACTTCCCAATTAATGTAAGGATTAATCAATGAGAAACAAATGGAAAAGGATTAATCTGGACAATGTGAATGAAATAAATGTAAAAAGAGAAATAAATGTGAATGAAATAAAGCTAAAAATATCATTATAGAGGCATTGATACCTCAATCCATACTCAACTCATGTTATGGGATACAAATTGAAAAAGAAATGTGAGATGCTATCGGTGAAAACCTCTTTGGTGACAATGAATGCATAGACAACACAAGGTACTCCTTCGTGAGAAAATTTAACAGCTTCACCAAAAATTTAAATAAAACCTTGCGTCCGACCTACGATCGATATAATGAAGTAGTATATCTTATATCTATCTTGGAAAATCATATACAAGGAAATAATTTGATATGATGTTTATCTCTACTATTGGACCTTAAATGCTTAACTAGACCATCTCAGTTGATGACGTTAAGCATATGATGTGCAAATCTTAATGTCTATGAAACCGAAAGCGGATCATGTTCAAGAGTTGGAAAGGAAAACCAAATCACTTTCAATGACATATCTTGTGATTGTTTAAGAGATTCACCCCTCGTCTCTCATCGGTATGGACAATAAGGAATTTTCCATGTTTGTGAAACATTTTTTAAAATTCGTAAAAGTCCTAAACTTGTTTCAAAAGGTAAACCTCCAACATCATTTTATAGGTAGTGTGATTCAAAGAAAAAAGGTGACCTTATTTGCTACAATTTAAGAAAGCCTGGTCACTTTTATTCTAAGTGTTCTCAAACTGCATTCAAGTTCTTAAAATACAAACCTACCCTTCAAACTTTTCTTATTGTAATGGTGTGATTGCTGAGGAAGGATATTCAAAAGATCTTTCGACTTCGATTGAAACTGATTCTGATGAAGAGAGCATTGATAATGTTACATTAAGGTATATCTTCGCCTCATTGTTAAGGATGCTACGAGTGATTCAGATAAATATCTTCTAGTCTTGTTGAGTAAAATGGATGATGAGGATTCCCTTAAGCGAACCATAATTGCAACTAGTGGTGAGGTTATCAACATTGTTAAAAGAATCCCTAGTTGTAAGATTGGTAACTATTCTTATTTTCAGATTTCAAACACTTCAAAATCAATTTCAATTTTGATTTCTTAAAAGAAGGGTAAGGTTGTATCTACTAGATAAATAAGAGTTGTCTGTGAAAGCCAAGATGATGAATTAGTAGTTTAACAATGTTAAGAAATCACTTTCTCAAATGATTAATGCACTTTCTTAGTTCAAGATGGATTAAAAAAAAATTGAGGTCTCAAATTAAACTACTCATGAACCAAATTAAAAATATGGTTCCTCTTCCTGAGCAAAAACGCAATTCAAAAACAAACTGCTATTCTAATTAGAAACAATGAGTTGGTTAAATGTTGTTGGGTTTCGTGCAATCATGTGCAGCGGAAGAAAGACATGAATAAAACCCAATAGCCTAGATCCGCTATGAACAATAATTCATAATATCAAGACGAAGAAACATAACCTTTATAGATCGAAATAAAACTTGGATTAGACGTTAAGAGAAACGTCCTCTACCGGTGATCCACACAACGAATAGATTTCAAGAACGCCTTCTTGAACTTGACTGCTAGGCCTTCGGTTTGAAAAACGATGTTGAAGAACGATTCATCAAAGATCCAATGATTATTTTGACTTGATGATTGAGAATAATCAATCACAATAACCCAAAAATATAATGTGTATTTTCTCTCTCAAAAAAAGAATTAGGAATTGATCAAATCAATAGTTAGGGAACAATTCCCGTGAGTCTGTATTATATTCAAGGGGTGTCCAAAACCCTTTAGGACTTAGGTCTTCTTGTCCAACAAGAAAAGACTTAAAATAAACTGATTGCCGGGAGGGGGGGCAGCCGTACGGCGGCAAGAGAGCCGTGCGGCACCTAGCCAGCCGTACGGTTGTCCTGGTCAGTTTCCTCGTTTTTCGCTCCTTTTAATTATCCGTTTTGCGTGAGTGACCCAATAGGATTTTACTAAGTTGGCAACGAGTCCGAACCAGTCAAACCTCGTAAGTCATAAGCGGACTCTAGCAAGCCATTATGACTACCCAATTAGTATAACTTTGAAATCCAAAGTTTCCTAAATAGAACATAACAGAATCTCTTTGTTTCACGATGTCTATTGAACGTAAGTTATGGTCAATGGTCAATTTACATAGTTCATAGTTCAATGCTTTCTCGATCCCGAATGTATTGATAATACAAATCCTATTTGAGCACGGTCATGCATTTCATCAATACCATTCATCGAGTGGCCAAAGCTTGACATCTCTCTTGACGAGGAACAAATCCCATCTTGGCTTATTACTCTTCCCTACATGATTCTTATTACGCAAATCATATTCTTTATAGCTACCCGGTTAGGGGTAACGTTTGAATATGTCAAACGTAATGTTCATCATGTGAAAGACTGTGATAACCTCAGGTCTGGAGATTCCAGTGATATAACTATATAAGACTTAATTATGACATTGTGACCATGACATAAATCTCATAGGGGTCAGTTCAGTATTTGTTCTCCAACAAATACCCATAAGTCTAACTGTATCGCATACACATAATCATCATATGATTATCTATTAAACTTATACTAATAATTTATAATAATTATCAGGGACGGGGATTATTATAATAAACATGCAAAAGATATAATAATCAAACATTCAATATCTTTATTAAAACATAATCAAGTGATAACATTAATCGTTTAAATAACGTGCCTTGAGCATACAACACCAACAATCTCCCACTTGCACTAGGCCTAATTAATGTATCGAATACTCATAGACCTAACATGACCATCATGCTTTGCTTGTGGAAGACCCTTTGTCAATGGGTAGTCAATGTTATCTTCAGTTGGTACTCTACATATATTCACGTCTCCTCTATCAACGATCTCTCGAATGATATGAAAACGCCTAAGTATGTGTTTGGATTTTTGATGCGATCTTGGTTCCTTTGCATGAGAAATAGCACCATTATTATCACAATAAAGGTCTATTGGGTTAGCAATGCTAGGAACCACCTCTAGTTCACCAATGAACTTCTTAATCCAAACAGCCTCTTTAGCAACATCGGATGCAGCAATATACTCAGCTTTGGTTGTAGAATCTGCTACGGTACTTTTTTTTAGAACTCTTCCAGCTAATAGCACCTCCATTAAGCACAAATATAAATCCAGATTGCGATCTAGAATCATCCTTGTCGGTTTGGAAGCTAGCATCTGTGTAACCATTTACAACAAGATCATCTTCCATACCTCCATACACCAAGAATCATCATGGAGCGGACCATATCCAATAAAGTCCTATTTCTCTGCTCAGACAAACCATTCCATTGTGTTGTTCCAGGTGGAGTTAATTATGAAACAATTGCACAATTTTTAAGATGATTGTCAAATTCTTGGCTTAAATATATTCTCCACCACGATCAGATCGAAGTGCTTTAATAGTTTTGCCAAGTTGATTCTGTACTTCATTTTGAAATATTCTAAATATCTCAAAAGATTCACTTTTATGTTTCATTAAGTAGATATAGCCATATCTACTAAAATCATCGGTGAATGTTATGAAGTATTGATATCCTCCCCTAGCATTGCTGCTCATTGGTCCATACACATCATCATGTATGAGTCCCAATAAGTCACTATCCCTTTCACTACTCTTAGTAAAAGGTGCCTTAGTCATCTTTCCAAGTAAAAAAGACTTACAAGTTTCATATGATTCAAAATCATGTGAATCTAAAAGTCTGTCCCCATGGAGTTTTGAGATACGCTTCTCATTAATATGACCAAGACGGCAATGCCACAAATAAGTATAATTTACATCATTAGGTTTGGATTTCTTAATTACATTATAGATATCATCATTATTTCTATTCTCAACATCAAGGACATAAAGGCCATTAAATGAATACGCAGTACAATAAAGCATATCATTTAAATAAATAGAAAACTTCTTATTATCAATAAGAAAATTAAAACCTTCATTATCCAAACAAGAAATTGAAATAATATTTTTACTTAAATCCGGAACGTAATAACAATTGTTCAAAACAAGAATTAATCCGCTAGGTAAAATGACTTCATAGGTTCCTACGGCTAATACAAGAACTCTTGCTCCATTCCCCACGCGTAGGTCTACTTTGCCATCTTTAAATAGCCTCTTATTCTTTAGTTCCTGCACATTTAAATAAATGTGAGATCCACATCCGGTATCTAATACCCAGGAACTAGAAGTAGAAAGTAGAATATCTATAACATAGATACCTGAAGTAGAAGCAGTCCCACCGCCCTTCTTCTTCTTTTTAACTCTTCCTTGTAAACCTTGCAATTGCGTTTTCAATGACCAATCTCATTGCAGTGGAAACAGATTGCATCCTTTTGGGAAGTAGGTTTAGCCACAGTAGCATCGGCAACAATTGCCTTGCTAATCTTGGGTTTGACAACCATTGCCTTACCTTTTCCTTTGCCTTTAGAGCCCTTTCCTTCTTTTGACACCACAAGCACAGGAGCAGCTTCTTTACTGATTTTCTTTTCCGCTGTCTTTAGCATCCCTTGCAACTCAGACAGGGACTTATCCATGCTATGCATATGAAAGTTCATGACGAACTGATTATAGCTTTTGGGCAATGAATTATGAATAAAATCAGTGGCCAACTCAACAGAGATGGGATGGCCAAGCCTCTCAAGATTCTCAAAGTAAGCATTCATCTTCAAAACATGAGGACCCACTGACTATCCATCACTCATCTTGCATGAGATCATAGCAGCTATAGTGTCGAACCTTTCTTGCCTTTCATGTTCTTGAAACATATCTTTCAATTCAATGCCTAAGTCATATGCTTCCAAGTGTTTAAGAGTCTTCTGAAGCTCAAGACACATGGCAGCAAGAATGAGACATCCACCTCACGAGAATCACTTTTGTGCTTCTTGTAGGCATTTCTCTCATCCTTAGGAGCAGTAGCAGCAGGCTCCTCTTCAGGAACGGGTTCATCAAGAATGTATAGCTTATCTTCATGCTTTAGAACAATTCTAAGGCATCGGATCCAATCCATGAAGTTAGAACCATTCTCTTTAAGCTTTTCCTTCTCAAGGATAGATCGCAATGATAAAGAACTTGTATTTTGTGCCATTATCTACAAATATGCAAACATATAATCATATATAAGTACCAATAATTAAAGATATTATAAATATTAGTATTTCATAAATACTTCCACTAAATTATATAACCTTCAAATACATCCAATGTATCATATAATTTAAATGGGCTAAGATCCATATTTCACTTAACTTTGAGTCGGCTAGGGCACGACTGCTCAAAATAAGTTACTTAGGTAGACAACTCCTTATCAAACATATCATATATGACTCTTAGATCTTTTATGAGATTTTAGACATCATATGTCTAACATGTTTTAATCTCATCTGTGCCTTAGGCTCAAAACTGTTTTGATAGCCTAATTAAGTCAAACCATTTTAAACGTATAGGAATCCCTGTTTCCTCATCTTGCTTATAAATGAATAGAATTAATGTGCCTACGCTAGGGCGTAACCCACATAAAACTACCCATGTACTCATATGTGTTTTAATCATGGATTGGCACATAACTTAAATTTTAAAGAACGTTCATACACATAAAGTTAATCAATTAACCGAATTAATTTTATGTGACATTAGTTGCGCTAGTTTAGGATTAACGTTTGAAACTTTGAGATTATGCCAATCTTAAACTCCTTTAAGATTCTGATCTCAATGTCTGGATTTCTGAACTTAAATCTGTTTCGGGAAACACGGTTTCAAAAACCAGTCATCTGAAACGGATCAAAATCAGTATTGTCCAAACCATTCGCAGAGCATCTTGAAATTGAGAGCACAAAATGTACGGTCGAAACTAAGCCAAAAAGGCATCCACATTCCCGTACTAGGATCAAGAAACCAAGCAACTTTTCTATACGGTCGAAACTAAGCCAAAAGGCATCCACATTCCCGTATAGTTTGGCCACTTGTCTCAAGATCTTTCATTGTCTCTTAATCTCACATATTACAACAGTTCTAAACTCTTTAGGACTTTGATTTCTGCAGTTACTCTGAATTCTTTGCAGAAAACTGTTTCAGGAAACACGATTTCGAAAACCAGCCGTCTAAAACCAGTTTCTGTTTCCAGATTCGGATTCTGTAAACAATTTACAGAACAATCTGAACACCAGAAGTCAGAGCAACATTCTGGAAATCGGGCTAGGCGCCGTACGGCTAGGCTCGTGCCGTACGCTTGCCGTGCCACCGTACGGAGCATGTTCCCAGATTTCCAAATTCTCATGTTTTCAAAAATTCGATCAATCCATTATCGTATTTATACATAATCAGATTACAGAAATACGAAAAATACAGAATACAAATTTTAACCCATCTAATCCATACAAACAATAACCAATTTATTCCACATACAAATTAGATCAATATTATCAACAATTATAATCCAATTATAATATGATAATCTAAGCATGCGATCATGCATGTTAATCAAATTAATATTATAACCACATAATCCCATCAACAACTAGCATGCATATTTTATATCTCATATAAAATCCCATCACATAAATTCATCTTATCATGATCATACCAATTAAATAATCACATTAAATAATTATATCATGATAATATTAGAATTATTGATCATCAACGGGGCTCTGATACCATTGTTTGGTTTCGTGCAATCATGCGCAGCAGAAGAAAACACATGAATAAAACCCAATAGCCTAGATCCGCTATGAACAATAATTCATAATATCAAGACGAAGGAAGCTAACATTTGTAGATCGAAATAAAACTTGGATTAGACGTTAAGAGAAACGTCCTCTACCGGTGATCCACACAACGAACAGATTTCAAGAACGCCTTCTTGAACTTGACTGCTAGGCCTTCGGTTTGAAAACGATGTTGAAGAACGATTCTTCAAAGCTCCAATGATTATTGTGACTTGATGATTGAGAATAATCAATCACAATAACCCAAGAATAATTTGTATTTTCTCTCTCAAAGAAAGAGTTTGAAATTGATCAAATCAATAGTTAGGGAACAATTCCCATCAGTTTGTATTATATTCAAGGGGTGTCCAAAACCCTTTAAGACTTAGGTCTTCTTGTCCAACAAGAAAAGACTTAAAATAAACTAACTGTCGGGGGGCAGCCGTATGGCGGCAAGATAGCCGTACGGCGGCAAGATAGCCGTGCGGCGCCTAGCCAACCGTACGGTTGTCCTGGTCAGTTTCCTCATTTTTTGCTCCTTTTAATTATCCGTTTTGCATCTGTGACCCAATAGCATTATACTAAGTTGGCAACAAGTCTGAACAAGTCAAATCTCGTAAGTCATAAGTGGACTCTAGCAAACCATTATGACTACTCAATTAGTATAACTTTGAAATCTAAAGTTTCCTAAATAGAACATAACACAATCTCTTTGTTTCACGATGTCTATTAAACGTAAGCCATGGTCAATGGTCAACTTACATAGTTTAATGCTTTCTCAATCCCGAATGTATTGATAATACAAATCCTATTTGAGCACGTCCATGCATTTCATCAATACCATTCATCGAGTGGCCAAAGCTTGACATCTCTCTTGACGAGGAACAAATCTCATCTTGGCTTATTATTCTTCCCTACATGATTCCAATTACGCAAATCATATTCTTTATAGCTTCCCGGTTAGGGGTAACGTTTGAATATGTCAAACGTAATGTTCATTATGTGGAAGACTGTGATAACCTCAGGCCTGGAGATTCCAGTGATATAACTATATGAGACTTAATTATGACATTGTGACCATGACATAAATCTCATAGGGGTCAGTCCAGTATTTGTTCTCCAACAAATACCCATAAGTCTAACTGTATCGCATACACATAATCATCATATGATTATCTATTAAACTTATACTAATAATTTATTATAATTATCAGGGACAGGGATTATTATAATAAACATGCAAAAGATATAATAATCAAACATTCAATATCTTTATTAAAACATATTCAAGTGATAACATTAATCGTTTAAATAACGTGCCTAGAGCATACAACACCAACAAATGTCAACCTTGAAAAGGTGATTGATAAGTGGACCGAGTCTTGTGTCAATGTGGATCAAATTCTTGAATGCCAAAAGCCAAGTGAGGACAGAGAAGACTTTGGTTTCTCAACTAGTGACAACTTGAAGTGTGCATCTTGTTGTGAAAATATGTTGGAAAATTTGCAAGGCAAACTCAAGAAATGATGAAGGGAAAGCATTCTTGTTCAAATGGTAAAACACAGTAAACAAACAAGAGACAATAATTCCATTATGTCTATCCTAAGAATCAATTTGGAAAGACTTCTATGATGAAACAAAAATTCACAAATGATGAAACTGCATATGTGGTTAACCTTGAGGCTAACTGTACTTCTTCCTTGACCGCATATTTTGTCTCAAAAGATAGTTTTTTTGCTCTTAGAAAAACCGCAGTCAAATCTCAAAAGATTAAATTTAGTTAAGACTAAATCTTCTGAATAAAAAAATGTGAAACCTAAGAAGATAATAAGTTTATCAAACCTCGGTCATTAGGTTCTTCCATTAAATATTCTATATGTGATAGTTATGGTCATTGTGACTACTGAATGCCTTTAATTTTAAGGGTCTCTCCCAATGCCAATGGATGTAACACTCGTACGGCCTAATAAAATTAGGCCGTCAAAAGATGCCAACCCTAAGACCCAAAAAAAATAAAGGGGACCTCATTCTTAAATGTTTATTTCTCATATTTTCTTCTTCATGGCTAGATCTTCTAGGTACAATCAAATAAATGGTATCTCGACAGTGGGTCTGGAGATATCAACTTGCTTGAAGATGTGCGTTAAGAGAAAAGTCTCTTGTAACATTTGGTGACAACAATAAAGGAATGGTAATTAGATATTGAGTCATTCAAGAAAAAAAAAGTTAATTATAGCAAAAGTATCATTAGTCGAAGAGATCAAGCATAATATTCTGTTCATATCTCAATTTTGCGACAGATGATTGCATGGCCGTTTCACTTCAACAAATTGATTAATCAAAGATGCACATCCGACGTCACTTTGCCTAAACGGATTAGTAAAAATAATGTTAAAATTATTGACTTAGAATCTGTAACTAGTATTACTAATCTTTGATTTCTTGCAAAGACTGTCAGTGAAACAGTTACATATGTCACAAAAGATTAAGTCATATGAACTTCAAATGTCTATCTAAGCTTGAAAGGAAATAATTTGAGGTTTACTCAAGGTAGATGACTATCTTGACAAGAAATGCAAAGTTTGTCAACTTGGTAAAAAACCTAAGGCGTCTTTCTTAAGCAAGTTCACGCCTTCAACTTCAAGATGTTTACAAATACTTAACAATGATATTCTTGGACCAGTCACCACCGCAAGCGTGGAAGGAAATCGATATACTTTATTTGTAGGGGATGATTATTCCTCATGGAGGATGGTGGCTCCTCATGTTGGAACAGTCAAAGGCCGAATCGGGACACCACATAGGACGAGAATGGCTCAGCCCACATGTGTCATACATGAAAAAGAATATGACATCGTAAATGTGACATCGGAGAATGGAACTAAATGGTGTTGTGGAAAAGAAAATTAGAATATGGATAAAGGCTTGAAAGACGTTGATAGGTGAATCAAAGCTTCCAAAGTACTTCAGTTAAATTGATTCCTCATCAATAAAACTTACATCAAAATTCCATGTGAGCTTCAGAGAGAAAAAAAAACTCTCAAAATCGCATTCTTCAAAATATTTAGATGTAAATGATATATTCTCTACAATAGAAGAGAACATTGAGGTAAACCAATGCCAAGGTAATGAAAAGTATTTTAATTGATTATGTTAAACATTCTAAAGATTTTTATGCTTATAATAGAACTAGTTTAAAGATGGTATTATTTGTCCATGTCATATATATATATATATATATATATATATATATATATATATATATATATATATATATATGTATGTGCTCAAATGAGAACCTAAATATCGTGAGAACCGTGAGAACTAATCATAACCATTAGATTAGAAAAAAATCAAGGGTCCATATGTTAGATACAATTGATACACTGAGATACATTACAAAAAATTCGATATTACACTTGGATACAATAGGTTAATAAGTATTGTATCTAAGTGTTGCACTTGGATACACTATGTTAAGAACTAATGTATCCAATTGTTTTTTGAAAATTAACTAATGTATCAAAGTGTATCCAATGTATATATATATATATATATATATATATATATATATATATAGGGTCGCGCTCCTGTGAGAACCATTTTATATGAGAACTGAGAACCGTGAGAACCAATCATAACCATTAGATTAGAAAAAAAAATCAAGGGTCCAGATGTTAGATACATTGGATACACTTGGATACATTAGTTAATTTTCAAAAAACAATTGGATACATTAGTTTTTAATATAGTGTATCCAAGTGCAACACTTAGATACAATACTTATTAACCTATTGTATCCAAGTGTAATATCGAATTTTTTGTAATGTATCTAAGTGTATCAATTGTATCTAACATATGGACCCTTGATTTTTTTTTTCTAATCTAATGGTTATGATTGGTTCTCACGGTTCTCACGATATTTAAGTTCTCATATATATATATATATATGGTCGCGCTCCTGTGAAAACCATTTTAAATAAGAACCGTGAGAACCAATCATAACCGTTTGATTAAATACAAAATCAAGGGTCCAGATTATAGATACATTGGATACACTTGGATACAATAATTAATTTTCAAAAATACAATTGGACACATATTATTTTTTAACCTAATGTATCCAAGTGCAACACTTGGATACAGTACTTGTTTAGCTACTGTATCCAAGTGTAATATCAAAATTTATGTATTGTATCCAAGTGTATCTATAATCTAGACCCTTAATTTTGATTATAATCTAATGGTTGTGCCTGGTTCTCACGCTTCTCACGCAATTGTGGTTCTCATTTGAGTACCTATATATATATTTATATAGGGTCGTGCTCCTGTGAGAACCTAAATATCGTGAGAACCGTGAGAACTTGGATATATTGGGTAAAAAAACTAATGTATCCAATGGTTCACTTGGATACATCATTGGATACATTAAGTTCTCACGGTTCTCACGATATTTAGGTTCTCATTTGAGCATATATATATATATATATATATATATATATATATGGTCTTGCTCCTGTGAGAACCTAATTACATGAGAACCATGAGAACCACTTATAGCCTTTGGATTAGAAATAAACCAACGGTGCAGATTAGAGAGGAAGAAAAAAAAACAGTGGCAATTTTGAAATTATAGGCGACGTGAGGGCATAATGGTCATATCGCTTAAAAAACACAAAAGCACGCCCAAAGTCTGGAAAGGCGAGATATATAGATACAAAAGGTATTTTCTAGTGTATCCAATGTTTACTTGGATACATTTAGGCAAAAACTAATGTATCCAATGTTCACTTGGATAATTCATTGGATACATTAGGTCAAACTAAATGTATCCAATGTTTACTTGGATACAGTTAGAAAAAAACTAATGTATCTAATAGTTCACTTGGATAATTCATTGGATATATTAGGTCAAAACTAAATGTATCCAATGTTTACTTGGATAATCATTGGATACATTAGGTCAAAACTAAATGTATCCAATGTTTACTTGGATACATTTAGGCAAAACTAAGTGTATATAATAAAATCCGACTTATTACAAAAATGCCACCGCTTCATCGCAGAGCCACAAATAAGAAAATAACGATACAATACCTGTTTTGCCCTTGAAGTTCTGACTAATTTCAAAAATGCCACCGCATGCTCCAGCTTTAAAAACAAATCTGAACCGTGTTTTTTTTTTCTAATCTAAGGGCTACTATTGGTTCTCATGGTTCTCATAATATTTAGGTTCTCATTTGAGTACCTACATATATATATATATATATATATATATATATATATATATATATATATATATATATATATATATATATATATATATATATATATTAAAGTTGGTGAGGAGGGCTATGGATTCGCCACGTGGACATTCATAAGTTAAAACTTGATTTGTGTGATGCCACATCATCATCATCCTAAACTAAGTGTGGCTTTTGGTATTCTCACTATTAGCTAATACTACTAATTAATAATAATAGTTGTTATCTAAGTTAACTATTACTTTTGTTGGTCCCAGAGGGCAACAAGGGTATAGAACCGCTAGAGGGGGGGGGTGAATAGCGGTTCAAAACTTTTTTGAAAATACCCTTAAAATCAACCGAGTACTTATCAGTTTGGCCAACTGCGGTTCAAAGCACAAGAACCGAACTGATAAAATGCACAGCGGAGTTTGCGGTTTGGCCAAATAGGTTAGTTAAAGAGTTGGGAGGTTTGACTCAGGTTGATAAAACACTATGATGCAACTGAATAGTTAAACTTAAAGTTCAAAGGAAAACACAATTCATCTTTCAAGTCATTTCGTATATGGAGACAAGTTAAAGATCACAAACAAGAAAGATAAATACCAAGACAGAAAATAAAGATCAAACACACAAATTGAAGAGGTTCGTTTTTAAATGAACTACGTCCTCTACCTATATGGTTAGTCTAGGATTTTCTAATAGCTACTAGACTTGTATTAATTTAGAGGAGGTTTTACAAGATGAATCTAAACTCTAAACAATAAGTCTAACCTAAGCTATAATAACAACCGGTGTATTCGAAGTATATAATCTATGTGATCATATAATCGGGTGTGTGTGTGAAAAGAAATCAAATGCTCTAAGTATCTAAATGATGGTTGAGCAAATGGAAGTCTTTCGGTATAAAGGCTGAATATGAAAGGTTGTTAGGCTTGAAGCTTTGATGAAGAAAACTGGGTTTTCTAAGGAGATGATTTGAAGATATGAATATCTGGGTTTGAATCTTCAAAGCAAACTTGAACAATTGGGAATGAATCTCTTGAAGCTCAGCAGCCTTCATTGTTGAATAATGGAGGCTATTTATAGGCAGAGCACCCTTGTGACCGTTGGGTAAAGATTTGAATTAAATCTGAAGGGTACAGTGCTGTTGAAATCCCATTGGTTGAGCTGTCATTTTCGTCCTTGGTTTTGTCTTGTAGTCCTATGTAGTTGTTGCACCACTACCTGACATTTGTCCTTTGTTGCAGAAAGAACTAACGGTAAACAATTCAAACTGATAGACAAACCGACATTCCTTGCAGAAACTCCAAGTTAACTTAGAGTTATTTTGACAAGACATAACAACATTCCTTTACGGTTAAGAAAGGAATGTTTGTCTAAGGAATAAATGACATATCTTTAATTCTTCAATATCTGCTCTGCGGTTTCACCAAGCATAGGGGCGGTTTGAAGAATGATCTCGATGGGCGGTTTCATCAAACATGCAAACTGCAGTTTGATGAAAACTGAAGGGCTCCATGCTGGCGGTCTCAAGATGACGACTTGAAGCTCTAAACCGCATAGGTATAAAACCGAACTATACTCAGCCTAGACAATCAAAAATCTAGAAATGGACTTATCTAAAAATTGAAGTAGAACTTCATTACATGCGGTCCTAAAATCTATAAAAAGACACTTGGTATGGATCAATCAAATTAAGGTGGGTGAACAAACAATGAATCCTAACAACTTTTAATAGTATTAGTTAACTATAATAGTTACTATATATGTTAACTATTACTATTAATAGTATTAGTTAACTATGATAGTTACTATCATACTCACAAGAAAAACTCTCTACCCAATTTCTCTCTCCTACTTTACTTATAACGCTCACAACATTTACTTTTTCTTAATCCCTCTGCAATGTCAAACTAAGAACCTTAAAATGAGACTGGTGGAATATTATTTAACTATAATAGTTAACTATATAAAGTAACTATTATTCTATCAGTAGTTAATCATAATAATTACTATTTATGGTCATTATTACTATAAATAGTAAATATTACTATGTATAGTAACTAGTAACTATTACTATTTTATACAAATAGTTAATATAATAATCAATTATAATAGTTAATTATAATTAAAAAATTATCATCTAATAAAATAACAAAGTAATTATTTTTGTAATATTGTGAATGTATATTAGTATTATGTAATCCCAGCTATGGATTATTCAGTTTGTGTTTTCTCATTTGTATTATCCTCCCTTCGTCCCATCTCAATCGAGACTTATTTTATTTTCAGCTTATCCTAACTCAATTAAGACTTCTTAAAATGGCAAAGTTTTAATATTTGTATATTCACACTACCTACACTTCTCATTCACTAACTTTAGTTCTCATCAACTAACTTTTTACCGCATCTTTCATCCGCTAACTTTTTTTTCCTCATATATAATACTTTTTAATATACAACACTACTCCCAAATCCACTACTTTTGTACAATTATACAACTTTTCCTTAATTATTGTGCCTAAAAAGTTGGTCTCATTTGAGCTGGGACGAAAGAATTATATTTTTTCAATACCACTCATTATCGCAATTGTCCAAAAAGAATTAAATAAAATGCAAATTAATAAATATGAATTATGATAAGTGTAAAGAATCCATAAAAATATGTTATTATATAATCAATGTAATTTTTACATGATTTTGATAGGTAAATATGTTGGTTTTGTGCAATCATGCGCAGCAGAAGACATTACATGAAGAAACCCAAAGCCTAGATCCGCTAGGATCAATAATTCATAATATGTAAGATGAAAGAAACTAACCCTTGTAGAACGAAATACGAAACCTTGGATTTAGATGCTCAAAAGAGCACACCCTCTACCGGTAATCCACACGTCGAGCGAATTCAAGAACTCTTCTTGACTTGATTGCTAGGTCCTTTGGATTGAAAACTTGACGAAGAACGATTATTCGATTGCTCCCTTTGATTATTATGGTTTGATGATTTAGAATAATCAAACCTGCTAACCCTAGTATAATATGTGTATTTTATCTCCCCAAGAAAGAAGTTATGATTTCACAAATCAATGTTGTGGGACTGAATCCCGGCTGTATATATTATATACTAGAGGTCTCTAAGATCCTTTAGGGTTTAGGAGTTCTTGTCCAACAAGAAAATCCTAAAATAAACTGCAGCGCGGCACCCCAGCCTTACAGCTCCAAGACAGCCGTATGGCTCTCAAGGAGCCGTACAGCTCCTATTCCGTATTGCCTCGTTTTTTGATCCTTTTAATTATCCGCTTTGTGTGTGTGACCCAATAGTATTATACTAAGTTGGCAACGAGTCTGAACCATTCAGAACCCATAAGTCATAAGCGGACTCTAGCAAGCCATTGTGATTACCCAATTAGTATAACTTTAAAATCTCAAAGTTTCCTAAATAGAAAATAAAACAATCTCTTTGTGTCACAATGTCTATTAAACGTAAGCCATGGTCAATGGTCAACTTACTTTATTCAATGTTTTCTCGATCCCGAATGTATTGATAATACAAATGACATTGATCAAATCAATTCATTTGAGCATGGCCATGCATTTCATCAATACCATTCATCGAGTGGCCAAATCTTGACACCTCTCTTGACGAGGAACAAATCCCTTGTTGGCTTATTACTCTTCCCTACATATGGTTCTGATTATGCCAATCATATCCTTTCTAGCTACCCGGTTAAGGGTAACGTTTGAATATGTCAAACGTAATGTTCATCATGTGGAAGACTGTAATAACCTCAGGTCCAAAGATTCAAGTGATATAACTATATGAGATTTAATTATGACATTTTGACAATGACATAAATCTCATAGGGGTCAGTCCAGTATTAGTTCTCTAACAAATACCCATAAGTCTAATTGTATCGCATACACATAATCATCATATGACTATCTATTAAACTTATACTAGTAATTAATTATAATTACTAGGGACGGAGATTATTATAATAAACATGCAAAAGATATAATAATTAAACATTCAATATATTTACTAAAGCATAAAGCAAATGACAACATTAATCATTCAAATAATGTGCCTAGGGCATACACACCAACAAACTATATCTTAAATTTATTAATATTTAATATCAAAATGACAAAAAAATATAATTTCAAAATTAGTAGTGTTGGTATTAATATAAACAATAAGCATGTTAATAAAAAGTTAGTATTATGGTTTAGGATAACTGCATTTTCTTAGCAAAGTAAAAACTATCATAAAGTATGGAATAAAATGACTTATTCATTGTTAATCCACTCTAACCGCTGAATTTTGCAACTTCAATAGATATTAATTGAATTTTATTGAAATGACTATCATGAAATACAGAGAATTTGAGCAATATTTTATAGTTTATTTTTGTACTGCAAATCGACAAAAGGATAATCGTAATTTCTATTTCAATAAAAACTATCACATTTTTAAATGATTCAAATTATCATTACAATTTCACAAATATACAATGAAATGACTCTAGCCCTTAATAATAATAGTAATACCTTTAAAATATAATTGGAATTTCATTTAATGAAATTTTATTTTCTTAAATAAAGTGATTATCAATTTTTATTACATATCATATTATATAAAAAAATCACCTTCTACAAAAAAATATATATATTAAGAAGATGCTACCGTGCGGAGCACGGGCTCTCTACTAGTTTTATGAATATTCCCCACTTGAGCTACATTTGACTCTAAATGATTTTGATGTGTCTAATGAGACAGGTGTACCTCGTCAAACTGTTGGTGTTGGTGCCCTAGGCACGTTTGTTAAACGTTGTATAAGTTATCATTTTATTCATGATAATAAAGAGATAATAAGTTTATTATTGTTGTTCATGTTTGCTTATAATAATCTTTGTCTTTAGAGCTTGTTAAGCACTAGTATAAAGGCTAAATGATCATGGGATGATCATGTTAGATTTATAGGTACTTGTTTGGAACAAGGTACTGGACATGACCCGATGTATGAGATTTATGTCATGGTCTATGTCATATATAAATCTCATATTAGTTATGTCATTTGAATCCTTAGACATGAAGTTATTATAGTCTTCCACTTGATGAAGATTATGTTTGACATATTCAAACGCTGCCTTAACACGGTAGTTATAAAGGGTATGATTGGCATAATCGGATTCACGTATGGAAGAATAATAGCTAATTAGATTTGTCCTTCTTCGGAGAGATGTCAAGCTTGGGCCCCTCGAAGGAATGATGTTGGTTAAATGTTTGGCCAAACTCAAATGGATTGATTGGATCAATGTCATTTGGATTATCAACATATTCGGAATCGAGAAAGTATTGAACAATACAAGTTGACTTATTGACCATGACTTGTGTTCAATGACATCGTGGACAAAGGGATTATGACATGTTCTAAAGGAATGCGAACTTGTATCTAGTTATACTATTTGGGTAGGTATGGCGGTTTGCTAGAACCTAATCATATCTTATGGTTTCATGTTTGAACCCATTGCCAACTTAGTATAATCTTAGAGGGTCACACACAATAGAACGAATCTTAAATATGTACTATATCGGAATATTGAGTCGAAGGACTTTGGAGGAATTTGGAAATTAGGGAAATCTCGGGCAGGTGTGCGACTGCACAAAAGGGTTTAGGCGGCCGCACAACTTGGCTCAAAAAGTACCAGAACCTTCCAGATAGATGTGCGGCCGCACAGGTTGTTTTGGGCGGCCGCACACCATGTCGGGACTGGTTTCCTGATTTGATTTGGAAAAGAATTTGGACGGGTTTAGACACAAGTTTCCTATTTGGAATAGGTCTAACTTGTATATAAACAGCAAAATTCGGCCAGAATCAAAGCTAATGCTTTTGTGTAAATCTCAAAGAGTTTGAGAGAGGTTTTATTTTGTTCTAAGACATCCTAGATTGAAGAACAAAATAATACACAAATAAAATTCCATATAGTTCATATTAATTGTGAAAACGTGTTTCACAATTTTGGTCTAGCAACCAAGATCAAGTGTTCTTGTTATTCGTGGTGTGGATACCGCTAGATGGTGAAACTTATCATCTTCAAAGTTCGTGATTCTTACTATGTTCGTGATCAAGGTTTCAAGCCTCCATTGAATTCAAGGTTACAAAAATCAAAGGCATCAAGGGTTAGTATTCTAGTATTCATCTTATTGTATTTGACTTAATCATATGAATGGATCTATGGGCTTTGGGTTTCATTAAATTTTAAATGCTATCTTCCGCTGCGCATGTTACTCCGAAACCCAACAGTGGTATCAGAGCCCCGTTCATGTTGATTATTTCAATACTTAGATCATGTTGTGTGTATATAAATTGTTTGTATGCCTAGCATGATATGAATATTGGATTATATGATGTTTATGTGTTATTTGATTCTATGTGGTTTATTGTTTTACAATTTTAATCGCACTATTGAATCGCACTAAAAATTATGTTGGATTCTGAATTGTTTGATTATTAGTTTTTGATTGGATCAAAGATTTAATAATCGGAGAAAACAATTTTGAGATAAATTTTCGAATTCTAAAAAATCATTCTGATGCTACTGTGAGACCGCACAGAAAACCTTGGGCGGCCGCACATGTTTGGGCGACCGCACAGTCTTTCTTGGGCGGCCGCACAGTGATGGTCAGAAGCTGGAATTTTGAGGTAGGTCCGACCGGACCAAAGTAAGGACCCGGCCGGACCTTCTGGTCTGGGCTGGGGTTCTTTTTGGGTCGCGGGGTGGATTTAGTTGGTTTGAATTCCTATTTGTTTTAGTCTTGTGATTCTAAGATTGGCTCAAGGTTTGGATGGCTAATCTGTGTTCATCGAGATTGTGTTTCCCAAAATTGATCGCAATCAAAGTTTCAAAGATAAAACGAAGTTAGAATTATGAAGAGTTCATAATTGCTAAAATTGAGAAACAAAGTTCTTGATTCAAAGATTGGAGATCCATGTGGAATTGTGGATGCAATTGGCCTACGTTTATCGAGACCATCTATTGCTTAGTTTCGGCCACATGGACAACTTTCTTGGTTTCTTGAATTAGTACGGGATTGTGGTTGCCTAATGGCTTAGTTCGACCGCACTTCTTGTTGTCTTGATTTGGAGATAATAACTAAAGTTGAAATAGTCTCATCCTCATAATTATAGAAAAACTAATGACACATAAATGTTGTGCTTAAATTAATGGAGATTAATTTAGTGGCTAAACTTGATGCGTAACATGTTTATCTTGTGTGCTCATAAATATGTTGTATGCTATATGGTGATGAACCTTCAAGAAAGTTTTAAGTTCTTTATTGCCATGCCATGATTAAAACACTTGTTGGTACATGGGTGATTTCAGTGTAGTTTTCGCCTCCGCGAGGTGCATTGATTTTATTCATGTATGCACAAGATAGATAATGTGCGCACGCCCTCGCGAGGTACATTAACTATGCGTTTAAAATGGTTGAACTTAATAAGGCGTCAAACGGTTTTGGGCCTAGGCAAAAGATGAGATTAAACATGCTTTCGAAATTGGATCCCTAAGAATCATATGAGATATGATTGACAAGAAATTGTCTACCTAATTAATTTGATTTTGAGCGGTCCGCCTCCGTGGACTCAAAGTTAAATTAAAGTTGGATCTTAGCCCAATATCAAAAGAGTCTCATGAATGGATCTAAGAGTCATATGAGATATGATTGACAGGGTTGTCTACCTAATTAATTTAATTTTTGTAATCCGCCTCCGCGGACTTAGAATTAAATTAAAGTTGGATCTTAGTCCATTTAAATTATATCATACATTGGATGTATATGAAGGTTATATAATTTAGTGGGAGTATTTTTGGAAAATACATTATTTTATCTCTTTAATGAGATTGGTACTTGTAAAATTTTGGAAATTTTGCATAAGTTGTAGATGACAACTAAAATCATTGCGATTAATCCTTGATAAGGATATGCTTCAAAACAATGGTACAAACTTCATGGATTGGATCCTGAGCCTAAGAATGTTCTAAGGCAAGAAGATGGGTTGTACATTCTTGATGGGCCTATTCCTAAAGAACCTAATGCCGGAGTAGACAATCACAAGAATCATGAATATGATTCTAGGAATGTGAGTTGTCTTATGCTCACGATTATGTGCTCTTAAACTCCAACAAAGTTTGGAACTTGTGGAAGCCTATTAAATAGGCGTGGAGTTGAGTTACATGTTTCAAAGAGCAATCTAAGCAAGAGAGGTATAAAACTATTGTTGCATTCACTCATTGCAAAATGAGTAAAGGGAAAAGAATGGAACCTCACATGCTTAAGATAAAGGCTACGTAGAGCATCTTGAGAAACTTGGTTGTCCAATTGGATTGAGAAAGCACGGATCTCATTCTTGATTCATTGTTCAAATGTTATGATCACTTAGTGATGAACTATGACATGCTTAGAATGAATAAGAATCTCTTCGAATTGCATTAACATTCTGAAAAAACTACGAAGATGAGATATTAGAGAATGGTTCTCCAATGCTCATGGTTCATGATGGAAAGGGGCCAAGTGCCAAAGGAGAGGTAAGACAAGGGTTGTCAAACCTAAAGGAAATAATTGATGCAATTTGGTAAAGTGGCAACTGGATTGACCATTTAAAATTGTAGTCAAAAGGTAAGACAAGAGTTGTCAAACCTAAAGGAAATAATTGTGGTTAAAATTATAACTCTAATTGATGCAATTTGGTAAAGTGGCAATTGGATTGACCATCTAAAATTGTAGTCAAAATTCTGGACGATCAATAAAAGGAATGGTAGTGGGACTACCACTTGGGAATTTTATGTTATAAATTATTCTTTCTAAATTTAATTATTGGGTATTGGATACCAGAATAATTAGTAAGATGAAAGACTACTTATAGTAAAGTTTTATCTACAAACGGTAATGATGCAATGGTTGCAACATTATTCGTAGAACACTTGTAAAGTGACTTTACTGATGAAGTAGAAAACATTATTTTGTTATAAGATAATGAAGGATATTAATTTCTTATTTGGAATAAGAAAAATGCTTTATTTATTATGATTTACTTCACTGTGTTATCATATAAATAAATCTCATATCCTAAATCTTGAAGAACAAAGTAATAAAGGCTATAACATAAATAATTAAAATTCTTTATGCATTGTTGTTTTGATCAAATAAATGAGAAATGCATATCTAAAATTCCATGGCAAGGAGTTTTAAGTCATATGATTTGGAATCACATGATTTATGCAAATCTTATTTACTTGGACCAAGACATCTTTTATTATGATTGGTAAAAGGCTAATATCTTACTTAACCTAATACATGTCGATGTATATGGTGAATTAAGTAGCAATGCTCAAAGAGAAGTTTGGTTATACTTGGTAAAACTATTCAAAGATTCTGACTCGATCGTGATGATGAATAATTGAACCGAGATTTTGATAGTTATCATTAAGGTTGTGAAATAGTTTCACAATAAACTCCACTAAGAACACCATTTGGAATGATGTGTCTACATGGAGGTATTGAACCTTATTTGATATGGTTCATAAGATGATAAAATCAAAATTGATCTTCTATTATTTGTTTTGGGGTTATGTATTATAAACTGCTATAACTACACTAATTTGAGTTCCATCAAAAGAGGTTAAATGATGAAAGAAAACTCGGTTTGTCTTTCGTAAAGATTTAAGATGGTGAGATCTTTTGGAAAGGAGCTGTCTGGGACACACTCATATTTAGATCTAATAAATATACTTTCATGGGATATCCTAAGGAAACTTGAGGATAATAATTTTACTCATAAGAAACAAATGGTTTGTTGATTATGATGATACTTTTCTAGATAAATGGTTTATCTCTAAAAGAATCAGTGGGAGTAAAATATATCTCGAATGGTTCGAGACCTAGAAAATATATTTTAACCTAAGATGGAAGTTGAACAAGTTTTCACAAGGAGTCGTGAAAAGTCCGTTCAAGATATACAAATACTTGCAATACATGATAGGATACAATCTATTAGTAGAAATATTGGATATTTCAAAATAGAAAGTATTGAGGTAAAGTTCATTTAGAATTAAGTATTTACCACCTATCAAAGATGCAATATCAACTCCACATTTAGATTAATGGCTTGGAGTCATAAAATCTAAAAGGCAATTCATGTATAATAATCAAGTTTGGAACTTGATCATTCTAACCTAAGGTGTAAAAACCAAAGGAGATGAATGACTTTTCTTGGAGAAAAACTTACATGGGTAGCAAGAAACTTATTAGAATTTTCATAGTCACATGTTCATATTTGGAATATGAAATTTGACAAAATGATGTCAAAACAAGCGTTCCTCAACGGGAACTCACTTAAGGATGTATTGGATACAACCTAAAGGTTTTGATAGTCAAGAAAATTCTAAAAGGTATGAAAGTTGCGAAGATTCATTGGATGGATTGAAGCAAGCTTTTGGGAGTTGGAATCTCCGTTTTGATAAGTCATAGAGTTTGGCTTCATCAAGAACGAAGATGAATCTTGTATATACAAGAATATTAGTGGGAGCATGGTGCTATTCCTTATCTAATATGTGGATGACATATTGCTCATTGGAAACGACATTCCTACACTTTAATCTGTAAAGATTTTGTTAAGAAAGTGTTTCGCAATGAAGAATATGGATGAAGCCACATAAGTCATTGGCATTAAGATCTATAGAGATAGATCAAGGAAGCTAAATGGTTTAAAGCCAATGTACATTGACAAAGTCATAAGAAGATTCCGTAAGGAAAATTCTAAGAGAGGACATTTGTCAGTGTTACATGGAGTTTCTCTAAGAAAGACTCAATGTCCTAAAGACAAAAGATGAGCATGAGAAAATGAATGAGATGCCATTTGCTTCGGCAATTGGATCCATGATGCCATGATAAGTACTAAGCCGGATATATCTAATGCTTTGAGCATGACGAGTAGATATCAATCCGACACCGGTGAGATTCACTGGATGGCTATGAGAGCGATTCTTAAAGTACTTTAGAAGAACTAAAGATTCGTTTATGATTTATGAAGGTATGGAAGATGATCTCGGATGCATGCTTCCAAACCAACAAAGATGATAATAGATCGCAATCAGGTTTTGTGCATATGTCAAATAGTGGAACTGTAAGTTGGAATGGTTCCAAGCAGAGTACAGTCACTAATTCTACGACTAAAACTAAGTATATTTCTGCATTGGATGCTGCGATGGAAACTGTTTGGATTAAGAAGTTCGTTGGAGAACTTGAGATGGTTCCTAGTATTGCTAATCCAATAGACCTTATTAGTAACAATAGTGGTACTATTGAATCAAGCAAAGGAACCAAGAGCACATCCCAAATCCAAACACATACTTATGTGTTTTCTTATCGTTCAAGAAATCGTTGATAAGGGAGACGTAAATATATGCAAAGTACCAAGTAATGATAACGTTGCGGACACGCTAACAAAGGAACTTCCACAAGCTAAACATGATGTTGGGTCCATGGGTATTGGATACCTAGAGATTGGGCCTAGGGCAAGTGGGAGATTGTTGGTGTTGATGCCCTAGGCACGTTTGTTAAACGTTGTATAAGTTATCATTTTATTCATGATGATAAAGAGATAATAAGATTATTATTGTTTCTCATGTTTGCTTATAATAATCTTTGTCCCTAGAGCTTGTTAAGCACTAGTATAAAGGCTAAATGATCATAGGATGATCATGTTAGATTTATAGGTACTTGTTTTGAACAAGGTACTGGACATGACCCGCTGTATGAGATTTATGTCATGGTCTATGTCATATATAAATCTCATATTAGTTATGTCATTTGAATCCTTAGACATAAAGTTATTATAGTCTTCCACTTGATGAAGATTATGTTTGACATATTCAAACGCTGCCTTAACACGGTAGTTATAAAGGGTATGATTGGCATAATCGGATTCACTTAGGGAAGAATAATAAGCTAATTGGATTTGTCCTTCTTCGGAGAGATGTCAAGCTTGGGCCCCTCGAAGGAATGATGTTGGTGAAATGTTTGGCCAAACTCAAATGGATTGATTGGATCAATGTCATTTGGATTATCAACATATTCGGAATCGAGAAAGTATTGAACAATACAAGTTGACTTATTGACCATGACTTGTGTTCAATGACATCGTGGACAAAGGGATTATGACATGTTCTAAAGGAATGCGAACTTGTATCTAGTTATACTATTTGGGTAGGTATGATGGTTTGCTAGAACCTAATCATATCTAATGGTTTCATATTTGAACCCATTGCCAACTTTGTATAATCCTAGAGGGTCACACACAATAGAACGAATCTTAAATAAGTACTATATCAGAATATTGAGTCGAAGGACTTTGGAGGAATTTGGAAATTAGGGAAATCTGGGGCAGGTGTCCGACCGCACAAAAGGGTTTGGGCGGCCGCACAACTTGGCTCAAAAAGTACCAGAACCTTCTAGATAGATGTGCAGCCGCACAAGTTGTGTTGGGCGGCCGCACACCATGTCGGGACTGGTTTCTTGATTTGATTTGGAAAAGAATTTTGGACGGCTTTAGACACAAGTTTCCTATTTGAAATAGGTCTAACTTGTATATAAACAGCAAAATTCGGCCAGAATCAAAGCTAATGCTTTTGTGCAAATCTCAAAGAGTTTGAGAGAGGTTTTATTTTGTTCTAAAACATCCAAGATTGAAGAATAAAATAATACACAAATAAAATTCCATATAGTTCATATTAATTGTGAAAACGTGTTTCACAATTTTGGTCTAGCAACCAAGATTAAGTGTTCTTGATATTCGTTCGTGGTGTGGATACCGCTAGAGGGTGAAACTTATCATCTTCAAAGTTCGTGATTCTTACTATGTTCGTGATCAAGGTTTCAAGCCTCCATCGAATTCAAGGTTGCAAAAATCAAAGGCATCAAGGGTTAGTATTCTAGTATTCATCTTATTATATTTGACTTAATCATATGAATGGATCTATGGGCTTTGGGTTTCATTAAATTTTAAATGCTTAATTCCGCTGCGCATGTTACTCCGAAACCCAACACGGTGGCCTTCCCAATTTCCTAAAAATTATGCCTTTTTCCAATCCGTTCTATTGTGTGTGACCCAATAGGATTATACTATGTTGGCAACGAGTCCGAACCATTCAGAACACGTAAGTCATAAGCGGACTCTAGCAATCCATTATGACTACCCAATTAGTATAACTTTGAAAGTCCAAAGTTACCTTATAGAACATATTACAATCCTTTTGTCACGCGATATCATATTGGACATAAGTCATGGTCCACGTCAGCTTATGTTTTTCCAATGTTTTCTCGATCCCGAGTAGATTGATTTGAGCAAATGACATTGAACACTTCAATTCATTTGGTTACGGCCGTACACTATCATCAATCTCACTCATCGAGAGGCCAAGCAGGTATATCTCTTGAGAGAGGGACAAATCCTCTCTTGACTTATCATTCTTCTAAGAATCTGATTATGCCAGTCGTAGTCTTTATAACCACCCGGTTAAGGGTAGCATTTGAGTACGTCAAACATAATTTTCATCATGTGGAAGACCATGATAATCTCAGGTCTAAGGATATCAAATGATATAACTATTATGAGATTTAATTATGACATTTGACCATGACATAAATCTCATAACGGGTCTATCCAGTACATTTTTCTCCAACAAGTACCCACAAGTTTAATATGCATCTTATGCACCATAATCATCATATGATTATCCATTAAACTAATGCTAGCCCTTCATAAGTTCTAGGGTCAATGATTATTATAATTAATATGCATCCTATGCACCATAATCATCATATGATTATCTCTATAACAATGAAGCTATGATGTAACGCATAGGCCTTTCTCAAGGGCCTAGAGCATAATATCCAACAATCTTCCACTTGAACTAGGCCCAATCAATGTGTATCCAATACCCATTGAGCTAGTTATGATCTCCATCATTATTGCAAGCGAGCTTATGTAAGATGATTATCCTTGTTATCATCATATGGTATTTCGTATATTTTGACATCTCCCATCTTTGACGATTTCTCGAATGAGATAGAAATGTCCGAGTATATGTTTAGATAAACATTATCCCCTTGGATTGTGCAATAACAATTATTGACCTAATTAAGGTCTATAAAATTAGTGACACTAGAAACAATTTCTAGTTTACTAATCAGTCTCTTAATCCAAACAACTACTAGATACTCAACTTTTTGTAGAATAGTAGTGGTACATTTAGAACTCTTCTAACACCATTATTAAACATAAGCATGTATTTATACTGCAATATTTATTTTTGTTGGTTTGTAAGAATGTATCTATGTAACTATTATAAGATCATCTTTCATTCCATCAAAGATTAAGAATGCATCCTTTAGTCCCTTTTAAAGAACATAAGGGTGCTTCTTATCTAGTGACTGTCACTAGGATCCGATTGGTATCATCTCATCATACTCCAAATATGTGAGACATCCGGTCTTAGTACATAAATATGGCTTACATGATAGATCCAATTACCAAAGCATATGAAATCCTAATCATGTACTCTTACTCATTAGTATTCCAATAAGACTAAATATTGTTAAGAGTAATGCCTTTAGACATCTGAAAGTAGCCTCTCCAAGAGTCTTGCATAGTGAACTTTTCACTATCTTGTCTATATTAGTACTTTGACTTTAACCAATCAACCTTTCAGATTTATCTCCATAAATCAGAATTCCAAGGATATAGGCGGCTTTATCCAAGTCTTTAATTTAGAAATTCTTTCAAAATGAATTATATGTCAACTACATATATAAGACTAGGAATAATCTTACGCTCCCACTAAATTTATTGTAATCACAAGTCTCATCTTTGATGAATTCATACTCTTTGAATACTACATCAAAATAAAATTTCACTCCAAGTAGTTTGCTTCAATCCATCTCATGGTTTTCTACAACTTGCATAAACACCCCGCCTTGGACCTCTCATGTCCCGATTGCATACACATTATCTGTCTTCCTCTTTTCTGTTAAATTTTGTTACTTCTCGTTAACTTTCATTACTTTTCGTTAAGTTCTTGACTTACTCCGTTAGTCTTGGACTTGACTAAGTGACAAAGTCAACCTTGAGTCTTTGTTTCATTTTTTTTGTTGACTTTTGTGGTGTTCGTTAAGTTTCTGACTGATTTCGTCAGTTTCGGAACTTAACTGCATAACGGGACCAACTTTTGGGCTAAAATATGAGTTTTCTGAAGGTGGGACGTGAGCGCCTTTGCCCTCCTTTGTGGGAGGCGTGCGCTTCCCATAGGGGGTGGGACGTGCGCACTTCCCACCTCCAGAATCCCAGATTTTGCCAATTTCTCTCATTTTCTGATTTGTAACCCCCAAAACCATTATGCCTTGGCTTGATCCGGGAAAAGGCCATATTTGTGACCATAAACACATTACTAACACCTATTAATACATCTTCATTCCACCATGGAAAACAATCAAGATTTCTTGGCCAAAGAGGAACAATTCTTGACTCAAAAACTCTGTCAACTAAAGGTCCATTTTCAAGGGTGGTTACTATAGACAATTTGGTTCTTCCCCATTCAAGTACAAGGTACAATGTACATTTTCTTCTTCTAAACTCTTATTCTTGTTTTATTAAATCTCTTCATCTTTTCTTAAATAAACTCTTTATTTGCTTTCTTCATCTTTTATCTCTTCTAATGTGTATGCAATCTCCATAAAAATGAAGATAACCAAAAAGACCACTTCACTATTGAAGTTTGGTCAAGGTTATATTCCAACATTCTAAACTACATTTTAATTCTCCTTTATTTCCCTTAATGTAATAGTTGACATAAATTTACTTTGTAATTTCCCTTTTCTTTCACTTGTAATTGTTATCACATTTTTCACATTAATAAAAGAAGGACTATTTATTCTTAGAACACCAAAAGTAGCAAGACTGGCTTTAGCCGGGCGGAGTGGGTGTTTAAGTATTTCCCGCTCCGTAACCTAATCCCCGAACCCGTCTCTCCCGAATCTTTGGTTTTGTATATAAAATTAGGCTATATTAGGTTTTTCTTATGTTCCTTTAAAAACATAGGTGGCGACTCTAATCTCTAAAACCAAATAGACATCCTAGGATAATTCACGCGCTCTAGCCTAAAGCCGTGGTTTCCCCCGGGTATCTACACTTGCATATTTTATTAGAATTTTATGGATCATCAAAACTTTTAGGTTGTATCAAACACATCCTAAAGTAAGTTCCTGTTAAGGAATATAGTTTTGACATCCATCTGTCATATTTCATATTCAAAATATGAGGTCATGACAATTAGAATTATAATAACATTAAGCATGACTACGGGTGATAATGTTTCATCATAATCGATATTATGAATTAACTTTACTCAATTAGTCGTATTTAATCAATATGCACCTTGCGATCCATGTTCGTTTTCTCCAAGAAAACTCATTTTCTATCCTATGGTTTTTAAGCCTTAGGGTAGAACAATCAAGTTCGAAACTTGATTATGATACATGGATTGCACTTTTAGATTTTATGACTCCAATTCATCTATCTAAATCCGGAGCAGACTTTGCATCTTGATAGGTAATATGTCAATCATTCTCAATGATATCTTCCTTATAACTTTGTATTACGAGAAATCAATATTTCTTGTTATAGATAGTATCATATCAGATATGCAAATAACTTGTGTATACTTGAACGAATTTCCACAAATCCTTGTAAAAATTTGTTCAACCTCCATCTTAGGTTCTATGTCATTTTCTGGGTCTCGAACTCTTCGAGATACATTTTACTCCCACTAGTTCTTTAGAGATAAACAATTTATCTAGAAAGTGCTATTTAGAGTAACAAACGATTTGTACTCTTTAAGGGGTGTAAAATCAATATAATTAAGATATCCCATGAAAATATATTAATATATTTAGATATGATTTTGTCAAAGACAATACTTTTTGCAAAAGTGTCGCATCAAAATCTTTATGAAAGACAAACCAGGTTTTTCTTTTATTCCATATCTAATATGGTATCAGTCGAACCTCCTTAGATGAAACTCATTTTAGTGTAAGCGTAGCTGTTTCCAGCACATAATCCAGAAGTTTAATTAAAGATCAATTTGACTTATTATGAGGTGAAAACAGCAGTTTGCAGACAATCTGCAGATTTCTGTTTTTCTTATTCTGTAGACTTTCTACAGAATTCTCATCAAGTCTAAGGTTCAAATATTCATTACTTTGATCAGATCAGAGTGCACTAATACTTTTACCATGAGATACCGAAATCCCTTTCCAAGCATTGTTACTTTAATGAACTACATACATCAATATGTATTAGTCCAAAAGAGTACTTCCTTTTACTACTATTAGTAAGAGGTGTCTTAATCAATATCCAAGATTTACATATATCACATGATTCGAAATCATGTAAATTTAAAAGTCCGTTCCATAGAATTTTAGATATGTGTTTCTTATTATTGATATAGACATCAATGCTTCAAAAATGTAACGCTTACATCCTTAGATTCAGATTTCCATTATTTGTGTTATACTCATTATTTTGTTTTTCCAAGATAAGGATATAAAGTCCCATTATATGATTAACAATACAATAAAGCAAATCATATTTAATGGAACACTTTCTTATTCGAAGTAAGAAATATCCATAATCTTCTAATGAAGAAACCAAATATAATATTTCTACTTAGAGTAGGAACATCACAATATTTGTTCAAAACAAATATGAACCCACTAGGTAAAGACACTTCGCAAGTTCCTATGATTAATGTTGCAACCTTTGCATCATTATACCACATGGGTTAATCTTTACCCTTTTAAGTAGTCTTTCTATTTCTCAAATCTTACACATTTATACAAATGTAGGATCCATATCCGGTATCCAATACCTAAGAACTTAGAAGTAGAATTTTTACATAAATACTTGAAGCAGTAGTCCTACTACCCTTCATTTTGATATTTTAATTCAAATTGTAATTCTTTCAATGGTCAATCATATTGCCATGGTAGCAATTACATCCTGAGGTTTAGACACAAATATTTTCTTTAGGCTTGACAACTCTTGTCTTTCCTTTATCTTAATCCTTGTCCACATTAACCTTTAGAGTTTGAGAAGGTTTCCATCCGATATTAAGACTTAGCATTTTAAACATCAAATGTTGCTCATGAATTAATATCAAATTCGTTTGTTAGTTCCAAACTAACTTGATAACCAAGCCAATAAAGTAATTAATATGTTTCTCCATGTTCAGAACATGAGAACTTATTAATATACCTTTCAGTCATCATATGAATGTTAGGCTCAAATCAATCTCAAATTTTTTCTTGCCTTTCTTGCTTGTAGGAACGCTTCCTACGCGACTGCTTATCACATAAGCATTCATGTGTTTTAGATACTTCTAAAGTTTTAAACACTTGGTAGCAAGTCGTAGGACAATTGACATCTATAGAATCATCCACATGTTTCTAATCAATGTATTTGTCCATCCTTAAGGCATTAGGTTTCTTAGGAATAAGATTTATTAAGACTTCATAACTGCTGTTCTTGATTTAGAACAATTCTTAAGATCATGACTAGGTCAAAAGAAGTTAATCTTATTCTCTTTAAGTGGGGTCAATCACAGTAATTATACATGATTAAGGTTTAAAACATTCTACAAAATATGCAAATAAATATACACATATATTTCATACCATTATCATTTAGAGACATATAATGTATTTCATAAATACTCACACTAAATTATACACCTTCAAATACTATAATGTATAATATAATTTAAGATGGGCTAAGATCCATATTTCACCCAACTTTGAGTCGGTTAGGGCACGACTGCTCAAAATCAAGTTATTTAGGTAGATAATTCCTTATCAATCACATCATATGTGACTCTTAGATCTTTTATGAGATTTTAGACATCTTATGTCTAATATATTTTAATCTCATCTGTGTTTTAGGCCCAAAACTGTTTTGATAGCCCAATTAAGTCAAACAATTTTAAACGTATAGGAATCAATGTTTCCTCATCTTGCTCATAGATGAATAGAATTAATGCGCCTACGCTAGGGCGTAACCCACATAAAACTAACCATGTACTTACAAGTGTTTTAATCATGGATTCGCACAAGACTTAAGTTTTTATAAGGTTTATTTTACTAGAGACATGAATCATATATTCAATTATGTCAAACATAATATAATATAGTCTTCGCATAATGGATGTTAACTAATCAAATTAATTAATAGAAGCAAAATCTTGTGATTTAATTATGAAGCAACATAATGGGGACTTAATCTAAATTATCTGTAAACTATTTACAGATTGGATATTTCATTCGCATTTCCAGAAACAAGGAGTAAGCCTGCCATTGGTCCATGCAATGAATTAATTCAAATTTAGTTTCCTTCTCTTGCAAACAATTTGCACTTTGTTCATAGGGTTAAATTTTGAAACTTTGTTTCCGCAGAACATCTATATATTGAGAGCACAAAACGTACGGTCGAAACTAAGCCAAAAGGCATCCACAATCCCGTACTAAGATCAAGAAACCAAGTAACTTCTCTATACGGTCGAAACTAAGCTAAAAAGGCATCCACATTCCCGTATAAATTGTTCACTTGTTTCAATACCTTTTCATTGTCTCTTAATCTCATAGATTACAACAATCCTAAACTCTTTAGAATTCTGATTTCTGCAACTTTCTGGATTTTCTATTGAAAACTGTTTCAGGAAACACGGTTTCGAAAATCAGCCGTCTGACAGCAGTTTCAGTTTCCAGATTCGAATTCTGTAAACAATTTACAGAACAATCTGAACACCAGAAAACAGACAAACTTTCTGGAATTTTGACCAGGCGATGTACGTCAGCTCACCAGCCGTGCGACTCTGAGCCAGCCGTACGGCTGCCTTTCCCAGATTCCCAGAATTTTCAGTTATTCATAAATTCGTTCAATCCATTTATCGTGTTCATACATAATCAGATTATAATAACATGGAATTACAGATTACGAATTTTAACCCATCTAATTCATATAATCAATAACCAATTTATTCCACATACAAATTAGATCAAGATCATCAATAAATATAATCCAATTATAACATGATAATATCAACTTGAAATTATTCATACAGATCACATCAACATAATAACTACATCATCCCCATATTCATGCTCATAAATTTCATATCGCATATAAAATTCAAATCACACATTCATCTTTATCATCATGCAAAATTCATATAATTGAATTAAATAATTTAAACATGATGTATTAAATAATCAATGATAAACGGGGCTCTGATACCACTGTTGGGCTTTGATGCATTATTTATTTTGTGAACCATGATCATCAAAATACAATAATCAATGAAGCAAAATAATTCCTACAAAGAAACCGTTTCTTCATCAAAGCCTTGGGTCTAGCAATCCAGATTAAGAAGGTGTTCTTGATATCCGTTCGACGTGTGGATACCGATAGAGGGTGTTTGCTTTAGCACCTTAATGTCCGTGTTCATGGATTCGATCTTCAAGGGTATGTTTTCTTTTATCTTGTATTTAATCTAATCAACATGCACAGATCTGGGCTCATGGGTGTTTGATCTTATCTCTCTATAATTTATTGTTTCTAAAACAATTGTTATTGATTTCCAAAATCAACATTAGAGGCTGTCAAACTCGGCTGCATATCTTATATGAGGGTCTGACCTAATTCCGTTTGGGATCGGGATTCCTGGTCGTACAAGAAAACCAAAAAAACTGTACAGTTATGGGGAATCAGCCGTACGGCTGGCCAGGCGTCGTACGGTGGATCCACAGTCGTACGGTGGCCTTCCCAATTTCCCAAAAATTTTGCCTTTTTTCCAATCCGTTCTATTGTGTGTGACCCAATAGAATTATACTATATTAGCAACGAGTCCGAACCATTCAGAACTCGTAAGTCATAAGCGGACTCTAGCAAGCCATTATGACTACCCAACTAGTATAACTTTGAAAGTCCAAAGTTACCTTATAGAACATATCACAGTCCTTTTGTCACGCGATATCATATTGGACATAAGTCATGGTCCACGTCAGCTTATGTTTTTCCAATGCTTTCTCGATCCCGAGTAGATTGATTTGAGCAAATGACATTGAACACTTCAATTCATTTGGGTATGGCCGTACACTATCATCAATCTCAATCATCGAGAGGCCAAGCAGATATCTCTCTTGAGAGAGGGAAAAATCCCATCTTGACTTATCATTCTTCCTTACAAGAATCCGATTATGCCAATCGTAGCCTTTATAGCCACCCGGTTAAGGGTAGCGTTTGAGTACGTCAAACATAATGTTCATCATGTGGAAGACCATGATAATCTCAGGTCTAAGGATATCAAATGATATAACTATTACGAGATTTAATTATGAGATTTGACCATGACATAAATCTCATAACGGGTCTATCCAGTATATTGTTCTCCAACAAGTACCCATAAGTTTAATCCGCACCCTATGCACCATAATCATCATATGATTATCCATTAAACTAATGCTAGCCTTTCATAAGTGCTAGGGACAATGATTATTATAATAAACATGCAAAAGATATAATAATCAAGTTTGTTATCTCTATAACAATGAAGCTATGATGTAACGCATAGGCTTTTCTTAAGGGCCTAGGGCATAATATCCAACATAACACATGAGAAGCGGGCGATTCTGGCTACTGATGTGAGACGCGCGCGCCTTAGGCCAGGAAGGCCAGAGGCGCACGCTTCCCACCATCAGGAACCAGAATGCCCAGAATGCAATGTAGACTATGAACAGAACGCAAGTTTAACCCTCAAACGTCCCCAGCGGAGTTGCCACTGTAGATGCCCCGGCGCGAGCGAGGCGGTCCCGCCTTGGTTCTTTTTAAAATGTGTTTGTTTTTGTTTAGAGTCGCCACCTATGTTTTAGAGGAACATAAGAAAAACATAATAATGTCCTATGTTTTGTTTATGAAAACTAGAGATTCGTGTATTTGAGGTTCGTAGGTTAGGTTACGGAGTGGGTAGTACTTAAACACCCATTCCGCCCAACTAAAGTTGTCTTGCTTGTTCACAGTCTACATGATAATATGTGTTCTTCCTATACTTTGAAAATGAGTTTTAAAAAAAGGGTTAAAAAAAGGGGGTTTTGAATATGGGAAGATAACTCCTTGGCCAACTTCAATGTAGTGAAGTGGTCTTTGGTGTCATGTCCCAAAATGGCTTGGGTTGATTGCACACTTTGATAAAAATGAAAGAAATAGAGATGAGATAAAATAGAGAGAAAGGAGGAAAGTAAGAAGGAGTACGTAAACTTCAAGAGCTTCTTTGGAGAAAATGCTTGAAAATGCCTAGAGTTTTTGGTATAGTTTTCTTGTGTTAAAAAAAGTCCTCCCCTTGGAATGGTGGAGATGAGGGGTTTGTATAGGTAAAAAGAAGATGTTTTTGGTGCCAAAACGGAGTCACAAAGAGGGAATTTCCGGGCAAAATCATGTAAATTGAGCAAGGGAGGGATTCTTGGAGAGAATCTGTAACTGACGCCCAGAAGCGCGCGCCTCCGGCCTTTGGGGGGAAGGCGCACGCGTCTGGCCTCGAGGGGCAGAGGCCCGCGACTCTGAAAAGGCAATTTTGACAGAATGAACTAGAAAGTTAGAACTGTTATTCAGTTTAGTCCCTGAACTTAACAGAGCCAGTCAAGAACTTAACGGAAGTAACAGAAATTAACGAAAAATACTTAAAATAAGTAGAAACACAAAATCAAGTGTGCAATCGGGGTGAGTGGTTCAAGGCGGGGTTTCTACAATATGTTTTCAATGAAACATAGTGATGTTAGAAAGAACAATTTAATGAAAATGTTGATAATAATGAGGAAATGTTATCACTATGTTGTTATTGTTGAGATTGAAGTTGCCTCATTAGCAAATAGTTTTAAAAAATTAAAACATTCAAAAATATTTTTAAATTTTGAATATGTTAAAATAGTTGAAGTCCTTAAAATATAATAAATTAAGAGAATGTTGGTCCCAAAGGGCAACAAGGGTATGAAAAATAGCTAGAGGGGGGGGGGTGAAAAGCTGTTTTAAAATTCTTTTCGAACCCTTGAAAAACTCAATTGCAAATGCGCACTTTATCAAGTAAGCGTTATGAAATGCGCCTAAGTGAGTGAGTGAAATGCACAGCGGAATTTAGTAATGAAATAGGCGCAAAGTGTGATAAAGGGGCGCACACACACTCTAAGTATTTTGGCTCAAAGTGGTTGAAATAAGGAACTAAGGCAAATGAAATAACAACACAACACAATTCAGTTCAATCAATCTACAATGAGTAAACAAGCAAATAGTGAGTGATGATAATAACTTGAAAGAAAATGACAAGATAATAACACAAGCTATTTGGAGAGGTTCGATCAATGAAAGATCTACGTCCTCTACCAAGATGGTTAGTCTTGGATTTCTAATGGAGATCTTATATAATGAGTGAGTGTTACAAATTACAACTTTTGAGCTTCTACACTAACTCAAGATCTAATATTCTATGAATGAAAAATCCAAAACAATAACCGGTGTATCTCTTAAAGATGGATCTAAATGATCAAACTTAAAGAGGTGCGTGTGTGAATTTAGGATCAAGGCTCTTTAGATCTTTATGATTTAGAGCACAATGAAAATAAAGTGTTATAGCTTGAAGATCTGGGCTAAGGATGAAGGTATGAAGATGTTATTAAGAAATTCTGGAAAAACGAAGGCAATCTTCAAATCTTCAACAAGTGCTTTGAGAGAGAAATTCTTGAAATTCTTAGCAAAACTCAGCAACTTCAAAATGTTGAAGTTATGGGGTATTTATAGTGAACTTAAAAAAAACTAGCCGTTGGAAATCCTTGTGGATAAGATGAGCTGTCGCTCGTTGATTGGAGCATGCATATATTATGGCCATTTTGACACTCAACATAAATGTGACCGTTGTGGACACGTGTCAATAGATTAGGCGCATATGCATCTTTTAACCACCGTTGGATCATTGGCGTAATTTGAATTCTCTCCAAGTCTTTGAATCTTCAATAAATCACTGAGTGTTAAATAAGCACTTTGAGGCGCGTGAGCCAGAGGAGCGCATGGCGCATTAAAAAAATTAGAGGCGCATGAGCTATAATCTAGGTGCATGGTTGCTGCGCGTGATCAAGAGGCGCATATATTTTCACAGGCGCGTATGAGTAGCGCGTGAGCAAATGAAGTGCATGGCGCATATAGGTGCATGGCGCATAGGCGCATGGTCACTTGGCTCAAACTCAGAATGTGATTTTCTTGAATCTTGATCTTCTTGCCCTATTTCTAAGCTATTCTATAACAATGGACAACCTAAAAAATGAAGTATAAATACTTATTACATGTGGGTCTAAAGTCCATGAAATAAAACTTAGGTGATGGATCAATCAAATCTAATAAATCCTATTACATTAAAACTGAGATATATGTGGGCATACCCAACAATCTCCCCCTATTTGATTGATGCCATTACCTACTATATCAAGGACAAACATTATACTTGATAAAAACATGTCCAAATGAATGAAATTGGTAATTCATGTCTCAAGTTAATGCACACACTAGTCCAAGATATAAATTTCTAATCTATTCCAACAAGAATAAAGAAGTACATATGGAAAGATAGAAACAACAGTTTAACACATTCAAAATGATATATGATTTTTAGTTTTGAAATGTGTTTAAACCAAGTTTAAACTCAATGCATGAAAGTATGAAACAATTCATATGATGCATATGAATTTACACAATATTCATTGTTCTACATACAAGGAGTTTGAGTGAACAAGGTTTGATAATAAGTGATGCATTGTTCTCATTAAAATTTGGGGTGTAGGAGTTACAAATTACAAGTTTTGAATAGAACAAAAACAAAAGGTGCTAAAACAAGTAAGCACAAAATCACTAACACAAAAGAGTTGATTCTATTACAAAAGATTCTAATAACTTACAATCAAAAATAGAAACTAAGGGTTGGGAGGCACATCATCGTCCTTCAATCCTTCAACGATCTATGAAACAGAGCGCTGAATCTGTTTAGCGAGCTGATGACTACGGTTCGCTAAGCCCTGAGTGTCAGTGACACTGGAGTGAGTGGCAGTGATACCGTCTCTGATGTAACTTAAGTGATTCACATTGATGTTTTGGTATTCATCAATGGAGCGCTGAGTGATTTGCTGCTGCTGTGATATATTTTCTTCTAAGATTTGAATGTGAGCTTCAATGGCATTTTGAGCCGTGATAATGTCAGAAGAAATATGTTCGGTGCGTCTGTCAGAGCTTGAGTGAGCAGCAGTGAAGTGAGTAACGACCAATTCTTTCAAGACATCCAACTTTGATACTAGCATGTTCATGTTGGATTGAGACGCAGCAGACTGAGGTATGAAAGTAGGCGCAGAAGCGATGGTTTGCGCCTGATCAGAATGAGGTTGAACCTGAGTCTGCGCCGGAGGAGGAGAAGGAGCAGAAAGTTTGTCCTTGAGAGAATTCATCTCCCCTTAATGGCAGCGATCTCTTCAGATTGATCAGTGAGTAATGATGTAAGAAGCTCAAATTGAGACTTTATTTGCGTCTGTCCTTGATCTAAATTTGCTTGCCCCTGCTGCAAAGAATGAAGAATAGAAAGTACCACGCTCAAATCGGGAACAGATGGAGGAGGCGCAGGGGTAGACTGGGGCGCATCATCTTGAAGGGGCGCAATAGGAGATGGAGGCGCAAGAGGAGGTGAATGAGTGGGAGACGCATATTCATCTTCAGTTTCAACATCAACAGTTTCAACAACAACTGTTTCCGTTGTGATTTGATCTGGTCCAGAAGGAGGTGGAGGCGCAACTGGAGAAGGAGTGCGCTGAGGGATGGTCTCTTGCTCCCCCTGAACTGGTTCATCTATGTCTGAAACATCATCGCCAAAAAAATCAGAAAGGAGTTGTACCCTTGACACTTTGGTCTGTTGAATTTTGACAGGAGGCGCACGAGGAGTGGGGGCGCGTTGAGTAGGCGCGCGCTGGGTAGGCGCGGGAACAGAAGGCCCTTTCTCAATATCAACAGTTGATCCAGCGCCTTTCATGCGCTCTAGCTTCTCTGACTCAGCAGCTTGCTTGGCTTGAAAATCTTCATCTCTTTTTCCTTTGAGCCTCAAGTCTCTGGCTTCCTGCGCTAGCCTTAGATCACGCTCTTCATCAGTTTCAAATCTGGTACGTTTGATAGGCGCACGAGGAGGGTCATCAACCACCCGTTTTCCTTTGCTTTTCTCTGCGCCTGGCAAGGGATCAGCGCTTTGTCTAGCGCTTGCCGTCACTGCGCTCTTCTTTAATGGTGCGCCTTTAAGAACTGGCGCATCGTCTGATTCTGTGTCTTCATCAACTAAGCCTTCAACAGATTTGATTTGAATTCCCTTGGCGCGCTTTGTAGGCTTCTTTCTGCGCTTTTTGAGGTCCAAATTCGCTTTTCCAAACATTGGAACATCATTGATTTTACTCAGGATTCTCATTCAAAATTTAACTAACTCAGGATAAGTTAGAAAAAGTTTTGTGAGAAGAAGGCAGTGTGAGCGAAACTTGGTCTTTTCATCACTCTTGTTCTTCACAAACTTATCAATTTGCTCACGCAACATCTTGAACAAAATGTGAGGCCAGTGAAGCTTCTCCTTGGCCATGATGGCAGCTGTGTATTCCCATTGTTCCACCATGAATCGGTTCACGTTCCCGGTTTTCAAAACAATTGAAGTTCCCACCAAGTGCGCAATGTGAGTCAAGAGTTCTCCACCATCTCGAATTTCAGTGTTTTTGATATTATTTTGAAGTGTGGGAATATTCAGAAGTGAAGCAGCCATCCTGTTCTGATCATCAATAGAGTAAGTCATCGGACGCCCAATAATGCGATCTTCACCCGTAGATGGAAAACCGAGTAAGTGTCGAATCACAGATGAGGAGATATGGACGTCAACATTTTGAACGCGAGCCTCAATCCTGTAGTGAGTGCGTCCATTAACATCAATTTCCACTAGAACAGCAGTGGAAAAGAACTCATCCACGAGGAGCGCAGAATAGAAAGATTGGTCCATGGTTAACAGCGGGAGCAGACCAGCTACGCGCAGGGTTTTCCTATGCCCAATTACTTCACCAGATAATTCTAACAGATCAAGAGTTTCTTCTAGCTTGAAATTTGCAAGGTCCTGAAAAACAAGATGATTGATGTTAGAAATGACATAGGCGCATAGAAACATAAAATGATCAAAGTAACATAGGCGCATAAAGAATAGAAAGGCGCATAATTGAATCAGGCGCACAAAATCATAGAGATTTAAGGCGCATGATTGAAATAGGCGCATGAAAATTTAAAGGCGCATAGAGTTACAAGGCGCATATTATGGTTCTATGTGAATACTAAGGAAAAATTTAAAACAACGAAATTTGACTAAGTACGAAGTTAGGCGCATAAGGTTTTAGGCGCAGAATGATTTAAGCGCATATATAAGTAGAGGCGCAGAAAGCATTCATGTTCATAAAAAGTAGGCGCATAAAGAAGTATATAGGCGCATATCGTGTGAAAATTTTGACTTAGCAAAAATAAAATAACAAGTATTCAAATGAAAGAAATGAAAATCAAAAAGTACAAATTTTCGAAAACAAGATAGAATTTTTTAGAGACCAAAACATGCAAGAATGACGAAGAACGACCCTTGAATGCTCGAAGAACACCAAGAACACGAAAATCATGAAACTTCACCAAACAGACAAATAATATATCAAATGACCGCATGACAACAAGGAATCTAAATATGTAAACAAAAACATGAACAAATCAATAATGAAAGCACAAAGAACAAAAGAAGAACCGAAAATTTTGAAAAGTTTTGAAACCAAAAATTCAGATTTGTAATGAAGAAAGCATTGATCGTTGAAATGTTGTATACAAAAATTAGAAATCATAAGATGAACACAACCCAACAACGATATAAAAAACGGATCATCGAAACAAGAGAAATCAAAGAAAAATGATTCCGGGTTTTCAAAAATGACGATGAACACACAAAAATGACGAAAAAGAGAAAAAAAATTCAGAAAATTAAAGAGTTAAGGGTTCAGAATTCATACCATTTCGTCTTGTGTAGATGATGGCTTTCTTAGGACCCATAAACTTTAAATGTATATAGAAAATGAAGAAGAAAATGAAGATAGAGAGAGAGAGATATGGGGAGAGAGAGACGAGAGAGAGAGATAGAGAGATAGAGTTGGTGAGGAGAGAGGTAGGTGAAGATGAGTATTTATAGGTTAGGTTTAAAATTTGCACTGATAAGGAAAACAAATGGGTCACAAAAATTTAAAAGATGGGAAGTTGAAAGGATGGCATTAATGAGGGATTTGTGAAAAAGGCGGCTAATCATAACTGGCGCATTTATGAGGGATTTTGAGATTTGAAGTGCATTAAATGCTGAATGACACAAAGTACGACTGATGTGACATCTTGATTTTTGAAAAACTGCTCCACTTTTCCTTTAAGTGTATGAGCAATTTTGACTAATTTTTGCACAAACACCAAAAACATCTATTTTGGTGTAAGTTTGGGGTGCAAGAAATATATCCCCAGAAAATAAAATTTTTCGAAAAAAGCGTAAAACGAGGAAAAATTTAATTGCACAAGTACCCTTGAACAATTAATGGAATGTCAAAAGACATAGATTCCTATAATAAATTAACAGAATAAACATACCTGGTACTTGTGTATTTAGTACGTTCAATCATTGAAATTAAATTTTTAGAATTGATTGAGCCGCAATAGTTAATGCGCGCATGAAGGGACGCATTACTTATCAAGGCGCATTGCTCATCAAGGCGCACAAAGATGGTTGAGGGCGCATAAATGTTTGAAGCGCATTGGATGCTAGGCGAGCATGGATTGATAGGCGCGCAGATATTGAGCGCGCAGAAAATAAGAGATGAGCGCGCAGTTAGTAAGGCGTATAGATGGCGCATAGTTTCCTTGAAACTTTGAAAAATTGAATTAACATTTGTACCTAATATACTCATAACTCAACACAACATAAAATCATTAGTATTGAAAAAACTATATTTAATTTAGTTGAGTTCAAGCATACCCATTTCACCTCTCAAAAACATGAACCGTTTCGCGTCGAGTGCTTTCGTTAGAATGTCGGCGATTTGATAGTCGGTTCCCACGTGTTCCAAATGTATATTGCCTTCTCCACGTGGTCTTTGAGGAAGTGATATTTGATGTCGATGTGCTTGGTCTTTGAGTGCATGACAGGATTTTCAGAAACCGCAATTGTTGATGTATTGTCGCAGTAGATGGGACAATTTTCTTCGATGATATCATAGTCCACCAATTGCTGCTTCATCCAGAGTATTTGACAACAACAACTTCCCGCAGCGATATATTCGGCTTCGGTTGTTGAGATAGATACTGAAGCTTGTTTCTTACTTGCCCATGACACAAGTCGATATCCGAGGAAATGACAAGTGCTACTAGTGCTTTTCCTATCAATTGTGCATGCTGCATAATCCGCATCTAATAACCTACAAGTTTAAAGTTCGAATCTTTGGTGTACCAAGTCCAAGGTTAACAGTGCCAGAGAGATATCTTATAATACGTTTCACAGCAATTAAGTGTGCGTCTCTAGGGTCGGATTGATAACGAGCACAAACAAAAACACTAACATAATATCAGGCCTACTAGCAGTAAGATAAAGGAGTGAGCCAATCATACCTCGATAGAGCGTTTGATCAACACGTTTACCTTTTAAATCTCTTTGTCGAGTTTGTTGCCGGTGGCCATTGGAGTATCGTATGCTTTAGCGTTCTCAAGTCCAAACTTCTTGATTAAGTCCTTGTGTATTTGGCTTGATTGATAAAAATGCCTTCACTCATTTGCTTGATTTGAAGCCCGAGGAAGAATGTAAGTTCTCCCATCATGCTCATTTCAAACTTGCTCTTCATTAGTTTCTCAAAACGCTTGCACAACAATTCATTAGTAGAACCAAATATAATATCATCAACATAAATTTGAACAAGTAATTTATGACCATTATGTTTGGTAATGAAAATAGTTGTATCGATTTTACCGCGAGTGAAGCCTTTTTTCGATGAGAAACTTTGATAGTGTATCATACCATGCTCTTGGTGCTTGTTTGAGTCCATACAAAGCTTTCTGGAGTTTGTACACATGATTTGGAAATTGTGAATCTTCAAACCCAGGTGGTTGAGCAACATAGACTTGTTCTTGGAGTTCACCATTTAGAAACGCGCTCTTCACGTCCATTTGATATAACTTAAAGTTCTTGTGAGCGGCGTAAGCTAGAAATAATCTGATAGCTTCAAGTCTTGCTACGGCGCAAAAGTTTCATCGTAGTCAATTCCTTCTTCTTGCCTATAGCCTTGTGCAACAATCTTGCTTTGTTTCTCGTGATGGTTCCATTCTCATCCATCTTGTTTCTGAACACCCATTTCGTACCAATCACTCCATGATCATTTGGTCTTGGAACTAGAGTCCAAACCTTACATCGTTCAAATTGATTGAGTTCTTCTTGCATTGCAACAACCCAATTAGGATCTTGGAGCGCTTCATCAGCCTTCTTTGTTCAACTTGAGAGATAAAAGCATGTAGAGCATCAAAGTTTGTAGCTCTCCTTGTACGAACACCAACTTGTAGATCACCGATGATATTAGCAATTGGGTGACCTCTAACTTCACGAATTTCAGGAGGTAAGTTAGGTTGAGTCGTAGTAACTTGAAGGTCTTCAATCGGTACATATTCACCAGATTCAAAGTCATTGAAATTGGGGGTTGAACTGCTCAGAATTGAAATTTGGGTTACACCAGATGCAGCAGTAGAAATAGGGGCGTGCGAGGAATCATGAGGCGCATCATTTGAATGAGGCGCAATAGAGGATTCACCCAGCGCATTATACATTGAATTAGGCGCATTTGATGTAGATGGATTTCCTTGTGTTGATAGATTCTGATCTTGAGTGGGCGCAACATAAATAGGAGCACCTGTATCATTTAGCTCAATAGAATCATCAGCAACATTTGGAGCCAAATGTGGCTCAAGGAGAGAAGGTTCATCAAATGTAACATGTACAGATTCAACTATCACTAGTGTAGTTTCTATTAAAAACACGAAAATCTTTAGAGTGTTTGGCATACCCAACAAAAATACCTTCGTCGGCTTTGGCATCGAATTTACCTCTATGTTCGTTTCCGTTGTAGAGGATATAACATTTGCAACCAAAGATCTTGAAGAATGCAATGTTGGAGTTCTACCACGCCAAAGTTCATACGGAGTCTTGTTGTGAAGTTTGTTGATGAGGGAACGATTTTGAGTAAAACATGCATGTTGATAGCTTCTTCCCAAAAGTACTTAGGCAATTTAGCTTCAGCTATCATCGTCTTTCCCGCTTCAATCAACGTCCTATTCTTTCGTTCAACAACGCCATTTTGTTGAGGGACTTCGGCGGTTGAAAAGTTGTGATCTATCCCATGATCTTCACAATATCGAGCAACACCGTTGTTCTTGAATTCTGTTCCATTGTCGGATCGAACACTAACGATGTCATCTTCTTTTTGGGTTTGGAGCAGTCGAAATAAGGTAGTGAGAATATCATAACAATCATCTTTTGTAATCATCATCTCCACCCATGTATATCTTGAATAATCATCCACCACAACTAGAGTATACTTGTTTCTTCTAATACTTGCGGTGGAAACTGGTCCAAATAGATCAATGTGAAGCAGTTGCAAGCACTTGTAGTTGAAGGATTTGACTTGCTTGAAAATGACTGCTTCGGTTGTTTGCCAAGTTGACATGCGGCGCACTTTTTGTCATGATGATCAGCAACCTTGGGAAGTCCTTTGACAAGATTATTCCTGCTGAGTTTAGATAGATACTTGAAGTTCAAGTGACTTAAGCGCTTGTGCCACAACCAACTATTTTCGATCACACTTTTTGCTACAAAACAAAGATTAGTACTAGAGTTCATACTATGGAAATCAATAATATAAATATTTGTCTTATGATATCCCGTGAGTAAGATAGCTCCAGTTTTTCCATTCTTGATAAGACATTGCGTTGAAGTGAAATGACATTCTAATCCTTTGTCGCAGAATTGAGATATGGATAATAAGTTGTGCTTGAGCCCTTCGACGAGTGAGACTCTTTCAATGCACACTTTGTCTTTCTTGAGCTTTCCATATGCTACAACTTGACCTTTGTTATTATCGCCAAATGTTACGGAGGGACCTCTTTCTTCATGGACATCTTCTAATAAGGATTCATCTCCAGTCATGTGTCTTGAACACCCACTATCGAGAATCCATTCATAATTTCTAGCTTTTGAAGATCCAGCCATGAAACAAAGAACCTGAAATATAGACATTTAAGCAGGTCCCCTTTATTCCTTTTGGGTCCTAGGGTTAGCAACTTTTGACAACCCACTCTTGCTTGACCTTAGGATTTTCGTCCTTTGGCATTGGGAGTGAATCGCAAAAGGCATTCCACGGCCTTGTGTCCTGAACAATCACAAATGGAACAATGATGAAAGCCACCAATCACGTGAGTTTTCACAAACTCTTTACTTTTCTTGGGGGGGCATTCTTCTTTGGGTCAGATGAACTAGCCTTAACAAAATCTTTCTTTTGAAATTTTGGAGCGCTTTTCTCGGAGGGCGCATAGGGCTAGGAGGCGCACGGCGATGAGGCGCGTGGCTCTTAGGCGCATAATGAGCACTCGGAGAAGGAGCGCGCCTATTTTCAAGAATAATTTTGCTAGGAGATGGTTCATCTGTAGCTATATCTTTCCCATTAGCTTTCCCAAATTGCTTCGTTGGGTAGACATAATGGAATGTTTGTCTCTTGACTTTTTCCTGTCCTTTACCCATTGAATTAGAATGTTTTTCCTTGGGAATTTCAAAAATTTGTTGGTTGGTAAATTCACTATCTCTTTCAGCGCAGACATCACATTTAAAGTTGTCACTAGTTGATGAGAATCCCAAGCCACTTTTATCACCACTGACTTTTTGGGACTCAAATATATCTCCATAGTGACACGAGAATTGGACCACTCATTTGTAATCTTTTTAAGATCAGTAATTTGAGCAACCAATTCATCGTTTTGAACTTTAAGAAGTGAGTTCTGTTCTGTTAGAAAAGTGTTTTTAACAGTAAGAGGAGTCATGCTCTTTATCTGCTCCTTAAGGAGGGTGAGTTCAGATTTAAGTAAAGATTTCTCGGTCTTAAGCTGGGAAATTTCATCACTATGATAGTGCTAAAGCTTCCTTCATACTATCAAATCTAGTGATTAACCTTTTCAGCCTTCTTGAACAATTTTTCTTGTTCAGCAATCACTTCATCATCATTGATTTTGGAGATTGGAGCAGTTGGTTCAACTTGAGGTCTAATGTATGCTCCTTTTCTCAATTTGTTCCTTGCTCCAAGATCACATCGTGAGAATAACAATCCACCATCGTTTTGAGCCGGAGTGAGAAATCCTTGTTCAACGAGCTCGCTGATGGTTGGTCCTTTCTTCTTTTTCACTTCTTGAAAACCTGCAGATTTTTTGATAGGTTTATTCAAGGCATTCATATCGGAACATCCTTGGAGAAGTCATCATCAGAATCATAAGCATCAACTTCATCATCATTTGCCATCAAACAAACGAGTCCCATCATCGGAATCCTCATCGCTCTCATCGGAGTCTGTTTCAATCCAAGTGTTGTGCTCATTGCTGGTGCTTCTTCTTCAGCAACCATTCCTTGTGACGAGTGAACTTGGGAGTGAATTTGGGAGTATGACTGCTCTTCTTCTGCATATATTCAAATTTGGGGATCGGGCAGCTTGATGCAAAATGTCCGGTTTCCATCAATTAAAACAAACAAGATCTTCTTTTCTTTTTGAATCGCTGCTCCTTGTAAACTTTTGAGGAGCTTTGCTGGTAGATCCTTGAAATTTGTTGGTTGAGCCGGGTCTTGAGATTTTCTGAACTTTTGAAATTTCTTCACAAATAAAGCGAAGTCTTCATCATCCATGTCTAATAGCTCAGAAGTGGAAATTTTGGGATCGGAACTTTTCTCATCTTGTACAGGCGCAGGAACAGGCGCAGGTGCAGGTGCAGTTTCTCTGTGCGCCACCATAGCCATAGATTTTGACTTTCCTTCAGTTTCGCTGATTCGTTGGAGTTTGAGTTCGTAAACTTTGAGATTTGCATAAAGGTTTCTTAATGTCCATACGTCTAAAGTTCCAGCGTCTTCAAGAGCGCTAGATTTATGTAGGTATCTTGATCCAAAAGCTTGTAGAAAATTTACATTCAAATCGTTATTGGTAAACTTCATGCCAAGTGAAATACACAGATTGATAATTTCACAGTAACGTTCATAAGTTTTGCCTCAAGTTTTCACCGGGGAGTTGAAAGAAATTGTTGAATCTCTTTTGGACTTCGTATTTCTTGTTCTCCTTGCAAACCGTGTCTCCTTCTATATGCTCTTCAATAGCATCCCATAGCTCATTTGCAGTAACACAATGCATGACTTGTTGTTTCATAGCTGTGCTTAGAGTGCGTAGAAGAATGTTTCTTGCTTTGCCCATCATTTGCAACTCTTCTAATTTCTTCCTCAGTCCATTCTTCCCTTGGTTTCTTGACGGTTGGTTGAACAGCATTTGTGCGTGGATTTGGATTCGCCTTCATCGGAATATAAGGTCCATAAACGACGGTGTCATGGAGCCTTTCATCGATTGAGTTGAGATGAGTCAATATGCTGAATTTCCACACGTCAAAATGATCTTCATCAAAGACCGGAACGTGAGTGTAGTTTGCAGTTGCCATAGGTTTTGAGTTTGCCATTTAGAATCGGCACCCAAGCTGTTAAGCTTGAAAAACGAAAAATGTTTTATAAAGGTGTTAGCTCTGATACCACTTGTTGGTCCCAAAGGGCAACAAGGGTATGAAAAATAGCTAGAGGGGGGGTGAATAGCTGTTTTTAAATTCTTTTCGAACCCTTGAAAAACTCAATTGCAAATGCGCACTTTATCAAGTAAGCGTTATGAAATGTGCCTAAGTGAGTGAGTGAAATGCACAGCGGAATTTAGTAATGAAAATAGGCGCAAAGTGTGATAAAGGGGCGCACACACACTCTAAGTATTTTGGCTCAAAGCGGTTGAAATAAGGAACTAAGGCAAATGAAATAACAACACAACACAATTCAGTTCAATCAATCTACAATGAGTAAACAAGCAAATAGTGAGTGATGATAATAACTTGAAAGAAAATGACAAGATAATAACACAAGCTATTTGGAGAGGTTCGATCAATGAAAGATCTACGTCCTCTACCAAGATGGTTAGTCTTGGATTTCTAATGGAGATCTTATATAATGAGTGAGTGTTACAAATTACAACTTTTGAGCTTCTACACTAACTCAAGATCTAATATTCTATGAATGAACAAATCCAAAACAATAACCGGTGTATCTCTTAAAGATGGATCTAAATGATCAAACTTAAATAGGTGCGTGTGTGAATTTAGGATCAAGGCTCTTTAGATCTTTATGATTTAGAGCACAATGAAACTAAAGTGTTATAGCTTGAAGATCTGGGCTAAGGATGAATGTATGAAGATGTTCTTAAGAAATTCTGGAAAAACGAAGGCAATCTTCAAATCTTCAACAAATGCTTTGAGAGAGAAATTCTTGAAATTCTTAGCAAAACTCAGCAACTTCAAAATGTTGAAGTTATGGGGTATTTATAGTGAACTTAAAAAAACTAGCCGTTGGAAATCTTTGTGGATAAGATGAGCTGTCGCTCGTTGATTGGAGCATGCATATATTATGGCCATTTTGACACTCAACATAAATGTGACCGTTGTGGACACGTGTCAATAGATTAGGCGCATATGCATCTTTTAACCACCGTTGGATCATTGGCGTAATTTGAATTCTCTTCAAGTCTTTGAATCTTCAATAAATCACTGAGTGTTAAATAAGCACTTTGAGGCGCGTGAGCCAGAGGAGCGCATGGCGCATTAAAAACATTAGAGGCGCATGAGCTATAATCTAGGTGCATGGTTGCTGCGCGTGATCAAGAGGCGCATATATTTTCATAGGCGCGTATGAGTAGCGCGTGAGCAAATGAAGTGCATGGCGCATATAGGTGCATGGCGCATAGGCGCATGGTCACTTGGCTCAAACTCAGAATGTGATTTTTCTTGAATCTTGATCTTCTTGCCCTATTTCTAAGCCTATTCTATAACAATGGACAACCTAAAAAATAAAGTATAAATACTTATTACATGTGGGTCTAAAGTCCATGAAATAAAACTTAGGTGATGGATCAATCAAATCTAATAAATCCTATTACATTAAAACTGATATATATGTGGCATACCCAACAGAGAATGTTGTACGGAATTCTACTCTATTTTTTCATGTGTTAGATGATAATTTAGACGATTTATTTTTCAAATTTAAAGTGTTACATATGACTTTTCAAAGTGAGTCAATATCAATTCTTGAAATACTTGAATTGTCAAAGATGATGATTGTTATACAAGCATCAATATTGCTTATTAAATGATCTTAACTATGTATGTGGTCATGCCATCAGCTCGTTTTCTCTCTCAACTAAATTATTACTATTCATTAGTTATTTATTAATAAATCATTTTTATTATATTTTAAAATAATTAAAATTAAAATTTTAATATATTACTTATTTTATTTTAAATTTTAGCTATTTAAAATTTGAAAATTTTATTTTTTTAATTTTAAGTTTACGTACTTGCATTTGACCTTTTAAGTACTAATACTCATTTCAAACTGATCCGTTTCATCAATCAGGTGCACGTCACATGGTTAATTAATAAGTTTTCTAACGATTTCCGTCAAAAAAAAAATTAAATCCTATTTTGCAAATAAAGTGACGAGTCAGACCCTATTATGCTAAATTTTGCACGTCAAGTCCCAAAGTAGTACCTCCCCATGGATGTCAGACCCTATTTTATAATTTGCCCTTTTTATTTTCACTTATTTGTGACACTTGAGTTTCGCAATAAATATATCTTGATAGTAAAAACTTATTTGAGTTTTGCAAAAATAATAATAGTAAGAGCCCATTCAATTGAGTTCACCTAAGCCCCCCCCCCCCCCCCCCCCCCCAAAAAAAAAAAAAAAAAAAAAAAAACTAGGGACAACCCTAATAGTTAAAGTTAAATTAAGTTTGATTTATAATTTTGATTGATTTACTAATAATTATAAAAGGTTACAAATTGTTTTTGGTAAAATTCTCTTTCTTCTAACTCATTTTGCGCTTTAAAAATATTTTGTTGTAACTTGTACTTCAAAAATCCAAAATGAAAGTTTATAATACTCTCTCCGTCCCAAAATGATTTTCACGTTTGACTATTCAAACTTTTTAAGGATATGAACACTTGATTAACTAGTCATGTTTTGTTTGGGTACTTCTAAGCCTGGGTTGTAGAAATGTGAATTTTTTTTTGGGATAATGAAAAATGCCAAATGAGAAGATCATTTTGGGACGGAGGGAGTAATTCTTTATACACGATCTCCATATATTATACTACCAACAAGTATTTATTAACTATTAACTTTATTTTGGCTACTTATTTTTTATATTCACAAACTTTGCTTTTTATATTTGATATAAAAATTTACGTTTGCTAATTTTTGTGCTCCAAATACTTTAAAATTGAAAATGAGACGGAACGTGTACAGTATTTATTTAGTGTTAGAAGAAGTCTTGTGTGAGACGGTTTCATACATGAGATGAGATGAGTCTCGTGAGAGAGGAAATGAGTTTGCCCCACCCCACCTTTAAAGGGCAAATCATTTACTCTTTGAAAGTGACCCGTCTCATGTGAGATCGTCTTACAAAATTTTTTGTCTTAAAGCATTTATAATGAGAGCTTTTTTTGAGCTCTTAATTTTGGTGAAAGAGCTCTTTCAAGCTTTTTATCATTGTGGAGAAAATAAAAAAACTGTTTAGTAAAGAACAACTCTTTTTAGAAATAGCTTTTTACCATATCCATTACTTTTCTCCAACTCTTCATATTAGACTATAGAAATCTCTACTATTGTAGAAGATGTTTTGAACTTCTTATTTATTAACTTAATATTTAGAAATAATAAAAAAATAATTTTAAAAAACGTAAATGCTATTCACTCCGTCCCGAACTAAGGTTTTTAGTTTGACTTTACACAGAAATTAAGAAAAAGTAAATGTTATGAGTATAAAATATAAAGTAAGAGAAAGTAGGAGAGAGAAAGTGAGTAGATTATTTTATTATGAGAATGATAAATGGGTCCCATTGTATATTTAAAGTAATAAAGTAACAAAAAAAACTTTAGTATGAGACAAAATAAAAAGAAAATTACCCACTCCGTCCCAGAGTAAGAGTACTACACTCTATTTTAGTACATCCCAAAGTACAAAGTAAGAGTCTCTTTCTTAAAATGGGAAGGAATCTTTACTATTCATCCCACTCATTCTCTCTCATACTTTAGTTTTATACTCACAACAACAATCAACTTACTATTCTCTCCCATTTATATTCTCTCTTTTATTTTATTTTTACACTCAAAACACTAAATCACTTCTATAATTTTTTAATCACGTACATTTGAGAGGTAGAACTTTTTTATTTTACTCTGGACGGATGTAGTAAAAACTTTACTAGGGAACAAAGGTAGTATTATGCTATGAATATGGAGGTGGTCACGTGAAGGATGATGACAGTGAGAATATGAGGGTAGGGGGAGAGGAGTTGTACACTTTTATAAAAAAGTGAATCTCATTTAAGAACCAAAGACAATTGTCTGGTGGTTTCTTGGGTTTCCCCCTCCCCCTACCTTGAAAACCATTGGTCATTTACCCACTTCATGACATCATCACCTTGAGTACTATCTCACGCTCTTTTCCTCATTTCACGCGCACCTTGTTTGTGTTGCTTAATTAGTATCAGCACCAACACTTCACTGAATTATACCTCTTACATCTCAGGTGATGAGTAGTTCAAAAAATTTTGTATGTTAAAAAGTGTTTTTTTTTTAAATCAAATCATATCATGACCTATCTAGTTTGATTCGACTCGTCGAGACGAACACAATGATATTTTTATTTTTTTTCCGACTTATAAATATCAAGATATATCATTTTAAAGTTATTTGAGGTTTTTTTTAGCTTGCCACGTGTTGCGCTGGGAATGGAAGAGACGTTGGCGGGCGGGTATGCGGGTCGGGTCGGGCAGGGTCGACCTATGAATCAGCCCGCCGCACGTGGTGCACTGGCCGCATTTGAGACTTTGTCTTATTTAAAATGGACAATGGGATCTACTTATCATTCTTACAATAAAAATTATCTATCTACTTTCTCTCTCCTGCTTTCTCTTAATTTACTTTTCATATTCACAATATCTATTTTTTTTTTTAATTTCTGTGTAAAGTCAAATGAAGGACTTAGAGTTGTACTTTTTTTTGTAAAAGAACAATTATTATAACGTAAAAAATTGCAAAATACAATGATTGGAAATAAATTTAATCTTGTCGATATCATGTACTTATTCTTCCCCTAACTTAATATTTATTTTCATTTTTTTTCCTTCAATATAAATATCTTAAAAATAAACAATGTCTTGCAATTTTTTTAATATTTTTTTTTTGTAATTTATTTACTAAATATTTGAAAAGAAATACAAAATATTTACTCCTTCCGTCTCACTCGAAATAAGATTTTTAGTCTCGGCGCTAGAATTAAGGAATACTCCCTCCGTCCCATTTTAAACTTCAAAAATTTCCCTTTTTGGTTTTCCATTTTAAACTTCAAAATCTAAAAAAATAATGTTATTTATACTTTTTTATTTAGTGGGATCTACATGTCATACACACAACAACTATCCACTAACTATTCTCTACCCCACTTTCTCTCTCCTACCCACTTTCTTTACTCACAACACTCTACACCAATATATATATTTTATAATATAAAGATTCTCATCTAATTCTATTTTTTTTTGAAGTTTAAGATGTGACGGAGGGAGTACTTACTAAAAAAAAGAGGTTTATGTTGGAACATTTTTATTCCATTAATGCCAAACACTCAAATTCGGAAGAAGTTAGAGAAGGGATAGAGGCGGAAGCGTATTACCTGTTGAATCCATTTTGATGTTTCTTAGGGAGGATGAAGAAGAAGAAAGTAGGGAACAAAGTTCTTCTAAATGATAGTGCCCTCTCTAGTTCTTCTAGTACTTGATTAAGAGAATATAATGAGAGTATAATGAATTTGTGTGTGTCTTAAGGGCTGATGGAAGACCCTATATATAAAAGACAAAGAGGCACTTCATTTAGGGACTACACCCTTTCACATAAGTAGTGTGAATTTACCATTTTGCCCATCATAAATAGGTAATATTACACTTCAAGAATTCTACACATATATTATATTACTACACTTTATATTAACATTATATTATGACTTTATAAATGGAATTAATAATCACATGTTATGCAATCCATGTTCTAACAATCTCCCACTTGGGTTGCATAACTATTTGTTTTTCCTTAAATCATAAGTATAATACAAATGACAATCCTTATGTGCACTTTGTTGTCATTCATAGCAATCCCGTCCATTAGTTATACAAGTATAAGGACTAAAGGAGTAGTCGTTGTAATTGATTCGCAACTAAACTCACAATAATCACATATACATATCCAACTAAATGACATAGATTAAGTGTAGATGTGTAGCATGGAAAACAATGAATATATACATATTCTTCCAACTATTCCTATTTAACCAAATTAGATCAAAACTTTAAATAATAGAACAATTAATGAAAGTACAACATAAACTCCCACTATATTAAATGTTATCAAAAGTTGTTACACCCATATGAGCAATATGCTCATGAAACACTAAAGGTGATAACGCTTTAGTAAACGGATCCGCTAGCATGGAATTTGTTCCTAAAAGTTGAATTTCTATTTGTTCATTTTGTACTCTTTCTCTTACAATATGAAACTTAATATCTATATGCTTAGACTTTGATGAACTCTTATTATTGTTGGAGTACAAGAATGCCGCCCGATTTTCACAATATATCTTAAGTGGTCTTTCGACACTATTGACAATTCGCAGTCCCTCAATAAATTTACGCAACCATATAGCAAAATCGGAATCGGAGTACCCAACTATCTCAAGGTGATCCGATTTTGAATATGTAAGCATGTAGTCCTTAGTGTTTTCTAGGTATATCATCACTCTTTTGGATGCAACCCAATGTTCTCTCCCCGGATGACTTTGGTATCTACCAAGCATCCCAACAATAAATGCAAGGTCTGGACGAGTACAGACTTGTGCATACATTAAGCTTCCTACTGCTGATGCATAAGGATATTTTTCATATACTTGGATTCTATATTATTTTTAGGACATTGTTTGAGACTAAACTTGTCTCCCTTAGAAACATGGGTGTCTTATGGCTTACAGTTTTGCATGCTAAACCTTTGTAATACCTTTTCTATATAGGCCTTTTGTGATAATCCTAAAATACCCCTTGAACGATCACGGTGAATTTGGATTCCTAATACAAAGGATGCCTCACCAAGATCTTTCATTTCAAATTTGTTTGAAAGAAATTTCTTAGTTCCTTAAGAAGGTTTATATCATTACTAGCATGCAAAATATCATCCACATATAAGACCAAAAATATAAATTTACTCCCACTGAACTTATGGTATACACAATCTTCACCAAGATTCGTTTCAAAACCAAATGAAAGAATAACTTGATTGAATTTTAAATACCATTGACGAGAAGCTTGCTTGAGACCATAAATGGATTTCTTAAGTTTACAAACTAATTGATTAGTTTGATCCAAATCAGTCAGCATTTCTGGTTTCTTCATATAGATAGTTTCCTCAATGTCTCCATTGAGAAAAGCTGTCTTTACATCCATTTGATGAAGTTCAAGATCATAATGTGCTACAAGTTCCATAATGATCCTAAAAGAGTTTTTATATGATACAGGAGAAAATGTTTCTTTGTAATCAATACGTTCTTTTGAGTAAATCCTTTAGCAACAAGACGAGCCTTATATATATCTTTCTACATTACCTTGTGAATCATTTTTGGTCTTAAAAACCCATTTACACCCAATATGTTTCACATTCTTAGGTAATGGAACAAGATCCCAAACGTCATTGTCTTTCATGGATTTTAACTCTTCATTTATGGCATTGATCCACTTATGAGAATTAGGACTATTAATGGCTTCATGGAAAGTGACCGGCTCATCTCCCACTAAACCTAAGTATTCCTCATTCTCGGCAAGATACACTTCGTAATCATCTGGAAGTGCATTCCTTCCTACTCTATTGGATCTCCTTAAGGGCACTAGTTGTTCTTGATTTTGAGGTTGTTGAATTTGATCCTCATTATCAACATTTTCATGTTGTTTAATATTTATAGGGGAGTCATTGTTTTTAATTGTATGTTCCTCTTGAATTTCAGGTATAAATACTTGATTTCCAATGGGAACTATAGGTATAGAAATAGATTCCTCTTCTTCTTCTTCTTCAAATTCAAAACTATTCCTAATTTCTCCTCTAAATTCAACATCCTCAAAGAACCTAGCATTTCCCGTTTTAAAAAAGGTTCTCGGGTTGTAAAATTTATATCCCCTAGATCTCTCGGCATACCCTACAAAATAGCTACTAACAGTCTTAGCATCCAATTTTCCTTCATTAGACCTATAAGGCCTAGCTTCTGCTGGACAACCCCATACATGAAGATGATTTAAGGACGGTTTCTTATTCGTCCATAATTCATAAGGAGTTTTATTAGTATCTTTAGAGGGAGCTCTATTGAGAATGTAAGTTGCGGTTTTTAATGCATCGCTCCATAATGAGTGTGGTAAGGAAGTACAAGAGATCATGCTTCTTACCATATCCTTAAGGGTTCTATTACGACTCTCAGCTACACCATTCATGCTAGGAGTGCCCGGCATAGTGTAGTGAGGGACAATCCCACACTTCTCAAGATAGCGAGCAAAAGGACCCGGAGGTTGTTCACCTGAACTGTTGGTAGTGGTGCCCTAGGCACGTTTAATAAACGTTGTAATTGTTATCATTTATTTCATATCAATAAAGAGATGTTTTGATTATTATTGTTGTTCATGTTTACTTATAATAATATCCGTTCCTAGTACTTGTTAAGCACTAGTATAAAAGCTAAATGATCATGGGATGATCATGTTAGATTTATGGGTACTTGTTTGGAACAAGGTACTGGACATGACCCGCTGTATGAGATTTATGTCATGGTCTATGTCGAACATATATCTCATATTAGTTATGTCATTTGGATCCCTAGACATGAAGTTATTATAGTCTTCCACTTGATGAACATTGTGTTTGACATATTCAAACGCTACCTTAACACGGTAGTTATAAAGGGTATGATTGGCATAATCGGATTCCCGTTGGGAAGAATAATAAGCTAAATGGATTTGTCCCTCCACGGAGAGATGTCAAGCTTGGGCCCCTCGAAGGAATGATGTTGATGAAATGTTCGGCCGGACTCAAATGGATTGATTGGATCAATAGCATTTGAATTATCAACATATTCAGAATCGAGAAAGTATTGAACAAGACAAGTTGACTGTTTGACCATGACTTGTGTTCAATGACATCGTGGATAAAGGGATTGTGACATATTCTAAAGGAATGCGAACTTGTATCTAGTTATACTATTTGGGTAGGTATGACGGTTTGCTAGAACCTAATCATATCTTATGGTTTCATGTTTGAGCCCATTGCCAACTTAGTATAATCCTAGAGGGTCACACACAATAGAACGAATCTTAAATAAAAGGACTATATTGGAATTTAGGGTCGAAGGACCTCAAAGGAATTTTTGGAAAATTTCGGGTTTTCTGGACAGCGAGCGAGCGCTCGGTATGGACCAGGCGGGCGCTTGGTCTGGCGGCAGAAAATTTCCTAATTCGATTTGGGAAGGTTTTTGGCACAAGGTTCCTATTTGGAATAGGTCTTAATTGTGTATAAAAAGCCAAGTTCGGCCAGACCATTAGCCCAAGTGTTTTGTGTGCCTCCAAAGAGTTTGAGAGAGTTATTATTTTGTTCCAAGACATCTTGGATTGAAGAACAAAATAATTCACAAAATAATTCCATATAGTTCTTTATTAAATTGTGAAAGTGTGTTTCATAATTATTGGTCTAGCAACCAAGATCAAGAAGTTCGTGAATTTTGTCCGTGATAAAGCTTCAAGTTCTTCACCAAAATCAAAGCTAGAATTCATAGACATCAAGGGTTAGTTTTTCCTCTATTCATTATGTTGTATTTGATTTAATCATACGAACGGATCCATGGGTTTGGGTTTCATAAAATTTTAATTGCTATTTTTCGCTGTGCCTGTTACTTGGAAACCCAACAGTGGTATCAGAGCCTGGTTCATGTTGATTAATTCAATAATTGGATCATGTTATGTGTATCCGAGAGGAGAAATCGGACTTTGTTAGACATGGTTCGATCAATGATGAGTCAAGTTGATCTTCCAATATCCTTTTGGGGTTACGCTCTAGAAACCGCTGCTTTCACACTAAATCGTGTTCCAACTAAATCGGTTCAAAAGACTCCATATGAGATGTGGAGCGGAAAGAAAACTTGTTTATCTTTCATGAAGATTTGGGGTTGCGAAGCCTTTGTCAAAAGACTTGTCTCTGACAAACTTGCACACAAATCTGACAAAAGTATTTTCGTGGGATATCCAAAGGAAACTAGAGGATATTACTTTTACAACCGTAAGGACAACAAAGTGTTTGTTGCCCGAACTGGTGTCTTTCTAGAGAAAGAGTTTCTCTCCAAAGAAATAAGTGGGAATAAAATAAATCTTGAAGAAATTCGAGACCCAGAAAATAACATTGAACCAATAGTGGAACAAGAACAAGAACCACAAGGAGTTGTGGAACCTGTTCAAAATACACAAGCAACTCGCAGATCTAGTAGGTTACGATCCGAGCCCGAGAGATATGGATTTCTCGTAACGGATAGTAATGATGTAGAAATCATTGAGAATGATGAACCGTCAACCTACCAAGAGGCGATGTCTTCTCCTGATTCGGACAAGTGGCTTGGAGCCATAGAATCCGAATTACAATCCATGCAAGACAATCAGGTTTGGAATTTGAATGATGCGCCCGAAGGTGTAAAAAACATAGGATGCAAATGGGTCTTCAAGAAGAAGACTGACATGGATGGGAAGGTGCATACTTACAAAGCTAGGCTTGTAGCGAAGGGTTATAGGCAAGTTCATGGTATTGACTATGATGAAACCTTTTCACCCGTAGCAATGATCAAGTCTATAAGAATTGTGCTTGCCATTGCCGCATATCATGACTATGAAATATGGCAAATGGACGTCAAAACCGCTTTCCTAAATGGAAAACTCCAAGAGGATGTGTATATGACAAAACCAGAATGTTTTGAACAAGATTCTAAAGTATGCAAATTGCAGAGATCCATCTATGGATTGAAGCAAGCTTCTAGGAGTTGGAATCTCCGTTTTGATGAATCGGTCAAAGAGTTTGGTTTCATCAAGAACGAAGATGAGCCTTGTGTATATAAGAATATTAGTGGGAGCATAGTACTATTCCTTATTTTATACGTGGATGACATATTACTCATTGGAAACGATGTTCCTACACTTCAGTCCGTAAAGACTTGGTTAAGAAAATGCTTCGCAATGAAAGTATGGGTGAAGCCGCATATATACTTGGCATTAAGATCTATAGAGATAGATCAAGGAGGCTACTTAGTTTAAGCCAAAGTACATACATTGACAAGGTCATTAGAAGATTCCGTATGGAAAATTCTAAGAGAGGCACCTTGCCCGTGTTACATGGAGTTTCTCTAAGCAAGACTCAATGTCCTAAGACAAACGATGAGCGTGAGAAAATGAATGATGTTCCATATGCTTCGGCAATTGGGTCCATCATGTATGCCATGATTTGTACTAGGCCGGATGTATCTTACGCTTTGAGCATGACAAGTAGATACCAATCCGACCTTGGCGAAAATCACTGGATAGCTGTAAAAGCGATTCTTAAGTACTTGAGAAGAACTAAAGACTCGTTTTTGGTCTATGGAGGAATGGAAGATGATCTGGTTGTAAATGCTTACACGGATGCAAGCTTCTAAACCGACAAAGATGATAGCCGATCGCAATCGGGTTTTGTGTTTATGTTAAATGGTGGAGCTGTAAGCTGGAAGAGTTCCAAGCAAAGTACAACCGCTGATTCTACAACAGAAGCTGAGTATATTGCCGCATCGGATGCTGCAAAGGAAACTGTTTGGATTAAGAAGTTCATAACTGAACTTGAAGTGGTTCCTAGTATTGCTAATCCAATAGACCTTTATTGCGATAATAATGGTGCTATTGCTCAAGCAAAGGAACCAAGAGCACATCAGAAATCCAAACACATACTTAGGCATTTTCATATCATTCGAGAGATCGTTGATAGGGGAGACGTAAATATATGCAGAGTACCTACTGATGACAATGTTGCGGACCCGCTAACAAAGGGACTTCCACAAGCTAAACATGATGGTCATGTTAGGTCCATGGGTATTAGATACATGGGAGATTGGGCCTAGGGCAAGTGGGAGATTGTTGGTAGTGGTGCCCTAGGCACGTTTAATAAACGTTGTAATTGTTATCATTTATTTCATATCAATAAAGAGATGTTTTAATTATTATTGTTGTTCATGTTTACTTATAATAATCCCCGTCCTTAGTACTTGTTAAGCACTAGTATAAAAGCTAAATGATCATGGGATGATCATGTTAGATTTATGGGTACTTGTTTGGAACAAGGTACTGGACATGACCCGCTGTATGAGATTTATGTCATGGTCTATGTCGAACATATATCTCATATTAGTTATGTCATTTGGATCCCTAGACATGAATTTATTATAGTCTTCCACTTGATGAACATTGTGTTTGACATATTCAAACGCTACCTTAACACGGTAGTTATAAAGGGTATGATTGGCATAATCGGATTCCCGTTGGGAAGAATAATAAGCTAAATGGATTTGTCCCTCCACGGAGAGATGTCAAGCTTGGGCCCCTCGAAGGAATGATGTTGATGAAATGTTCGGCCGGACTCAAATGGATTGATTGGATCAATAGCATTTGAATTATCAACATATTCAGAATCGAGAAAGTATTGAACAAGACAAGTTGACTATTTGACCATGACTTGTGTTCAATGACATCGTGGACAAAGGGATTGTGACATATTCTAAAGGAATGCGAACTTGTATCTAGTTATACTATTTGGGTAGGTATGACGGTTTGCTAGAACCTAATCATATCTTATGGTTTCATGTTTGAGCCCATTGCCAACTTAGTATAATCCTAGAGGGTCACACACAATAGAACGAATCTTAAATAAAAGGACTGTATTGGAATTTAGGGTCGAAGGACCTCAAAGGAATTTTTGGAAAATTCTGGGTTTTCTGGACAGCGAGCGGGCGCTCGGTCTGGACCAGGCGGGCGCTTGGTCTGGCGGCAGAAAATTTCCTAATTCGATTTGGGAAGGTTTTTGGCACAAGGTTCCTATTTGGAATAGGTTTTAATTGTGTATAAAAAGCCAAGTTCGGCCAGATCATTAGCCCTAGTGTTTTGTGTGCCTCCAAAGAGTTTGAGAGAGTTATTATTTTGTTCCAAGACATCTTGGATTGAAGAACAAAATAATTCACAAAATAATTCCATATAGTTCTTTATTAAATTGTGAAAGTGTGTTTCATAATTATTGGTCTAGCAACCAAGATCAAGAAGCTCCTTGATATTCGTTTGTGGTGTGGATACCGCTAGAGGGTGAATTTTATCATCTTCAAAGTTCGTGAATTTTGTCCGTGATAAAGCTTCAAGTTCTTCACCGAAATCAAAGCTAGAATTCATAGACATCAAGGGTTAGTTTTTCCTCTATTCATTATGTTGTATTTGATTTAATCATATGAACGGATCCATGACTTTGGGTTTCATAAAAATTTTAATTGCTATTTTTCCGCTGCGTATGTTACTTGGAAACCCAACATGAACCGTCATTCCGACCGTAGTATTCTCCACCATGATCGGACCTAACGTGCTTAATAGTCTTTCCAAGTTGATTTTCAACTTCATCTTTAAAAGACTTGAAAACGTCCGATGATTGAGACTTTTCATGAAGCAAATAAATGTATCCATAACGAGAGTAGTCGTTTATGAATGTAATGAAATATTGTTGACCATTCCATGAAGGGGTAGTGAATGGTCCACAAATATCCGTATGAATTAGTTCTAAGACGCTTGATGCTCTCGAAGATAATTTTATTTTAGTGCTTGTAAATTTTCCTTTAAGGCATTCAATGCAAAAGTCTTTATCTGGAGTATCAAGTTTGTTTAAGATTCCCTCCGACACAAGCTTATAAATTCTCCTCTTGGAGATATGACCCAAACGCCTATGCCATAAGGTATAAAAAATTTTACTTGATAAATTTCGCTTAGTACCTTTGGTTTATTAATATGAGACTCATTTATTGTTTTAATTGTGTCAAGCAAATAAAGATTATCATTTCTTGAGAAAGTACTAGTACCGACAATTTTGAAATTAAATAAAGATCACATTTATTATTTCCAAATGAACAAGAATAACATTCCTTGTCCAAAACTATGATAGATATTAAATTCCGTCTAAAGGAAGGTACAATAAATGTATTATTTAATACAAAATAATAACCAGTACTTAACAATAGTCTAAAAGTTCTTATGACTATTACTTCAACCGGATTCTCAGCTCCCATATAGATGTATCTCTCATCTTTACTGGGTCTTTGGTAATTCAGGCAACTCTGCATAGACATACTAATGTGAGTTATTGCACCAGAATCCAACCACCATGTATATGTAGGAAATGAAATCAAATTAGCCTCAGTACAAACAAGACCAAATGACATACCTTTCTTAGCACGCCAAGCGTGATATTTAGGGCAGTCGATCTTTATGTGAGTAAGGTCCTGGAAAAAGAAGCACTTCTTAACCTTTTGATCATCAGATGATCCCTTATGCTTCTTATTTGCAACCGCAATTTCGTTCCCTCTTTACTTTGTCCCATGAGAAGATGTAGATGCAAAATGAGCACTTTCGGGTTTGAATTGTTTCAACCTATCCTCTTCTTGTGTCACATGTGAAATAAGTTCATTAATATTCCACTTGTCCTTTTGACAATTATAGGTCACCTAAAAGTGACCAAATTGAGGAGGAAGAGGGATCAAAACTAAGTGCACGAGTAAATCTTCTGATATCCCTAACTTAAGTGCCCTTAGTTTTGTCGAGAGGTGAAGCATTTCCAAAATGTTCTCTCTTAAATTCCCGCTACCCATGTACCTCATGGAAACAAGCTTCCTCAAGGAAGAACTTATTTCCTACTTTTCGCTTTTTGCAAAGCGTTCCTCAAGGGTATCGAGAAAGGTTTTAGAATCAACGTCCTCGGAGACACTGTTTAAGAATGTCTCTGGAACGACATTTTTCATGATCATAAGGCTCACGCGGTTGGAATGTTTCCACTTCTCAACACTTAAGCGATCTTCTTGAGTGCTTTTATTAGTGAGAGGAGCGGGAATTGGTTCCCTTAATGCGAGATCAATGTCCATACAGCCTAAGATCATTGTTATTTTATTTTTCCAAGTTTTAAAATTTGTCCCATTAAGCATCGGTACGCTACTCATAGCAACAGTTATGGATGAAGCATTTAATAAATCTGTTGGAATTGAGAACAAGAATGAAATACAAAACATGTATAAGTGACTGAATAATGAATAAATGATTAATTATATCAATGAAAGCCATCTATAAGATAATCAACATAACATCAAAACTAATCTTTGGATTGCGATTTGATTCATAAATGATTACCTTGAGGTAACCAATAAATTGAACAATGTCTTAATTAAATACTTAATCTTCCTTTGGGATGTTTTAAGTACTTAATAAAAAAACTTAATGTTCATTTTACTTGTTACCAAATGAATGTATAAATTTTGTCAAATGACATGATCTTCTTTGGAAAATTCATGTCATCCACATATTAATGTATACATTCAACACTTAACAATCTTGGATTTAAATAACGCAAACCACTTTGGTGACAATATTATTTTAAAAAATGTATAAAATTGTTAAGCATATAATTAATCACAAAAATTAAGGCTTGAAAATGTATGTTTTTGCGAAAAAAAATGAAGTAAAATAATTGATTGTACAAAATTCTTAAAAAATATGAAATCTGGAAATAGTGCCTGCTCGGCCAAGCATAGGGCATGACTCGGTTGAGCATAATTTCCAGAGACTCAATTTTTTTTGTCACACTTGGTGCTCGGCCGAGTGTGATGGCTATATATTTATACGGACATAATATAAACATGTAAAGCATCGGTTAATCACTTAATTAATCTCATTAATTAAAGCATGATTTCATGTGATTGATATATGGGATAAATTCTCAAACATGTAATTGAGAGCAGGGTTGTACGGTCGAAACTAAGCCAGAAGGCATCCACAATCCCGTACCAAATTTAGAAACTAGAAGAAACAATTATGTAATGTCGAAACTAAGCCAAAAGGCATCCACAATCCCTTACATAAAGTAACTCGATTCTAAATTCTTTTGACCCATCAATTTATGAATTTTTCCTTGAGATTTATTTTCAAGAAACACGGTTTCCAAAACCATCTATCTGACAAATAAATTCAATCCAAAGTAATTTTGAAATTAAAATTTAATTTCAGGAAACACGGTTTTCAAAGCAGCCATCTGACAATTAAATTCAACTCAAAATATTTACCATAGTGTTTCAATTTTAAACCCTAAAATTGCTTTCTTGATTCAATTAGGATTTGGTATTCATGATGATCAAATCACCATGTTCATCAAAACTTTGAATAAACAATTTATTCATGAATCTAGGATCATCAACAAATTAATCCAATTAACTTTTGATGATCACAAGGAACATAATAATCTAATTATTATTGCAATTTTAGATCCCACACAACGTATTTAAACGATGCAATTTTATGATCTTCATATATCACATATACATACATAAAATATAAATCACATAATCATCATGAATCTAAATTCATATAGCATGCTAAAACATATAATCCAATTATATTATCAATATGTTATTATTAAAATAATCATGATGAACGGGGCTTTGATACCACTGTTGGGTTTTGCACAATCATGCGCATCGGAATAAACTCAAAAGCCTAGATCAGTTCAAGATGATTAAATTAATTTTGAGTTGAATTTACAATACTAACCGTGATAGAGCTTTAAGATTTGATCTTCTCCAAGCTTTTCTTCAAGTCTTGATCGCAGGAACACGAACTAGAAGATGATTAAGCAATCACCCTCTTTGGATATCCACACGCGAACAAATATCAAGAACTCCTTCTTGATCTGGACTGCTAGATCAAAAACAAGCTATATGAATTTAGGATTCTTGATATTTGATTCTCAATATTAGATCAAGAATATTGTTACTCCAAAGAACTAGGTTTCATATGTTTAATGTTTGGTGAAAAGATGTATTTATTGTCCCTAGTCCTTAACCCTCAAAAAGACCTAGGAAACCTAAATCCCGTCATCCTTTTAAACAGTCAAAATTACGGCCCAGGGACTCTGGCACGGTCGTGCTCACAAAGTGGCACGGTCGTGCCATTTCGTGTGAACTAGTCTTTCCCCAGATGATTATAGGCATGGTCATGCTTGTTAACTGGCACGATCGTGCCCGCCAGATTTTCAGCCTTTTTAGCCTTTTAACAATTCGTTCTATTGTGTGTGACAGCATAGGATTATATCAAGTTTGCAATGAGTTCAAACACATTTGTTCTCATAAAACTTGAGCAGGCCCTAGCAGGCCATCATGATTACCAAATTAATACAACTTTGTCAAGTTCGCTTATCATTTTATAGAACATATCACAATCCTTTTGTCCACGATGTCATTGAGAGTAAGCCATGGTCAATGGTCAACTTACAATGCCCAATACTTTTCTCAATTTCAAATAGTTGATAATACAAATTACATTGATCATATCAATTCATTTGAGCATGGTCATGCATTTCATCAATACTATTCATTGAGGGGCCCAAGCTTAACATCTCTCATGAAGAGGGAAAAATTCTATCTTAACTTATTACACTTCCCTACATAGCTTCGATCATGCCAATCATATCCTTTATAATTACTTGGTTAAGAGTAATGTTTGAATATATCAAACATGATCTCCACTATGTGGAAGATCGTAATAATCTCAGGTCTTAGGATTCTAATGATATAACTATTTAGAGGTTTAATTATGACATTTTGACCATGACATAAACCTTATAATTAGGTCATGTCCAGTATATGTTCACCAACACATACCCATAAGTTTAACTTGTATCCCATACACATAATCATCACATGATTATCGAATTAAACTTATACTAGTTCTTCATAAGTACTAGGGACGGAGATTATTATAACAAAACATGTAACAACAAATAATAATCTAAAACATCTCTTTATATTAATGAAAAAAATGATAACAAACATTTTTCAAACAACGTGCTAATATCATGCCTAGGGCATATACACCAACAAGAATGTGGGGTGGGTGGTTGGGGTAGTGAGAGTGGGAGAGGTGTTTAAAAATAATTTTACTATCAGTGATTTTTTTTTTTTTTTTTGGGTGGGGGTAAGGAGTGTTGGTGTGTATGCCCTAGGCATGTTATTTGAATGATTAATGTTATCATTTGCTTATGCTTTAATAAATATATTGGATGTTTGATTATTATATCTTTCGCATGTTTATTATAATTATCTTCATCCATGATAATTATGATTAATTATTAGTATAAGTTTAATAGATAATCATATGATGATTATGTGTATATGATACAATTAGACTTATGGGTATTTGTTGGAGAACAAATACTGGACTGACCCCTATAAAATTTATGTCATGGTCACAATGTTATAATTAAGTCTCATATAGTTATATCACTGGAATCTCTAGACCAAAGGTTATTACAGTCTTCCACGTGATGAACATTACGTTTGACATTTTCAAATGTTACCCTTAACCGGGTAGCTATAAAGAATATGATTGGCGTAATCAGAATCATGTAGGGAAATGTAATAAGCCAAGATGGGATTTGTTCCTCGTCAAGAGGGATGTCAAGCTTTGGACACTCGATGAATGGTATTAATGAAATGCGCATGGCCATGCTCAAATGAATTGATTGGATCAATGTCATTTGTATTATCAATACATTCAGGATCGAGAAAGCATTGAACAAAGGTAACTTGACCATTGACCATGGATTACGTTCAATAGACATCGTGTAACAAAGAGAATGTCTTATGTTCTATTTTAGGATACTTTGGATTTCAAAGTTATACTAATTGGGTAGTCATAATGGCTTGCTAGAGTCCGCTTATGACTTACAAAGTTTGAATGGTTCAGACTCGTTGCCAACTTAGTATAATCCTATTGGATCACACACGCAGAACGGATAATTAAAAGGAGTGAAAAAATGAGGAAACTGAGAAGGTGTGCCGTACGGCTGGCTAGTCACCGTATGGCTAGCATGCCGCCGTACGGCTGCCCCCGACTGGCAGTTTAATTTTTGGCAATTCTTGTTGAACAAGAAGATCTAAGTCCTAAAGGGTTTTGGAAACCTCTTGTATATAATGTGGACAGACGGGATTATTCACATAACATTGATTTTGGAAATCGCAAACTCTTTCTTAGAGAAAGAAAATCTACATTATATTCTTGGGTTATTAAGTTTGATTATTCACAATTATCAAACTTTAATAATCATTAGGAGATATTGAAGAAGTGTTCTTAAAACAATTTTTTCAATCCGAAGACATAGCAGTCAAGTTCAAGAAGGTGTTATTGAATTCGTTCGAATTGTGGATCACCGGTAGAGGGCGTTCATCTTAGCGTCTTAATCCAAGTTTTCGGATATCAATCTATAAGGGTTAGTTTCTTTCATATTCATATTATAAATTATTGAACATAACGGATCTAGGATTTTTGGGTTTTTCATGTGATGTTTCCGCCGCGCATGATTGCACAAAACCCAACAGTGGTATCAGAGCCCCATTGATGATCAATAATTCAAATATTATCATGATATAATTATTTAATGCGATTACTTAATTGGTGTGATCATGATAAGATGAATTTATGTGATGGGATTTTATATGAGATATAAAATATGCATGCTAGTTGATGATGGGATTATGTGGTTGTAATATTAATTTGATTGGTATGTATGATCGCATGCTTAGATTATCATGTTATAATTGGATTATATTTATTGATGATCTTGATCTAATTTGTATGTGGAATAAATTGGTTATGCATTAGATGGGTTAAAATTCGTAATCTGTATTTTCATGTTTCTGTAATCTGATTATGTATGAACATGATATTGGGATTGATCGAAATTCTGAAAAACTGGAAATCTGGAGAAACTGGGGAAGGCGACCGTACGGCTGGCCATGCGGCATACGCCTCTGGCTCCGCCGTAAGGCTCCTTCCCAATTTTCCAGAAAGTTGCTCTGTTTTTGGTGTCCAGATTGTTCTGTAAATCGTTTACAAATTCGAATCTGGAAACTGAAACTGCTTTCAGAGGGTTGGTTTTTGAAACCGTGTTTCCTGAAATAGTTTTCGGTCGAAGAATTCAGAACGGTTGCAGAAATCAGAGTTCTAAAGAGTTTTTGAATTGCTGTAATCTGTGAGACTCAGAGACAATGAAAGGGTTTTGAGACATGTGACCAATCTATATGGAAATGTGGATGCCTTTTAGCTTAGTTTCGGTCGTATAGAGAAGTTACTTGGTTTCTTGATCTTAGTACGGAAATGTGGATGCCTTTTGGCTTAGTTTCGGCCGTACGGTTTGTGCTCTCAATTTCAAGATGCTCTGCGGATTCAGTTTCAGACTTTAATCCTAGAACTAGCGCAACTAAAGTAACATAAAAGTAATTCGGTTAATTGATTAACTTTGTGTGTATGAACCTTCTTAAAATTTAAGTTATGTGCTAATCCATGATTAAGACACTTGTGAATACACGGATAGTTTTATGTAGGCTACGCCCTAGCGAGGTACATTAATTCTATCTTTGTACAAGCAAGATGAGGAAACAGTGATTCCTATACGTCTAAAATGGTTTAACTTAATTAGGCTATCAAAACAGTTTTGGGCCTAAAGCACAGATGAGATTAAAACATGTCAGACGTATGATGTCTAAAATCTTATAAAAGATCTAAGAGTCATATATGATATGATTGATAAGGAGTTGTCTACCTAAATAACTTATTCTGAGCAGTCGTGCCCTAGCCGACTCAAAGTTAAGTGAAAAATGGATCTTAGCCCTTTCAAATTATATGATACATTGGATGTATATAAAGTTTATATAATTTAGTGGGAGTATTTGTGAAATACTGAATTAATAGTATCTTTAATTTAGTTGGTACTTATATGTGGTTACATGTTTGCATAATTGTAGATAACGGCTAATAACACTCAATCTCTGTCATTGCGATCTATCCTTGAGAAGGAAAAACTTCAAGAGAATGGTACTAACTTCATAGATTGGATCCGAAGCCTTATAATTGTTCTAAAGCATGAAGATAAACTTTACATTCTTGATGAACCCGTTCCTGAGCAGGAACCTGCTCCCTAGGGCAGAGAGAGACGCCTATAAGAAATACAAAAGTGATTCTCATGAGTTCGGTTGTCTCATGCTTGCTGCCATGTATTCTGAGCTTCAGAATACTCTTGAACACTTGTAAGCCTATGATATAGGCACTTTGTTGAAAGATATGTTTCAAGAGCAAGCAAGGCAGGAAATGTTCGATACCATAGTTACTCTGACCTTATGCAACATGAGTGAAGGACAGTTGGTGGGTCCTCATGTTTTGACGATGAAGGCCCACTTTGAGCATCTAGAGAGGCTTGGACATCCCATCTCCATTGAGTTGGCTACTGATTTTATTCTTAATTCATTACCTAAAAGCTATAATCAGTTTGTCATGAACTATAATATGCATGGTATGGATAAGACTCTGTCTGAGTTTCATGGGATGCTAAAGACATCTAAAAAGAAAATCATTAAAGAAGCTTCTCCTGTGCTTGTGGTTTCAAAAGAAAGAAATGGCTCTAAGGCCAAAGGAAAGGGTAAGACAAAAGTTGTCAAACCCACGATAAGCAAGGCAAATGTTGCCAATGCTATGGTGGCTAAACCAAACTCCCAAAATGATGCAATCTGTTTCCACTGCAATGAGATTGGTCATTGGAAACATAATTACAAGGCTTACATGGAAGAAAAGAAGAAGAAGAAGAAGAAGAAGAAGAAGAAGAAAGAAGAAGAAGAAGAAGAAGAAGAAGAAGAAAAAAAGAAGAAGAAGGGCTGTGAGACTGCTTCTACTTCAGGCACTAAAGAATATGAGGCTACTCAAAGATGGCGAGGTGGACCTACGCGTGGGGAATAGAGCAAGAGTTGCTGCATTAGCCGTAGGAACCTATGATGTCATTTTTCCTAGCGGATTAATTCTTGTTTTGAACAATTGTTATTACATTCCAGATTTGAGTAGAAATATTATTTCAATTTATTGTTTGGATAATGAAGGTTTTAAGTTTCTTATTGATAATAAAAAGTTATCTATTTATTTAAATAATATGCTTTATTGTACTGCGTATTCATTTAATGGCCATTATGTCTTTGATGTTGAGAATGGAAATAATGATGATATCTATAATGTAAATAAGAAATCCAAACATAATGATGTAAATCATACTTATTTGTGGCATTGCCGTCTTGGTCATATTAATGAGAAACGTATCTCAAAACTCCATGGGGACGGACTTTTAGATTCACATGATTTTGAATCATATGAAACTTTTGAGTCTTGTTTACATAGGAAGATGACTAAGACACCTTTTACTAAGAGTAGTGAAAGGGCTAATGACTTATTGGAACTCATACATACTGATGTGTGTGGACCAATGAGCAGCAGTCCTAGGAGAGGATATCAATACTTCATAACATTCACTGATGATTTTAGTAGATATGACTATGTCTACTTGATGAAAAACAAAAGTGAATATTTTGAGATATTTAGAATATCTCAAAATGAAGTACAAAATCAACTTGGTAAAACTATTAAAGCACTTCGATCAGATCGTGGTGGAGAATATTTAAGCCAAGAATTTGGCAATCATATTAAAGATTGTGGAATTGTTTCACAATTAACTGCACCTGGAACACCACAATGAAATGGTGTGTCTGAGCGGAGAAATATGACTTTATTGGATAAGGTCGGCTCCATGATGAGTCAAGTTGATCTTCCTTTATCCTTTTGGGGACATGCATTAGAAACTGCTGTGTTTACACTAAATAATGTTCCAAAAAAATCTGTTCCAAAGACTCCATATGAGATGTGGACTGGAAGAAAACCTAGTTTGTCTTTCATGAGAATTTGGGGCTGTGAGGCTTATGTTAAGAGACTTGTCTCTGACAAACTTGCACCAAAATCTGATAAATGTATTTTCGTGGGTTACCCTAAGGAAACTAAGGGTTATTACTTTTACAACCGCACGGAAAACAAAGTGTTTGTTGCCCGTTATGGTACTTTTCTAGAGAAAGAGTTTCTCTCCAAAAGAACTAGTGGGAGTAAAATTAATCTCGAAGAGGTTTGAGAACCCGAAAATAACATGGAACCGATGGTTGGGTCTGAACAAGTTTCACAAGGAGTTGTGGAACCTATTCAGAATACACAAGCTCCTCGCAGATCTGGTAGGATGCGATCCGAACCTGAGAGATATAGATTTCTCATGACGGATAGCAATGAAGTAGAAGTCATTGTTGATGACGAACCTACTTCCTATCAAGAAGTGATGTCCACTCCTGATTCAGATAAATGGCTTGGAGCCATGGAATATGAAATTAAGTCCATGTATAATAATCAAGTTTGGAACTTGATTGATACACACGAAGGTGTAAAAACCATAGGATGCAAACGGATTTTCAAAAAGAAATTTGACATGGATGGAAAGGTGCATACTTATAAAGCTAGACTTGTAGCGAAAGGCTATAAACAGATTCATGGTATTGACTATGATGAAACCTTTTCGCCCGTAGCAATGATCAAGTCTATAAGAATTTTACTTGCTATAGCCGCATATTTTGACTATGAGATATGGCAAATGGATGTCAAAACAGAGTTGCTTAACGGGAACTTACTTGAGGATGTACACAACCTGAAGGTTTTGTATGTCCATAAAATTATAACAAAGTATTCAAGTTGCATATATCCGTCTATGGATTGAAGCAAGCCTCTAGGAGTTGGAATCTTCGATTTGATAAATCGGTCAAAGAGTTTGGATTCATCAAGAACGAAGATGAACCTTGTGTATACAAGAAGATTAGTGGAATCGTAGTATTATTTCTAGTGTTGTATGTTGATGACATATTTCTTATTGGAAACGACATTCCTGCACTTCAGTCTGTAAATACTTGGTTAGGAAAGTGTTTCTCAATGAAAGATATGGGAGAAGCCGCCTGCATCCTTGGCATAAAGATCTATCGTGATAGATCTAAGAAGTTGATTAGTTTGAGTCAAAGTATATATATTGACAAAGTTCTTAAGAGATTCTGCATGGAAAACTCTAAGAGAGGAAATTTGCCAGTTGCACATGGCGTAACTCTTAGCAAGAATCAGTGTCCTAAGACAACTGATGAGCGTAAGAGAATGAATGGAATTCCATATACTTCTACAATTGGATCGATCATGTACGCCATGATATGTACTAGACCCGATGTCTCTTATGCATTGAGCATGACGAGTAGATACCAATCATATCCTGGTGAGAGTCACTGGATTGCAGTCAAGACGATTCTTAAGTACTTACAAAGGACTAAAGACTCGTTCTTGGTATAGGGAGGTATGGAAGATGATCTCGTTGGAAATGGTTACACGGATGCAAGCTTCTAAACCGATATGGATGATTTAAGATCGCAATCTAGATTTGTGTTTATGCTTAATGGTGGTGCTGTTAGCTGGAAGGGTTCTAAGCAGAGTACCGTAGCTGATTCTACAACTGAAGCTGAGTATATAACTGCATCCGATGCTGCTAAAGAGGCTATTTGGATTAAGAAGTTCTGGTGAAATAGAAGTGGTTCCTAGCATTGCCAATCCAATAGACCTTTATTGTGATAATAATTATGCTATTGCTCAAGCAAAGGAACCTATATCGCATTAGAAATCCAAACACATACTTAGGCATTTTCATATCATTCGAGAAATTGTTGATAGGGGAGACGTGAATATATGCAGAGTACCAACTGAAGATAACATTGCTGACCAATTGACAAATGGTCTTCCGCCAATTAATTAGGCCTAGTGGAAGTGAGAGATTTTTGGTGTGTATGCCCAAGGCACGTTATTTGACCGATTAATGTTATCATTTTCTTATGCTTTAATAAAGATATTGGATGTTTGATTATTATATCTTTTGCATGTTTATTATAATAATCTCCGTCCCTGATAATTATGATTAATTATTAGTATAAGTTTAATAGATAATCATATGATTATTATGTGTATATGATACAATTAGACTTATGGGTATTTGTTGGACAATAGATACTGGACTGACCCCTATGGGATTTATGTCATGGTCACAATGACATAATTAAGTCTCATATAGTTATATCACTGGAATCTCTAGACCTGAGGTTATTACAGTCTTCCACGTGATGAACATTACGTTTGACATATTCAAACGTTACCCTTAACCGGGTAGCTATAAAGGATATGATTGGCGTAATCTGAATCATATAGAGAAGGGTAATAAGCCAAGATGGAATCTGTTCCTCGTCAAGAGAGATGTCAAGCTTTGGCCACTCGATGAATGGTATTGATGAAATGCATGGTCATGCTCAAATAATTGATTGGATCAATGTCATTTGTATTATCAATACATTCGGGATCGAGAAACCATTGAACTAAGGTAAGTTAACTATTGACCATGGCTTACGTTCAATAGACATCATGTAACAAAGAGATTGTGTTATGTTCTATTTTAGGAAACTTTGGATTTCAATGTTATACTAATTGGGTAGTCATAATGGCTTCCTAGAGTCTACTTATGACTTACGAGGTTTGAATAGATCGGACTTGTTGCCAACTTAGTATAATCCTATTGGGTCACACACGCATAACGGATAACTAAAAGGATCAAAAAACGAGGAAACTGAGAAGGGAAACCGTACGGCTGGCTAGTCACCGTACGGCTGCCCCCCGACTAGTAGTTTAATTTTTGGCAATTCTTGTTGAACAAGAATACCTAAGTCCTAAAGGGTTTTTGGAAACCTCTTGTATATAATGTGGACAGACGGTAATTATTCCCATAACATTGATTTTGAAAACCACAAACTCTTTCTTGGAGAAAGAAAATACACATTATATTCTTGGGTTATTAAGTTTGATTATTCCCAATTATCAAACTTTAATAATCATTAGGAGAGATTGAAGAAGTGTTCTTCAAACAAAGTTTTTCAATCCGAAGACCTAGTAGTCAATTTCAAGAAGGTGTTCTTGAATCCGTTCGAAGTGTGGATCACCGGTAGAGGGCGTTTATCTTAGCATCTTAATCCAAGTTTTCGCATATCGATCTACAAGGGTTAGTTTCTTTCATCTTCATATTGTGAATTACTGAACATAACGAATCTAGGTTTATTGAGTTTTTCATGTGATGTTTACGCCGCGCATGATTGCACAAAACCCAACAAGGAGCGGGAGTGTGGGAGTTGCTAGAAAATAATGTTAATAAGAATGAAAAAAATGGGGTGGGTGGGGGTAGGGGTGTGTGAATACCCATTTCCGATGAAGCGACGCATGGGAAGTATCTTGTGATTATTATTGTTTACAAAGGGAATATTCTTAACGACATTAAAATTATGAGAGTCGCCACGCCGTTTTAATTAAAGTCAAAACATTGAAAAAAGCATTTTTAGTGGGTTCGGGGTCAAATTACAACAAGAGAAGAATATTGAACGTTATCACTCCTATTGCCCGAATTGATCGGTCTTTCTATCATGATGAATGTGTTAGTAGTGTGTTAGTGATTTAGACCGGATCCGAAGATTGCCTACGTTCCTCTCAATGTGAGAAGCTCAGGTCAGCGTAGTTCGCAGAGAATTAGAATAGGCAGAAGAATCGGGATCATGCATAATGAGGGGGGAATTACCTAAAGTTTAGGGTTTAGAAGTAGTTCCTAGATCATCCTCGGGTTGATGAAGCCTAGATCATCATCGGCTATGAAATAACATGTAATTATGAAGATCACAACCCTAAATATAGCATAAATAAGGTTTTAATCTATGAACACGAAGAACATGAGAAGAACATATTATGAACATACGAATGAACATGCAAAGCATATGAAGGAACTATGAATAAACATGTAAGAACATGAATATTAAAGATCTACATTAAAAATGATGCAAGAACATGAAGAAAAAGTTAGAAAACTTACCTATGTTGGCAAGAAATAAACCTTGGATCTTCTTGAGTGTTTGAATGCTTAATTAGGGAGAAAATTGTGTTTAAGAACTCCAAAATTCAGACTTAGAGCTCTCAAAACCCGGACCTTAAACCAATAGCATGGGATTGGTTTATATAGTAAACTGAGGGGAAGATCTGATGGTCAGGATCATCTGTGACAAAGGTGGCCGCCTGGCCACGATTGAAGCCGGCGACTAGAGTGGCCGCGTGGCCAAGATCAACGCGCAGCAAGGTTGGCCGCGTGGCCAAGGATGCAGGCTGACTTGATTCTTAAGCTAGGGTTTCTGCATGGTTTCAAGGAAACCATTTGTTACCTATTTTGATAGATTTTGCCATAAATGAGATATTTCGGGAATCCAGGACAAGTCTTTGCAAGGTTTCTAATTCCTATAAAGTCCTTGTACTTTTGGGAAAGTCCTAATAAACTCATTTTCAGGTCGGGTACTAACAGTAGCCCCTCGGCGACGCTTCTTGCAAGGCAATGTGGGGTCAACGATAAAAAAGGATCCGTCTGAAACATGAGTTTCAAAACAGACGAAAGGTAAGGGAACGGCTGAACCTTGACAGGCGACCTACGTATCCGCGGGGGAATCAAGCCAAACGTAGTTCAAATCTGATGGGAAATTGGGACTGATTGTCCTCTGATGGGGAGCAACATCTTCTGCTGGGGAAAGTGTATCTGCTGGGGATGATAGATGACCGCGTTGGTCGGGTGGCTGGACCTTTTCAGGTTTCCTACGTATCCTCCGAGGAATCAAGCCGGTCGTAGTTCAGAGATATTGGGGAAAGAAGAGACATCGAACTTCTGCTGCGGATAATAATCCTACGGATACTATCTTGTATGAAGAACGAACATTCATAAGCAATAAAGTTATTTGGGAAAAATAAAGACTACGTCGTCTAAATAATCCCAAGATGGAATGGTAAACGCAATCAGGATCGCCAGGGTTCATGCCTATTGCGCTAAAGTAATAGATGTTGGATCTCTCGCGAACAGAAACGCCGAGGCTTCTGCCAACCACGATCGATCAAGGATACGTATGTCATAGAGGCGCCGAAGTCTCTACGATCATGCAAATCCTAATAATAGATGCCGGATCTCTCGCAAACAGAAACGCCGAGGCTTCTGCCAACCACGATCGGTCAAGGATACGTATGTCATAGAGGCGCCGAAGTCTCTACGATCATGCAAATCCTAATAATAGATGCCGGATCTCTCGCAAACAGAAACTCCGAGGCTTCTGCCAACCACGATCGGTCAAGGATACGTATGTCATAGAGGCGCCGAAGTCTCTACAACCATACGAATCCTAATAATAGATGCTGGATCTCTCGCAAACAGAAACGCCGAGGCTTCTGCCAACCACGATCGATCAAGGATACGTATGTCATAGAGGCGCCGAAGTCTCTACAACCATACGAATCCTAATAATAGATGCTGGATCTCTCGAAAACAAAAATGCCGAGGCTTCTGCCAACCACGATCGATCAAGATACGTATTTCATAGAGGCGCCGAAGTCTCTACAACCATACGAATCCTAAGCAAATATTCGGTGAAGAATGGAAATTTTAAGGGGCTTTCCGTACCCAAATGTAACGAATATCAGTCAAAATAGTGCTAAGGGCATTTAAAATGAATTAAAGGGAAAAGATCAAGGGCAAAAATGGAATTTTATCTGAAGGGACAAGGTTGGCCGCGTGGCCAAACACACTGAATTGCAATAGTGGCCGCGTGGCCATGACCGCTGAGTGGTCAGATCTCCTTCACGCGGATCGCTGATCTGACGGCTGGGGTTGCAAGGGCATAAGTGGCCGCGTGGCCAAGGTCGCCGTCGGGCTGACTCTTGGTCACATCACCAGAAACCCTCCCTCTTCTTCTTCTTTCTTCTTCTTCCTTCCTCCATTGTTGACGAGTTAGAGAGAGAAAATTGAGTTTTTAGAGAGAGAAAGCTCAGATTTTGATAATTTTGAGGACTTTATTTCACATATTTCTTGAAGCTATGGCAGATTGGATCAATGAGGCGTTATTCAGGGATTTTCTAGGCCAAGGTGGGTATATGCTTCCACAACAAGAGCAACAAGGAGAGGGGCACGGTGATGCTCAGGGCGAAGGAAATGTGGGGGTTGAACCCAGAGCGGGCTTTGAAGCGGCGCCCTTGATTCCACGGGGCGGTTTGAGACCACGAGCGGCGACTCGGAATTATCGCGATAATCTGCTGCGGTCTACGTTCGACCAAGATTACGATTTTTACATCGACTCTGAGCGTCATTGGTCGATGGGGCTTCCAGAGACGCGAGAGGTAAATTTTGAATTTTCACTCCTCTCCTTCTCGCACATTTGCATGTTTTATACATAGTATGAAATGCCAGAATAATGGAATGCTAGAATTTAAATTGCTAGAATTGTAAATTGCTAGAATTGTAAATTACTAGAATGGTAACATACCTGTGCTGTGTTTACCTGCAGAGGATCAAGGCTCGTGGGTCCACAGTGACTGTGGGAAAACTGTGGGCGTCTCTGCCGGAGGGACCTGGCGGTTTGCGTGCTCGGATCGAGGCTATGGGGTTTGGCCCATTCTTTGACAGTGTCCGCATGGTTGGGGGCACCCTGAAGGTGGCAGCGGTGATAGAGGTGTGCCGGGAGTTCTGGTGGGATACCACCCATACCTTCTATTTTAGTTGGGGAGAGATTACCATCACGCCGACGGATTTCGCGGCCATCACGGGGTTGAGGTTTACTGCTACTCCTTTGCCTTTTGATGAGAGCTTGGCGGAGCGGTGGGACTATAGGCAGGTTTACTGGGGGTTGATACCGACCAGGGAGGAGGTATCAAGGGTTATGGAGTGGAGGCCGGGAAGGTAAACCGTTTGGTGGAGATGGCTATTGAGGCCTTCGGTAGGGGAGAGTATGATTTGGATTGTTTGGTCCGGCTGTTCTTATGGTACAGCTTTTCAGAGATCTTGTTTCCCAGTGGGGCTACTGTCTGCCGGTACTCACTGCTAGGGGCTTTGGTGGACTTGGACCTAGTCGGCGGGATTTCTTGGGGTGGAGCCGGTTTGGCTGAGATTTACCGGGCTTTGGACCATTGCTCGAGGGCTAGCTCGTCGGCCTTTGACGGGTTTCAGTTCGCCTTTGAGGTATGCTCTCGACTACCCTTCTTTTTCATATTATTGAGATTTTTACTCTATCTTTTGGTCTGAAATGTCTCTTTCATTGTATGCACAGGCTTGGGTGTACGAGATCTTCGGCATCGCCCCTTTTCAGTTGGTGATGAGTGCTAACAAGGTTGTTCCCATCATGTCGTACTGGTGCAAGGGCAACAGGGCTCCTCCCCACAGGAACCGGGATAGGAAGACGGTGGATGCTGCTGATCTGAGGAGGGTATTCGCGATGTCTGAGCCTGTTGGGGTTAGATTTTACCCATGGAGTCCGACCAATGAGGCTTCGGTGGGTCCCTATGTAGTGGAGTTGACCGCTTCTAGGGTTCTGCTTGTGGGTCTCACCGGGGAGGCCATGTATCTTGGAAAGAGGGTGGTTCGTCAGCACAGGGATGGTGCGTTACCGTGGGCTCCTTATGACCCTCCTCGGGATATGCTCCGTCCCGCGAGGTTGGCGACTTTCTTGGCTCCCACTCCGGCAGAGCATTACAGAGGAAGCGACGACTATGCCGGCTACGTGCGGACACGGCTGATCAGCCCTCAGGTTCGGGCTAGGATGTTATCGGGAGAGGGATAGAGCTCGGCCCGGTATATTGGTCGGAGTCGGCCTTTGGTTGACATGCCCCTTCGCTCGAGTAGCGTGAGAGTGATGAGGGGCGGCCGGGAGGTGGAGCTTAGCTTGGAGCCGACTGATGGAGATCTTGTTGAGGAGACATTCATTCCTCCGCCCGATGCTGGGGTACGGCTTTGTGCTTTATATTAGTCATGTTTGCACACACTTATTTCTTTCTGCATTATAATCATTGCCTTGGTTTCCCTTTCAGGTGACTCGGGAGGCATATATCCGTTCAGCTCGGCGGGAGAACGTGTTGGTGCGCTTACTGAGGGAGGCGTACCATTCATGTACTTGTCAGAGGGACGACGTTGCGTCACCCCAGCGTCGTGAGCGGTCTCCGAACGGTGCGGGCTCTTCTCATACTGGTGGTCGAGCGGTCCGGGGACGGAGTTCGGGTGCCGGTAGTTCTCGAGCTTTAGCGCGGCGTGGAGACACCACGGAGGAGGATTCTGATTAGGTCGGGGGCCATCTTTTCATCTTTATTTCCTACATTGTTAGCTAGTAGAGAGAAGAGGAATATGTATGTATAGAACAGATGTACAAAATGCATGTATGTATATTATGTTTCTAAAATGCAATTTTATTGTGGGAGCCTACTTGTGCAAACTAGTTATTTTACAAATGTTCCTAATTTTATACAATGTATGAGCCACGGGACGGGGCAGGTACGTAGTTGCATGGATCCGTTACGGAGTGGGAGGAAACAAACTGGATTTCTGCATGGAGCGATGTTGGCCGCATGGCCATGGCGAGGCTCGGAGCAATGTTGGCCGCATGGCCATGGCAAGACCCGGAGCAAAGTTGACCGCCTGGCCAAGGACAAAGTTGGCCGCCTGGCCAAGGACAACATCGGTCGCGTGGCCAAGAGCATATGTAGCCGCGTGGCCAATCCCTGCGCCGCCTCCGGGTTTCCTTTTCCTGGCAAGAATCAGAAGTTGTGTAGTATTTAATGGGAGTTTGTGTCCTATTCAACATCGGCCGCGTGGCCAAGAGCATATGTGGCCGCGTGGCCAATCCCTGCGCCGCCTCCGGGTTTCCTTTTCCTGGCAAGAATCAAAAGTTGTGTAGTATTTAATGGGAGTTTGTGTCCTATTCAACTTCGTACCAGCAACTCTTTTGGTCAATTTTGAGTTCCAATCATCAACTTGCTCTTCTTTTGCCATGGATCACAATGCAAGGCTTTCTAGACTTGAAAAAGGAGCTTTCATAACATCTTTGGAGAAGTGGGTTGCCAAGATATCCGGTCGTTGTCGTAGGAAGTTTGAGAAGCGCTATGGGATCAAGTGTCTTTGGTCATTCTTGCACATGAATTCCAACACTAACCTCTTGCAAGCTTGTGGGAAGTTTTGGAACAACACTCTTCATGTTTTCAACTTTTCTTTTATTGAGATGGTACCCACTTATGAAGACATCAAGGCGCTTTGCGGTTGTGAAGGGAAGGGTACACTTGCATTGCCCTTTGATTTTATTTCTTTGCATGACAAGTTGATAGCCTTTGGTGTGGCCGCAGATGACATGGGTAAGTATGCTAGAGGTGGCTACGTCGACCTTTCTTGGATGCCAAGGCACTTCATGCACGCGGATGTGACCTCGGACTGTTCTTTGGACCATCTTGCCTTGTGCTTATTTGCTTCTATTCTTTTCCCTTCTGAAGTCGGGTGTGCTAGTGGGGGATGTTTGACCATGGTGAATGCGGCTCGTTCGGGACATGACATTGTACCGGCCATCCTTGGGGAGATCATTTGTGGGATTCCTCATCTTGCGGTTTATGGCGGGATGCCATGCGGCAGTGATAGACTTTTGACCATGTGGTTACAAGAAAGGCTCCGAGTGAACAAGCCAGCGGTTTCTTCGGCGGTGGCCCCATGGATGCACCGTATTAGAGGTATGGAGGAGAGGTTCGAGGGCATGACTCTCAAGGGTTGGGAAAGGTACTTGGCGGAGATGGTGACCGATGACATCAAGTGGGTGGTGCCCCATTGGCACATTAATTCTGTGAGGGAGAAGCAAGTGGGACTGCACATGATTAAAGTTCCGTCATTTTCTGGGACCACTTTTTACTACCCTTCCAGAGTACTTCGTCAGTATGGCCTAGTGCAAACCATCCCCGAGAGTTGGGATGAGGAGAGGACCCGTTTTCCTTTTGGCATACTTCATTTGGATGATAGCGCTTCGGTTCTCCTTTCTCAAATGTGGGGCAAGGCCGGTTTTAGCCATAGGACTCTCATCACACGCTCCAACAACACCTACCTACCACAAGAGTATTTGGGTTGGTTTATGGAGAGACTTGGGCAAGCGGAGCAGACTCTAGAGACCCTAAGGGGCACTATTTTGGCATCCTGTGCTCCTAGTTGTTCATTGAGGATGAGGGAGGCGATGGCCTATGAGAGGAAGAGGAGCAAGAGCATGGCTAATGGAGATGGAGCGGGGACCTCAAGGAAGAGAAAGGATGGGGAGACTCCTAGTGTCAAAGCTAAAGGGGTTAGTGAATTTGAGAGGAGGTTTTGCGAGAACCCTAACAAGAAAAAGATTCGCCGTGGTCAAAGCAAGAAGAAAGAGACCGAAGGCACGAGTGGCACTAAAGAGTAATTCCGAGGATCCCTCCATAGTCGTTGCAAACACATTGTTTTAATTTAGTTTACTTTTGTTTTAGTTTCAATTTCAGAATAGGTTATTTATTCAAAAAGTATGTCAAGATTAGACTCATCAAATAAGTGTTAACATGCAATGACTATGAAAATAAAAGTTTTTGCTTTCAGAAAATACAACTTCTATCTTTATTGCTTTGACAAGATTTGGATGTTTATTTGGTTTTTAGACCGCACCTTTTGAAAGGCTGCCTACTTTCCCCTTTTACAAATAGGACTAAGGGGCTCAGGTCACCGTAGTTCACTCCAGTCGGACTAGAATGATTTTAGAGAAAGGGAAGATAGAAGGGGGAATGCTCTAACTTTTGCCTAGACCGCCCTTGCGGGTTTTCGATCTAGCGAGCTTTGTACGCACCCTTATTTTGCAGAGGCCGCCCTTTGCGGGTTTTCAGTCTATCGGGCTTCTTTTTGCGTAGTAAACATTTTTTTTTTTTGTTGAGAAGGGCAGTCTAGTCATAGTAGCGTCTGAGCTTGCTGAGGTTGACTGGTTCCTTGAGCGGTGACACGCCCCAAGTCCCGGGATTCCCTAATAGAACCTCGAACCTGGTGCGTGTAATTAACAAGAAACAAGAAACTAACGGGAAACAGGAACAATACCTGTTAAAAACAAAACTGACATGATATATATACTCAAGAGTAGGGAGCTAAGATAGCTCACACGAGTTCTAGACCAAGAAAATTAAAACCAAATGGTTACATACAGCGGAAGACATGCCTAGCAAATAAGCTAGCAACAAGAACTGTCTAGGGACAACAAATACTACCCCAATACAAGCCCAGAGTTTATTAACTCATACAAGATCGTCCTTACCAAAATAAAAAAGGACACTAACTTCGAACAAGAATATCCTGCTGAGTAAGTTCCCAGCTAAGTCGAGCCTCACTGCGTACTATCCCCTGCTTTCCTGGGGGGGGGGGGGAAATAATTAAACAAATAAAGGGTGAGATAAATCTCAGTAAGCTATTAACATGCAACTATATGTCATGTTATCATGCAATACAAGTAGATACTCAACTAAACATATATCAAGTATCATCAAGTAACAAGTATAGGAGAGGCTAAGCCAACCCAACAAGTAATCAAGCTCAAGATATGATCAGGTAACAAGTAGTCAAGTAGTGTGAGAGGCTAGACCAGCTCACCAAGATGCACATAGGCCTATCACGCATTTGTACCTGAATCCTTCCTTATTCCTCCCAAGAATACCATTTGTTGTCGATGCTTTTCTAGCTGAGGACAACCAAGAACAAGAACAAGAACTGCTGTGCAGTATATAAGAAGACCTGGTAACCAGTGCCATCCATAAGAACAAGATCCACGTGGTGTTCAAGACAATCGCATTCACTTAGGTCAGGCTTATTGCTCTAACCAAGGAAGCTATGCCCTTACTATGGCCGGTAGTAAGGGGTCAAGCGGAAATACATAGGGACCCGATTGTCACTTAAACCCCAGCTCTCGCGACAAGCGTGAACCTATATATTTTCGAACAAGCAAGGAGAACCAGCTGGACTCACACAAGAATGCACAAGTAGATGTTTACTTGAACTACGAGAATAGAACTAAGTCCCATATTAGTGGACCAGTCTTTATGCACCATGTAATCATATATCATGTGCTCACGAGAATATGCACCATGTAGTAATGTATCATGTGCTCACGAGAATATGCACCATGTATTAATGTATCATGTGCTCATGAGAATACAAGTACACGTACTCAATTATTGCGAATACCAATCAAGTTCAACCATGGCACGTAAGTGTCCATGTAACACGATCAATCCAAGTTAGGGTCTAATAATAACAGACCTCAATCACGTAGTAGGGCATGCCAAGTTTGCACGTACATATTTATATCACGTTTAACACATTAAAGTGTCTATCACTATACCCTTACTATCAAGTAGAGCCCAACACCTTAGACTCTAAACACGTAGTAGAATAGGTCGCCTTGTACCTAGACACAGTCATACTTCACGTATATGTATCGTTAGTAATCGAATACATTTTCTAACACATATTGTGTTCTGTAATCATTCTTATTAATTTAAATCGTAGTATTCACGATTATATGAATTATCTTCATATTACACTAGTCCTTATTTTCTTTAGGAACTCATTTCAAGACAAGATATATTCTTTATATTTTATATAGTTCATTGAGTATATACACGATTAAAAACTAAATCATTTACACTTTAGTGCTTATTTATAGCACTTCCAATATACACGTATCAAGTTCAAGTATGTAGTAGAGTTAATCATTCTCTATCTAGTTCCATAACCCAATTCTTTGGTTATTCATACCATGTACCAATCAATCAAGAAGACACATTCTATCAAGTAAATATATGCAAGATTTGCATATACACATCAAGACTCTTTCAAGTTTATTACCATACACATATATTGGTGTCAAGGCACGTACAAGATTTTATAATCTTATATTCAAGTCTTAATCCAATTATTTGGATGTTCAAGTCATGTACAAGATTTTATTGTCTTATACTTCAAATTACTGTCTCAACTTAAGACATTCAAGACATTCAAGACATTCAGGACATTCAAGACATTCAAGCTCAAGACATTAGTTGGTGCCCCTAAAGTACACAAACATTAACTTCAAGGCACATAAAAGAGTTACTACTCTTATACTCAAGTTATCATTTAATTATGATTCAAGTCCACATTTCATTTGTTCACAAAGGGACTATTTTCAGTACTAGAGTGTTCTACAACACTCATCTAGGTCATCTAGGGTAGTACCTAAACCTAGACCAAGAATAATTCGAGTTCAAATTAAGTAAATGAGCTATACTACTCATACTTACAAGTTCATAATCCCCTACATAAGATATTCAATCTCAAGTCATTGTTTTAATGCCCCTAAGGTACACAATCATTGGCTTCAAGACAAGTATAACACATAAGTGCTTGTTCATAGCACTTTCAAGACATATAAAAGAGTTGTTACTCTTATACTTAAGTTCTCATTTGAGTTCTATAAGTGTCTATGTACAAGACTAAGTTCTCATTTTAATTAAATGAGTATACACGTTTAAAACCAAGTTCTGATGCCCCTAAGGTGTCACAACACTTGCTAGGACATCTTATACTAAGGTTATATACCTTAACTAGAGTTACTTCCAACTTATACAAACTTTAAACAACATTTTGTTCTTCAGGTAACTGTGCGGTCGCCTAAAATGGCCTGTGCGGTCGCACACAAGCAGGTCAATTCCTTTGAAAAACCTTTCAGAAAGATGGGCGATCGCCCAAGTATTTTTGTGCGGTCGCACAAGGTACCAAATGCGAAATTTTTCATTTCTTTCCCAGGTTAAGAAATCTCTGTCCCAAACGTGGGAGTAACTTTTATTAACTCTTAGGCAATACCCAAAACATGATTTCAGGCTCAATTCATTTCTTTTACCGTCCCATAAATAATAGGACAATTTCCTTTTATTCCAATTTAATATTTCACCGACCCAAAAGTATAAGTACAATTTTATATTATACTAATATACCCATTTAGAGATACTTCCATTCATTTCCCCGTACCACAAATAATGGTACGATTTTTCTAATAATATTTAAATCAAGTTACTATTTTACCGTCTCACGAATAGGAGTATAATTTTTCAGTATTTTCTCAAGTCATTTCCCAGGCACTTTTTGCAAGCCTATTTCATTCTTTTAGTTCATACGAATACTCCCTTCGTACCAAATTTACAAGTATCACAAAAATTGCTTAAAACACAATTTTAACAAGAATAAGTATCGGGAATAACCTATATGCATGTTATTACAAGTAAGGGGGAGTCAATAACTTACCTAGTCAAAAATCAAGTTGACCCAAATTAATTTCTGATCGGTCTGGAACGCTCTATTCAACGCCACGAATATTTATCCGGGACCGAAATCAAGAACAGAGGGATAATTAATCGCGAGGAGTCGAGAATAGGGTAAAATTGAACTCCTATCTATGAAACAGAGAGAAAGAACGAGAAGAATGAATTGTGAATTCATTCTCTCTGCAAACCCACAAGATATACATGGAACTTTTCCAAAAATGACCCCTAGGCCCCTCAAGTTCTAACTTTGACAAAAAGGCCCCTAAACTTTCAACTTTGACATTTAACCACCTTAATTTTCTAAAGTAGTTAAATAATTAACTCAAATAAAATAGCATATAAATATGCTAGTCAAGAATTTAACAAATAAGTCAAATATTTAACGAGATTAAGGATGGGCGTTACAAGCGGGCTGCCATCCAAATCTGCCATTCTGTCTAGTCTTGTGGCGTGCCTCGAGCTTTGGTCATTGCGTCGACGCGTTGCTTCAAATCCCCTATTTCTCTTGAGATGTCTTGAATCGTTTCTGCAGTCAGGTGCGAGAGTGTCTCTGAGCTGTTCCTCACATAAGGCTCGATTTCGTAGCAACTGAGGAGTTCTAAGTTTTCGTTTTATCTATAGAACCAAAATCCTCTCACGCCAGTGAGCATGTTCTCGTCCATCAAGCCTTGGATTTTAGCAACACAGTCGTTGGTGTCATGGCCTTCGTCTTGGTGGTAAGAGCAACTTTTGGTAGGTTCAAATAGTTGAAGGGGTGGTAATTCGGAGAGGAGTGAATGTTCTCCTAGCGGTTGTATCTTGCCCATTTGTCTTAATTGGTCGAACAATTTCGCGAAAGGGGTCCCTATTCTTGTGTAGCGGGGGACTGAGAAGGGGTATTTTTCCAAAAATCTTTGCATTTTTTCACTGATTTCCTTCTCCTGGCGCGAGGGCCACGATTCTGTCATTGGTGTTGGGGTCTGAAGTTCATTCCCATGTGCCGGGTGCAGGATTGGGGTATTCGGGAGGTACTCCTTGAGGCAGCATAATGCAAACTCACATCTCGAACTCCATTCTTGGTCGCGGGCCCTTTCTATTTCTCTGAGTGTCGGCTCCCCCACTGTTGTAAAATGGTTGAGGTGTTGCAGTAACTTGACGAGTTCTTCCTTTTCGGCTTTGTTTCGAGGAGACTGCATTCTCAACACGGCTCGAACTCGCCGACTGATGGTCCTCTACGAGGTTGTGGAGGGGGTCGCTTCTTGGTCCTCCTCGGTTGTCTCGATCTGGTTATAGCCGGCAAACCCATCAACAAACGACTTGACCTCATAATGGGCGGTCGCGTCCACCATCATGTCGATATTTGGCAGGGGGAGGTCATCCTTCGGCGTAGCTTTGTTGAGATCCCGAAAATCCGCACACACTCTGACTTTACCGTTGGATTTCTTGACAGTCACCAGATTTGATAACCAAGTTGGATACTCGATCACCCTGATGAAACCCACACGGAGTAGCTTCTCAATCTCTTGCTTCACTTGCAAAGACCATTCCGGCTTAATGCGGCGCAGCTTCTGTTTGACTGGCTTAGCGTCTGGTGCTGTCGGGATTCTGTGCTCTACGATCGAGTTGTCAAGCCCCGGCATGTCTTTATAAGACCATGCGAACACATCCACATATTCTCTGAGTAGCTCAATCAGTGCTTCCCTTTCGGCTCCGCTGAAGAAGCTTCCAATCTGCGTTTCCTTAGGCTCGGCTTCGGTTCCCAAATTCACGCTCGTTAACACCTCATCGGCAGCTTGGGCTCGAGATTCTTTTTGATTAATAACCTGTTATGAGATTTCTTTAATGTATTCATCATTTAATGTGTTTGTGTCTACATCTTCCAATGAATCATTATTAACGAAGTGTATGTCATTAGTTTGATTATTAGCCAATTTATCAGTTAAAAGAGTGACTATAGAGGGATACTCGGAAAGGTCGAGGGTTTCATTCATGGCAAAAGGGAATATAGCGTTTGCAACAAGATCATAGTCTTCGGACGTAAGGTCGTCAGACTTAGAGGAAGACTCAAATTCAAAATGTAAAACACTAGACTCTGGGGACGGGGATTTCGAGTGAGTGACAGGAGATACTGCAGGAGTGGTGACAGGAGAAGGAGTAAGCCCCACTGTTCCCACCATAAATTCTGGAGTAGCTATAGGTCCCCCAATGATGCACCAATTCTTGAGCTTGTCCCCCATGGGTACCACCAATGTCCTTGGGTCCACCTTATCTTCAGAATCGTCTCCAATGACGGCAACCATGTCTTCGTGCAGCCCCAGATTACCCAAATGTTGAAGCAGATATTGGCCGTCCCACGTCTCAGTCAAACTCGGAGTTTCTGCGGCTTCTATTGCTGGCTTGTCAAGGGTTGCGGCTTCAAGTTTATCTGCCAAGTCATCTGCAACCTTGGTGGAGTACTCATGCCTGATGGTTCTAACTCTGCCCATGGCTTTGTCATATTCCATGTAAGTCAGCTTCATGTTGGACCGATCGAATTCCACATCTCTGAAAATCTCGAACCCTTTCTGCAACTTCTCGGTGTGGTCAATCCATGGCTCGGCGAACTCAAACACGAAAACTCCTTGCCTTCCCTGACAAAGTAGCTATTCAGGGACAGGCGGTATGGCCGCATTTCAGGCTTTTTGTAGGGAAGCTTCATCTTTTTAAGAAATTCTATCCTTTGTTGCTCCATTTTGTCCTCGGGAGTAAGGGTGTATCCAAGACCGAAAAATCCCCGGTGATCGATCTCTTTAACCAGACTTGTGGGATATTGCAAGCACTTACCTAGCCCCAGCCCCGGTACGAAGCCCATATTACGCAGTATCTTGACAACAGGTGCCACTTTATCCGTTGTTTTGGTGAGGTCGATGGTGCAGATCTGTGCCTGAGCACTATTTCAAAGCCATTGAAGAGTCGGCTCTCTTCCCTATGCTGAATCTGTAAGATAGGAACGTCCTTGGTGTCCGTCCCTTGGGCAGTTACGAGATCGTTGTAGATGATGGTCACTTCATTACCAGATTGAAACTTCACACATCGGTGCAGGGAAGATGGGACAGCGCCCGACTGATGTAACCATGGCCGGCCAAGGAGGAGTGAGAAGGTTGCGGGGATGTCTATGACGTGGAAGTAGGTTGGTAGGATTTTTGTACCGATGGTAATGGGCAAGGTGGCTTCGCCTATCACGGCGCGGCATGTAGAGTCATAAGCTTTGATGGTTTGCTTGGATGGGCGTAAATCAACACCATGAATGCCAACCACATCCATCATCCTTGAAGGCAGGATATTAATCGCAGAACCATTATCAATGAATACACGGGAATTTTCTTGCCATTTACCTCGACAGTGATGTATAAAGGCTCATTATGATCAAATCCGAACACTGTCTTGTCTAGCTCCAAGAAAGTGATGATGTTTCCATAGTGGATATTACCAATCATGTGGGTGACGTCCTCCGGGGTAGTAGTGGATGGTATCATGGTGGCGGCGAGGTTTTGCTCGAGCATGAGGCGATGGGCTAGGGAGGAGGTGAGTAGGGACCAGAGTGAGATGTGGGCTTGGGTTTGTTTGAGCTGAGTGAGGATAGGGTCTTCTTTGTCTAGCTCAGCTTGCTCGGGTTCCTTCCCAAAGACTTTCTTTGCACCCTTTGGGTCGGATTGGTACACTTGACTGGATCTTGTAAGGAGACAAACTTCTGCACGTAGCTCTTCCAAAGACAATGGCGTGTCAGGACAAGGGGGCGAAACTTCGGTCTTTTCGGCCTCCTCGAAGATTTCGGCCCAAGAAAGAGGTTGAGAGGGTTTGGGACTCTCTTCCTCTAGAGATTCGACTTCACTAACTAGTTCTTCTAAAGACAATAAGTAGCAAGAAGGTTCTTTATTATTAGTTATTGAAATACAACCCATCTCATCACAGTCCGCCACAACAGGCTCGGCCGGATCAGTGATCTCGCTAAGTTCTACCATGAGTACATTGCTAGCTACATAATCTCTAGGGTCTTCGAAAACTCCCTTGTGGATGAGCTCTTGCACGGCTTTCTTAAGTTCAAAGCATTCTTCGGTAGTGTGACCGGTGCACTTGTGGTAGTGGCAAAACTTTGACAAATCGCAACCAAGGCGGGGAAGGTGTCCTTCTAATGGTTCGAGAATTTCTAACGTCACCAATGCCATGAAGATATCCACCATCGTGAGCCCTATCTTGTCAAAGGCATCCATGAGCTCTAGGATACTGATCTCGCATGTTTGCACCATATTCACCCCACCCCCATTGTTAGGAAGAGGGTTATTCACCACATTAGGACCCTTCGGCTTCTCAATCTTCTTGTCATTGATCAACCCTTGTACTACGCGCTTCAATTGAATACAACCATCCGTTGTGTGCCCGATGTGCTTGTGATACTTGCAGAACTTGGAGGCGTCCAAATCAGTTCTTGGGTAGGCGGGTTGGTAATTCTCTAAAGGCTTGATAAGACCTCTCTTGACTAACACGTCAAAGATTTTCCCCATGGGCATACCAAAATCATCAAAATGCTCCCTTTGTTGTGGAGCCCCATTCCTTGTTACGGCTTGGACATCTAGCGGGACCTCTTTCTGAACCATATTCACTTGGCCGACGGCCTCCTTTCCACCCCTAGGAGGCGTAGGCCCAGTAGGAGCCTTGTAGCGGAAGGAGTTGTTGTTGTTGGTCTTTGGACTTTCCTTTGGCGTCACAATCCCAGTGAACCCTGCTTCGTACCTTACTCCGGCGTCAACCATTTCCCGCAAATCAGGGAAGTAACCATTACCTATAGCTGCTTTCATCTCCGGTAGCAAGCACTTGTAGAAAATCTGCTTCTGTTCCTTTGCTTTTGGTGGGTATTGGACCTCGCACAACCGATGATTCCACCTCTTGTAAAAATCATAAATAGCCTCGCCGGGCTTTTGCATAGTGTTCTCAAGATCCGTTCGATTCACATGCCAATCCAAGTTAGCTTGATACTTCTCACAGAAAATGGCGCTGATTTGATCCCACGTTTGCCTCTCGATTGGTTCTAGCCCCAAGAACCAATGCAGAGCTATACCATCCAAAGTGCTATGGAATACGCGAGCCATTTGTTCGTTGGTGCAGTCACGAGCCCTCATGGCCAACACATAACTATCCAAATGAGTCTTAGGACACGAGTCACCATGAAACATTGCCACTTTAGGCATCTTGAAATCCTTGGGGAGAGCCCCCACTTGGCTAGGGTTGATTGTCTTGGTGGTCGGTGCACTTTACTTATCCACGGTCTTGATCAACTTGCGCATTTGCTCTTGCATGGCCGTGACCACAGGGTGATTGGAGATGTCGAGTATAGATTCTGACAGAATGACGGGAGGAGTAGTGGAAGTAGTAGCAGCGGCCATCCCAATACTCAGAGGCAAAGAGGGTGCGGGTAGTTTGCTAGCAGAGAGGTAGCCACCAAGCAGTTCAGGGGAAGGTTCATAGACAGCCTTGTTCTTGTCATGGTAGTGAAACCTTGTTGGGTGTAAAGAGGAGGAGGTGGAACATTGCGGTAGCTTGGGAATGGGAAGGCAGTGGCATTGGTGTTGGGGGGACAGTTGGTATTGACCTCTTCATCCTCGACATAAATGAAATTCTCACCATCGGGCACCAGTTTGGTTCCCTTTTGTTGAATGTGACCCTTCAACTGTTGGTTCTGGTCTTCCAACATCTTGTTGCTTTCTTCGAGATTCTTGATCTTGGCTTTGAGACCGGCGAGGAAGTTCTGGAGGCTTGGGGAATACCATTGAGAGTAGCCTCAGTGTTGAGCTCGGCGTCACTAGCAGGAGGAGCAGAGGCTGAAGATGAAGCGGGAGTTGACATTGCTGATGACGAGACTGAGAACGTGGACGGTGTAGAAGCTTCACGTTGTAGTCGACCACCCGAACGGATCCAAACTTGCTTTGCTGAAAGGTTGAAGGGCAATGAAGCTTTAGGATAGGGGGAAGGCTCATGCAAAGTATATTTTAATTTACAAAAACATACATTATTTACATCCTAATTGGTTGGAAGGGATACCCCTTTTTCGCAACTAGTTAGAAGACTACGATCAGTAGAGGCCATCACTACGTCTATAGACCCCTCATTTTTCACCTGCATTGCACACCCCCAAACGGACAATTTGGGCAAGGGTCCTATAGGGCAAGCGGCTTCCACCAACCATCGGATCCTACGACTAACCTTTCCTTAAAGGCATTTAACGTGATGTCTATGTTGCATCCTACGCAAATTAATGATGAGCGGAGATCTTGACAATAAACACTCATCTCACCATGGCACGTCCCTTGTAGGGAAATCACTTTTTTGTGCACTTTCTCTCAAAGATCTCGATTCATCATTGACTTGGGGATGACTCGACATAGACAGCACGTTAATTGACTATTAAGAAAAAGCTAGCCAAACCAACCGGTCAAAACCTAGGTGTGTTACCTATACTAGTGTGGGTTGACACGGGTTAGGTAAAAGGTTCCCACCGTATACGGTGAGTGGAATAGACGAGTGACTCGAAAAGAGTGCGGCAGTAGCGCACAAATTCCTGCACATCGAATACTCCGGGTAATAGGGACCTGTGCAGTGCTGACACGGACTAGTGGTAGTGTGTGGCAAGAAACTAATTCTTTTTAAGGAGAAAAGAGAGAAATTTTTAATGTTAGGATGATGCACTGCAATGCATGAGAGAGAGAGGGAGAGAGAGAGAGAGAGAGAGAATAATGTACAAGGGATCATAGCAGAGTTTTGTTTGACCCTAATACTAAAGCGAATATAACAAGGGTACAAGGGTACAAGGTATATACAAAGTACAAGTATCAACAAAGTACAAGTATTAACATTGCGGGGTGCACGGGTGCATGTGTAAACATGGCAAGTATGTGAGGTGCATGTATAAACATGGCAAGTGTGTGCATGTGTAAACATGGCAAGTGTGTGTAGGGTGCATGTGTAAACATGGCAAGTGTGTGCATGTGAAAACATGGCAAGTGTGTGCATGTGTAAACATGGCAGGTGTGTGCATGTATAAACATGGCAGGTGTGTGCATGTGTAAACATGGCAGGTGTGTGCATGTGTAAACATGGCAAGCATCATGACGTGACGAAAATTAGACCCACTAAGTTTGAAAAAGTTTCAAAGCAGTCCCCAGCAGAGTCGCCACTGTGAATACCCCTTTCCGATGAAGCGACGCATGGGAAGTATCTTGTGATTATTATTATTTACAAAGGGAATATTCTTAACGACATTAAAATTATGAGAGTCGCCACGCCGTTTTAATTAAAGCCAAAACATTGAAAAAAGCATTTTTAGTGGGTTCGGGGGTCAAATTACAACAAGAGAAGAATATTGAACGTTATCACTCCTATTGCCCGAATTGATCGGTCTTTCTATCATGATGAATGTGTTAGTAGTGTGTTAGTGATTTAGACCGGATCCGAAGATTGCCTACCTTCCTCTCAATGTTAGAAGCTCAGGTCAGCGTAGTTCGCAGAGAATTAGAATAGGCAGAAGAATCGGGATCATGCATAATGAGGGGGGAATTACCTAAAGTTTAGGGTTTAGAAGTAGTTCCTAGATCATCCTCGGGTTGATGAAGCCTAGATCATCATCGGCTATGAAATAACATGTAATTATGAAGATCACAACCCTAAATATAGCATAAATAAGGTTTTAATCTATGAACACGAAGAACATGAGAAGAACATAATATGAACATATGAATGAACATGCAAAGCATATGAAGGAACTATGAATAAACATGTAAGAACATGAATATTAAAGATCTACATTAAAAATGATGCAAGAACATGAAGAAAAAGTTAGAAAACTTACCTATGTTGGCAAGAAATAAACCTTGGATCTTCTTGAGTGTTTGAATGCTTAATTAGGGAGAAAATTGTGTTTAAGAACTCCAAAATTCGGACTTAGAGCTCTCAAAACCCGGACCTTAAACCAATAGCATGGGATTGGTTTATATAGTAAACTGAGGGGAAGATCTGATGGTCAGGATCATCTGTGACAAAGGTGGCCGCCTGGCCATGATTGAAGCCGGCGAGAAGAGTGGCCGCGTGGCCAAGATCAACGCGCAGCAAGGTTGGCCGTGTGGCCAAGGATGCAGGCTGACTTGATTCTTAAGCTAGGGTTTCTGCATGGTTTTAAGGAAACCATTTGTTACCTATTTTGATAGATTTTGCCATAAATGAGATATTTCGGGAATCCGGGACAAGTCTTTGCAAGGTTTCTAATTCCTATAAAGTCCTTGTACTTTTGGGAGATTCCTAATAAACTCATTTTCAGGTCGGGTACTAACAGGGTGGAGTAGGTCTTAAAATATAATTTTAATATGAGTGATTTTTATTTTTTTTGGAAGGTGGTGGGGGGTGGTGGTGGAGGGGGTGGGGGAGGGGGAAGAGAAGGTAAGGTTGGAGGGTGGGGATGGGATAGGATGGAAGGAGGGGGTGGTATTTGGAGGTGGATTGGGTAGGGTGAGGTTTTATGGGGATTTGGGTGTGTGAGTGAGGGAGTTAGCATTTTCCGGAAAATGACGTATGGAGTAGAAATCCGTGTGAGATTTTACTTAAAAAAGTGGGAAAAAACCATTTTTTGGAAAAAAAAAATCCCCATATTCTAGTGCATAACAAGACAAATTCTTGGGTGCGGGGGTTGCACAAGGTGCGGCGGGCCGAACCCGCCCGACTCGATCCATATCCAGTTACCCTCACACCTATTTTCCAACCAACCACTCATTTCACGACAGGTGGCGCGCTGTGAGCCACACGTTGGTGCGCCCAGCCGCGCGCTGCCACGTGTCATTCATTAAAAAAAATCCCAATAACTTTAAAATGCTATATCTTGAGATGTATAGCTCGGGAAAAAAATTAAAAATACCGTTGTGTTCGTCTTGACGAGACGAATCAAACTAGATAGGTCATGATATGATTTGATTTTTTTTTTTTTAACATACTTTTTAACACACAACAAATTTGAGCTGCTCGTCACCTGAGATGTAACACTCTGTTCTAATAAAAGTAACAGTTTCATCTTCAAATAGTAACACTTTTTACTATTAAATGTAACAACAGATTTGCAAGATAATTTAAATAGTTTGATAGTTTTTTGTGGTTAGAAAAAGTAATATTTGAAGTGTAACAGAGCGCATATATGATTATAATTTTCTGTATAGATGAATGTAACATTTTTATTTAGTAAATGTTACTTTTTTTCTTGAAAAAAAAGAGAGTAAAAAATCATGTATATAATCGGGTTTTGCATCTCAATTATTACTTTTCTCAATAAAAATTGTTACATTTAAGATATAATTTTACATTAAAGAATATAAACTATTACAATTGAGAAAAGAATGTTACATTCATTTATTATAAAATGTAACATTAGTTCAGTTTTGTCATTGTTATGTTTTTTTTTTTTTTAAATTGTTACATTTGAAAAAAGGAGTGTTACATTTCTTTATAAAAAATGTTACATTCATTTATAATAAAATGTGACATTAGTTTAGTTGTCAATCTTACGTTATCTTTAATCTATTGCAGAAAAATTGTGGTACATTTTGAAAAAAAAAAAAAAAAAACTTTTGTTGATGAGCAAAAAATACCATGCAAAAAGAATATTAAAAAGGTCGGCTCGGCTCCGTGCGAGCCGTCGCACGCTGTGCGGTGGTTGCACAGGAGAACGCCTCGCGTAACAAACACCGAAAAATGGGAAAAACATTTTCCGAAGGTTGTTTTACGCGAAACAAACGGAGCCTAAGTTTATACTTTACTAGAATCAAAATCAGATATGTTCCATATATATATCGTGACAACTTTCCTCAAATCTATATATATTAAAAGTCGAGGAGGAGGGCTACGGATTCGCCACGTGGACATGTTTTGGCTAATATTTGCTTTTGGTGAAGCCACATCATCACAATTCTTAATTATAAGTGGCTCTTGATATTCTTATTATTAGCTAATAATATTAGTTAATCCTAATCGTTATTATATAGGTTAACTATTACTATTAATAGTATTAGTTAACTATAATAGTTATATAAGTTAACCATTACTATGAATAGTATTAGTTAACTATAATAATTACTATATAAGTTAACTATTATTATTAATAGTATTAGTTAACGTTAATAGTTACTATAGATTTTTTTTTTCAAATAATAGCTTTTTGGATTTTTATGTACCAAAGTAACACCCAAATTGAATTATGTACCAAAGTAACATCTTTTTATGAAATCGGCACTGGCAATACCGTTTTTGTGATGAAAACGGCACCACCTGTGCCGTTTTTAGGCTTGACCATTTTTGACAAGATTTGACTCGGGTTAATTAAGATGATGAGGGTTTAGATTAACCTTGCTGACATAAAGGTGAAGTCGGCACTGCCAATGCCGACTTCTCTTAGGGTTTTTAAAAAAATTCTTAAAACATCAATGGCACTGACGTTTTCAGTTAAGGTTAAAAATTCTGAAAACATCATAAGGTTAGTATTATTTCTCTTTAATTTTTTTTAAAATTAGTTTGTGTTTATGTGTATGTTAACTTTTAATTTGGAAATATATGTTAAATTGTTGTGTTTATTGTTAGAAAGGTCACAAAAATACCACTTTCTGTCAAAAACTTAACTGAAAATGTCATAAATTTAACAGAATTCGCACATTTCTGTTATAAATTTAATGGAGCAGCCTCATTTCTGTTTGAAATTTCACGGGATTTGCACGTTTATTTTGTTGCATTAAATGATGATTAATTTAAAATTTTGGTGAAATCGTTACTCGTAGTAACGTTTTTGAAATCATAAGGTTAGTATTATTTCTCTTTAATTGTTTTTTTAATTAGTTTGTGTTAATGTGTATGTATGTTAACTTTTAATTTGGTAATATATGTTAAATTGTTGTGTTTATTTGTTAAAAAGATCACAAAAATGCACTTTATGTCAAAAACTTAACTATAATGTCAGAAATTTAACGAGATTCACAAGTTTCTGTTATAAATTTGACGGAGCAGCCTCGTTTCTGTCAGAAAATGTCAGAAATTCAAATCTTCTTTGAGAAGCGAATACCTTTGGCAATTTCATCTCTCTCCGCATTACATTCTGAAAACTTATATTCACTATTATCATAAATCTCTAATCCTTCCCCAATATCGCGGTAAAATTGATAGTCTTCACTCTCATACAGTTGATTATGCGGCTCATTATAAGTAATCATGTGTGCTCCCAAATCATTACCTTCCCCATCATCACCCTCATTGTCGCTAACATCAGTTGGACTCGTACAATCTTCAAATCCAGAATCACCCTCTTCATTTACAAGCAAATCAGCTTCATAATCTACATCATCATCATCTTCACGTTCCTCTACCTCTTCTTCCTCTCCCACTTCCATTTCCTCTTCCTCTTCCATATGTGTTTCAAACTCATCAACATCTCTCTCAGTGTAGTAACTTGAAGAGCCCATCTGAAAGTTATCCATGTCATGAAAATACTCATTTTGTATCGGCTCCTCTCCTGTTTCAAACTCATTAGAAGGTACATTATCAACAAAATTCATAACAACATACAACTGCAAGCTACTCATCCCACCTAATTGAGCAGAAACATCAAACATAACTTCCATACACATATCATCCTCGACTGGAAATGGAATGTAATTTATAACCCCATAGCCGACCAGATGAGGATATCTACAAATAACTTTCAACTCAACATTGGTTCGATCTACCCCAATTTTCTTATATAACGTCTTAATCATTTTTTTGTACCTCCATCGAGTTTTTGCTTTAAGTGCACATTTCGGCCCCTGTTCAAAACGACTACTTTCAAACGGGTGTTCATCATCTCCTCCCCAGTAGCACATGAAAATAAGTGGAACTCCACTCATATTTACTCCTAAACAAATGATTGCGACTGTCAAAATCCTAATTTATTAACAATGCATATGCAAAAAAACCATATAATAACTCTAAATTTAATTTATATTTTAAAACATATAAGAAAGATTAAAATATACCTTAAATGCTTTGAATCTTCACCAAATATTTCTCTAGCAAATTTTTCCAGCACTTGGAGTATGAATGAAATGAGAGAGAAGAAGAGAATTGAAAATAATGAAAGGAAAACGGGTGTAGTTGTATATCTTGGAGTAAAAACGTCATTGCCAATGTTGTTTTCAGAATTTTTAACCCTAACTAAAAACGTCACTGCCAATGACGTTTTCAGATTTTTTTTAAAAACCCTAAGAGAAGTCAGCATTGGCAGTGCCGACTTCACCTTTATGTCAGCCAGCTTAATCTAAACCCTCATCATCTTAATTAACCCGAGTCAAAATCTAGTAAAAAATGGTCAAGCCTAAAAACGGCACTGGTGGTGCCGTTTTCATCCCAAAAACGGTATTGCCAGTGCCGATTTCATAAAAAGATGCTACTTTGTTACATAATTCAATTTGGGTGTTACTTTGGTACATAAAAATCCAAAAAGCTAGTATTTGAAAAAAAAATTGTTACTATATAAGTTAAATATTACTATTAATAGTATTAGTTAACGTTAATAGTTATTATATAAGTTAACTATTCTTATTTATAATATTAGTTAATCATAATAGTTAATATATAGGTTAACTTTTACTATTAATAGTATTAGTTAATGTTAATAGTTATTATATAAGTTAACTATTCCTATTTATAGTATTAGTTAACCATAATAGTTATTATATAGGTTAACTTTTACTATTGATAATAATAGTTAATTATAATAGTTATTATATACTCCCTCCGTCCCAGTTCACTTGACACTATTTCCATTTTGGTCCGTCCCAGCTCACTTGATACTTCCCAAAGTAGCTTACTTTTTATAATTTTATATTTACTCTACCCCACCACTCATTCACTCTCTTTATTTTCCACCACTCAATTTATTCAACCAACACTACTTTTTACCCCACTCATTCTCTCTGTTCATTTTCTACCACACATTTTCTTTTTAATTTATTCTGTTTCCTTAGTTATTGTGCCTACCTCTTGGGTGTCAAGTGAGGTGGGACGGAGGGAGTATATATTAACCTTTACTATTTATAGTATTAGTTAATCCTAATAGCTATTATTAAGTTAATTATTATTATTTTTAAATAATTATTACGATTACTAATATTAGTAAATCATAATAGTTACTCTCATTATTCCAAATTGAATGTCATGTTTTGTCCTAAAATAAATGTTTTTTTTTTTAAATTTTACCTTCAAATAATTTTTGTACCTAAAACTTATTTTCATAGATCATTATATTTTTGGCAAACAAAAATTTTGAGAGTGAATAATAAATATTTTTATGATTTTTCTATTCAAATAAATCTTTTTAAAATGACATTGGTTAACCATTAGCATACTATATTAGACTTTTTTTTTGAAGTATACTATATTAGACTATTAGTTACTATATTAGAAAAAATAACTATTATACAACAACATTCTACTATTGTAATAGATATGATTCTACTATTGTACTAGATAGGCATATTCTATTATTCAGTACTATTTTTGTACTATACTAGTATACAATATATACAAATAGAGCAGAGAAGAAGATAGGTGAAGAGTCTACATTAATTTAAAATTATTACATCAATTATTATAAGTGTGTTAATAGTATACGTTTGTATAATTATACTAACTATTACATTAATTATTATGAGTCTATCAATACTATAAATTTGCATCAATATAAATTTTTTATATGGACTCATTTGTGAAAAAATAACTATATGCATTCATTTAAGTGCAACTGTTATTGAAATATGAAAAGTCTCAATATAACTTAATACATTAATAAGTATTATGATAAAGTAACTTTAGCTTTTAGGATATAAGAAATGAAAAGTCATAATTAAAATATAAAGCCAAATTAAAAGTTTATGTTAAGGCAACTTTTAAGTAATCCAGTAAACAAAAAAAAGTCAAAAAACAATAATCTTAGCTTTAAATCCAAAAGTTAGAAAACGATTTACTCTTTAATTTATCCCTTTAAACTAAATTAAAAATCACAAAGTAATTAATTATTTACTTTTTACACGTCTTTTCTTTGAGTTGTATTTTATGATATTTTATTTTAATCATAATGAAATTTACTTGACTAACTAAAATAAAAAACAAATTGTAATAAATTCCCGTGCGTAATTGTAAGGATCCCGTCCTCGGGGCGAAACAAGCAAAGTTCGCATGAGGACAAAATGCCAAACACGGGTGGTTTTCACACAAACAACGGAGTCACCACGTTAGTTTAATTTTTAACCCAAACTTAACGAAAAATGGTTAGAGAAAATGAGTTCGGAGGTCACGTTACACTTTGGGAAGAACTTGGACAAAGTTCACCCAAAATGCCTCGGTAAACCGAGTCTCCCTAAGTTTGTTGACCAAAACGTGCAAGTGTGTGTGTGTTTAAAAATGGGGAGAAACCAATCTTATTTAGAAAATGGTTTTGGGATGAAATGTAGGCATATTAATGCCCTTTGTTCCTTTTTAATATTTTTAAAGAGACAAAAATAGAATGTTCACCCAAGTAAAATAAGGGCATCCTTGGGGACGGACTTTAATTAATCATGGAAGAGATTAATAAAGTCAAAAGGGACAACTTGATCATCCTATGCCTCAAGTCCATACCAAGATAGAAGCCAAGGCCATGGATGGAGCAATCATTGGAGAAATAAAATAACCCATTTACTTGGATGAATGAAGATGGTCAACTTCATCATCCAAGTAAAATGGTCATTACAAGATTAACAATAAAAGACTTTCTTGGACAAATCATTACTTGGATAGATAAAGATTGGGGCTTTATCATCCAAGTAAGATAAATAAGAAGGATTTGAAATAAAGGCTTTAAATGGAAGGCCAACACCAAGATTAAGACTTTAAATATAACAAATCCCATCTCCATTTAGTTCATCATTTTAATGCACCATAAAAGTGCAAGATGAAGCTTTTTAGGATCACGTGGGTATTTGGATCCAAGTCATATGAGATTTCATAAATAAAGACTTGTAAGTATAAATGCATAAATTATAACAAGTCTTTGGTTATCCTTTGGTTTAGAACCCACAATCATGCATAACACATGAAGGGCACCATGGATCAAGGCTTGGTTCCAAGAAATAGAAGACATTGAGTAAAAGACATAAATTAAAGTGCATAAATTTAACAAATACTCCTCTCCACTTAGCTCATCATTTTAATAAAGATGTAAGATGAAGCCATTGGGATCATTGGAATATTTGGATCCCAATCATATATAAAGATTACATTTTTATAACCAAGAAAAGCAACCAAAGATGATATCCCAACAAAATAAAAATAGAAAAAGATGAAGAAGAAGATTGCAACAAAATAAAGATTAATCCTTAAGCAAGCTTGGGGTAAATCATCAATTGATTGACCCAAGTTTGCTTCCTTTCCTTTTTCACTTAGAGACCTTGGGCTCTAATTTCACTAACATGGTTTGCTCACCATCTACACTAATCACTAAATCTTGGATGAGAGGCCAATTTGGTATATTAACTTTGCTCTCCAAATTCCTCCCTTAAATGGGTAGAGGAGGCCTCTATTTATAGTGGGAATTAGGACTTGTTTGCAATTTGGGGTAACATTTTGGTCCCTCAACTATGGACTTGGGCACCAAGCAAAAGGGGGATATTTTCACTTTAATCCCTCAACTATTGTCTTGTGACTTGCTTAGGGGATAAGCATAAAAATGGGTAAGATTGGATCACAAAATGGATCATTTATACTCATAAAAGGGTCACAAATTGGGTTGAAGTTGGATCATTTTTGTGCTCAAAATGGGTCACAAATGGCTGGGAATTAATCTTCTAGAAGGCTGGTGCATTGGTGACGCAAGGGGAATGAAGGACCAACCAAAACAAGCCACGTGAAGGCTGTGACGGGTGAGGGAACATGGCTGGGCAACGGACCAATCACGGCGAGGCACTTGGGGAACTTGACGGGCGCGTGCACCACACCGGGGGACAAGGCGCGTGGAGAGCCAACGCCCGGGTGGCTGAGCGAATGAGGAAGGAACGCGTGGCGGGCTGTCGGCTGCTTTGAGAAAGCGCACATCCCTTGTGCGACCGTTCCCTTGTTCCTTGGCCTTTTTCTGGAAATTCCCACAAAGTCCTTTTGGGCTTTGTGGGAATAAAATTAGAATCCCAGGTTCGTTTTTATTACCAAAAGGCCCCTCCTCTCCTGAAATATTTTAATTAATGCCTAAAATACCCTTTGAACATTATAATGACCCAATTAAATCCCAAATTACCCTTAATTCCACAATTCGATTATTTGAGGATATTAATACGGATCGGGGTACTTACAGAGCCCCTCGGCAACGGCGCTTTTGAAGAAAGCGGGGTTGTCGATAAAAGAAGGAATCCCGATCCGGCGAGCTACCAAGGTGGTCAAGTGGCTGGACCCTTATTTTTAAAGGATTCCTACGTATCCCGTTTGCGGGGAATCAAGCCGGTCGTAGTTCTGGGGAGGGGTGAGAGATTTTAAGGCTACTCAAACCTAAGGACTAGGGGGATATCAACCATCCTTTCCTAGGGGACGAGCATGACTCTCAACGAGTTCAGAGGCGGGACAAGGTCACTTGCTCTATGGGAGAGGGTGACTTATAAGGAAGCATGACTCGCGGGGTCAGAGGCGGGGAATGGTCAACTTGGCTCTACGGGAGAGGGTTGACTTGTTGGGGACATGGTCAACTTGACTCTATTGGAGAGGGTTGACTTACACGGGACAAGGAAGCATGACTCTAGGCGAGCAGAGGCGGGATATGGTCAACTTGACTCTCTTGGAGAGGGTTGACTCACATGGGGATAGGGTCAACTTGGCTCTATTAGAGAGGGTTGACCTACCGGGTTATGGACAAGAAGCGTGACTCTAGGCAAGGCAGAGGCGGGACATGGTCAACTTGGCTCTACTGGAGAGGGTCGACTTGCACAAGGAAGCGTGACTCTAAGGGTCGGAGGCAGGACATGGTCAACTTGGCTCTATTGGAGAGGGTCGACTTACACAAGGAAGCGTGACTCTAAGGGTCAGAGGCAGGACATGGTCAACTTGTCTCTATTGGAGAGGGTCGACTTACACAAGGAAGCGTGACTCTAAGGGTCAGAGGCGGGAACTCAGGCATGACACTTATTCGGTCAGAGGCGGGGACTCGGGCATGACACTTATTTGGTCAGAGGCGAAGGTTTGGGCGTGACATTCATTTGGTCAGAGGCAAAGACTCGGGCGTGACACTCATTCGGTCAGAGGCAAGGTTCGGGCGTGACACTCATTTGGTCAGAGGCAAGGTTAATCATGGGCTTACGTCAAGGACTGCCTTTCTCATTCTAAGTTTTTATCTCACAGTGGTCGCTCAGGGGACCTATCTTTATCTCACAATGGTCGCTCGGGGGACCTAATTTTTATCTCAAGACGGTCGCTCGGGGGGACCTAATTTTATCTCACAACGGTCGCTCGGGGGACCTAATTTTGTTTCACAACGGTCGCTCGGGGGACCTAACTCTTATCTCAAGACGGTCGCTCGGGGGACCTAATTTTATCTCACAATGGTCGCTCGGGGGACCTAATTTTCATTTCACAACGGTCGCTCGGGGGACCTAATTTTATCTCACAATGGTCGCTCGGGGGACCTAATTCTTATCTCAAAACGGTCGCTTGGGGGACCTAATTTTCATTTCACAACGGTCGCTCGGGGGACCTAATTTTATCTCACAATGGTCGCTCGGGGGACCTAATTCTTATCTCAAGACGGTCGCTCGGGGGACCTAATTTTTATCTCTGCTGGGCTTACGTCAGGGACGGCCAATTTTCTTGGACATTCAATTTGACTCTCAACGAGTCAAAGTCGGGGTTTTACTCTCTTTTGGTCAATCAAATAATTTTTAACTGGGCTTACGTCAGGGACGGCCAATTTTCTTTGTCATTCAATTTGACTCTCAATGAGTCAAAGTCGGGGCTTGACTCTCTTTTGGTCAGCCGAAGGGATTTTCTCGACACTCATTTGGTCGAAGTCGGGATTGACTCTCTTTTGATCAATCAAATATTTTTAACTGGGCTTACGTCAGGGACGGCCAATTTTCTTTATCATTCAATTTGACTCTCAATGAGTCAAAGTCTGGGCTTGACTCTCTTTTGGTCAGCCGAAGGAATTTTCTCGACACTCATTTGGTCGAAGTCAGGATTTGACTCTCTTTTGGTCAATCAAATAATTTTTAACTGGGCTTACGTCAGGGACAGCCAATTTTCTCAGACATTCAATTTGATTCCCAATGGGTCAAAGTCGGGGTTTGACTCTCTTTTGGTCAATCAAATAATTTTTAATTGGGCTTACGTCAGGGACGGCCAATTTTCTGATCATCTTTGCAGGGCTTAAGTCACGGACGACCTAATTTTTGTCTCAGAGGGTCGCTCGGGGGGACCTAAATTTTATCTCAAAAGGGTCGCGCGGGGGACCTAAATTTTATCGCAAAAAGGGGTCGCTCGGGGGACTAAACTTTTCTCAAAATGGGTCGCGCGGGGGACCTAGACTTTTCTCAAAATGGTCACTCGGGGGACCTAAGTTTTATCTTGAAAGGGTCGCTCGGGGGACCTAAATTTTATCTCAAAAGGGTCGCTCGGGGGACCTAGACTTTTCTCAAAATGGTCACTCGGGGGACCTAAGTTTTATCTTGAAAGGTTCGCTCGGGGGACCTAAATTTTATCTCAAAAGGGTCGCTCGGGGGACCTAAATTTTATCTCAAAAGGGTCTTGACTCTCACTTGGTCAACCGGGTCAATATGGGCTTACGTCTAGGACCGCCTAATTTTTCTCTGGGTCGCGCGGGGGACCTAAATTTTCTTATCTCCTATGGGCTTACGTCACTTGGGGACTGTCGGGCAAAGGCTTTGACCTAAAATGAACATTCCGGGTACAAAGGTTTTCTTAACCTAACATAACCGCTTCGGGTCAAAACTGGTCTTACGTCCACTTGGACTGCCGGGGCAAAGGCTTTAACCTATAATGACTATTCTGAGTCATGGCTTGGTCAACTCCATCTTTGGGGAGATTGACGGGAAAACTGGTCTTACGCCCCTCTAAGGACTGCCGGGATAAAGGCTCTAGCCTATAATGACTATTCTGAGTCAATGTTTGGTCAACTCCATCTTTGGGGAGATTGACGGGAAAACTGGTCTTACGTCCCTCTAAGGACTGCCGAAGCAAAAGATCACAAAACTCACCCTCAAATGCCCAATGCAATTTGAAAGGGTAAAAACATTATTTTCACAAAATATACCCTCAAATGCCCAATGCAATTTGGAAGGGGACAACAAACACATTTTTTTTTCCTTTTAAAATACGCCCTCAACCGCCCAATGCGAATTGAAAGGGGACAAGCAAACACATTTTTTTTCAAAATATTCATTCCTCAAAACAAATCTTTTAACGAAGCATGTCAGTCCAATTTTTGATCTTAATTTAACCACGAGGTTTATTATGCATAAAGTCCTTGGGAGTTTCATCCATTCTTTAGAAGTGGTCGGGAGTAGAGGACCCTTTCGTCGTTGATGTTGGGGTATCCCCATGTCCTTGCAATCGTCAATGTCGGGGTAGCCCCATGTCCTTGTCGTCATTGGGGGAGCTCCATGCCCTTGCCGTTACTGATGTCGGGGCAGCCCCAATGTCATCTTTTGGCCTTTGGCGTCGGCGTAGCCCCATGTACTTATGGAGGTAGCCCCAATGTCATCTTTTGACCTTTGGCGTTGGCGTAGCCCCAATATGACCTTTGAAGTGAGCTAAGGAACCCATCCCTTTTTTCATGACGCACCTAGGCCGCCCTTTGTGGGTTTTCAACCTAGCGGGCTACTTTTTTGCGTCTTTTATGGCACACCTTGTTTTTTGCCTAGGCCGCCCTTTGCGGGTTTTCAACCTAGCGGGCTACTTTTTTGGTGCCTTTCTCTTTTTCCCCTTTTTAATATGAGTGATCCAGCCGACTCGATAGAACGGGGACTTTAAATTTTTTTTTATGGAGGAAACATGCAAGGGCAATTTATTTGGGAGAGAGTCCCTTTGTTTTGGTGAGCTCTTTGAGCAATTTATCATGAAATGGAAGGAAGCCCTTGCTTGACAGAATACAAGTGTTTAGCTCTTTCCTAAGATGTAGAGAAGAAGACTTGTCAAGACATTTGAAATTTGCCTTAGTTAATATCATCAAATGATTGCTTGAACGGACCATGTCTGTCATTAAGTCAAGATTATAGCAAGCAATTAGCCTTAGCATGTATAAACGTTGTGATCAATTAAGATTAAGATTCGATCGATGGCAAGATCAAAAGGTGTTTATGGGGAATTGGTCCTTGTCCGGTAAATCGGTCATTGATGGGACCGTGGGGGAGAGGCTTGGCTACTTTGGGAAAGCCATGGTTTGACTGTTCTTTCTCATGCTGTGACCGGACCCGAAGGTTGCCTACGTTCCCCTCAGTTTGAGGAGCTCAGGTCGCCGTAGTTCGGCCCTAGGCCGTCTTTTGCTGAAATTGTCTTTCTTTCGAGGTTGTCTCGGAGGACGTTGTTACTCACTTTGCCTTGCGGTGAACTCCTTGAGATGGACCCCTTGGGGTGAACCCTCTTTAGTGTGAACGGCCTTTCTTTCCGCCATTTCCTTTTCTCCTTTCCATACATTCATTTCCTTTCCCTCTTCTCCTTTTTTTTTTTTTTTTTTGGAGGAGGTAAACATTAGCCCCAGCTCGCTTTCTCGGGCATTGGCTCCTTTGTAGCCCTTTGGTGGCGTGCCCGTTACTTTGGGCTGACTTTGAAGATTTCGGGAAGCCCTATGCTTGGTCGCACACATGTGAGCACTGTCAAATCTCGGTGGTCGAGCAACAACGTCCTCACCTTTTCACTGTCTCGGGATGCCTTTGATGTGCATCAAGAATTGGTTTTGGAAAGGTGTATCGGGTTGTGTATCGAGGAAGTGTATGAGGGAAGACTTGCCATTAATGGTTTCTTCATGCCAATTGATCACAACATTTATTCACATCAAGATTAATTGCTTGCGTTTAGCATTTCTTATTCGTGTTAGGTCCATTCGCCCTTATTGAGTCGTCATTGACTAGTATGCTTAGAAGTCAATTCATCATTTTGGGGACGTATCAATCAATTGATCATAACAAGCAAGGTAATTTCAAGAGTAAATGTATATTGCAAATAATGTCTCAAGTCTAGAGAGAAGAGAATGAAAATGACTCTTTTATATAGATAACTTTGTACAAACATGTCCGAGTACGGCCCTTTGCAAAAATAAAAAGACACAGTCCAAGACGGACTTTTGGGTGAAAGTCTAGATCCTACGAGGCTGAAAGACTCATCATTTTTTTTTTTTTTTTTTATATTTTTTTTTTTAGGGATGGGCTCCTATAAAGTGCGATGGTCCGTTTTCTTCCTCAATTGTTGGAGGGTTAGTCGGCGGCACATTCCATGTCTTTCACGGGGGAGCTCGGGTTCCTTGTCGTTGGGAAAGACGTTGCGAGGTCTCCACTTGGCTTGGCATTGCAATCGCCGGGCTCGCCTTTGGTAATCTCCTTTTGGTGGCTCCCTTTCAAGGGGCGTAACCTCTCGCATGGCATTCGGCGAGGGTACGGATCTCCATTTGATGTAGCTACCTTTGGGCCTCCGAGGCATGGGTCTCTTCTCTCGTGGACGATGATCCAGTTTGTGTTGACCTCCTTGTTCACGTGGGCGCCAATTCGGATGTGGGCTCCTTGGTCGACGTTTCAGGCGGGCAAAAACCGCAAAGGACTTTAGCATTTTAAACCTCAAGGTGAAATTATAACCATGGTTCAAGAGAGATGCTTCATTAGCGGATTAGCCTTTTAGGAAAACTTGATCTTTTATTTTAAGAAAATTGGATCTCCATTTTCTTCTTGGAAAAACACACTTTTATTTTGGGTGGAAGACTCACACACACCTTTTTTTTTTTTTTTTTTTTTAGGATTGACCGGGCCGAAGCTGCCTGCGTTCCCCTTACCACGAGGGGGGGGGGGTCCCACGTGATGAGAGGCTCAGGTCACCGTAGTTCGAACGGATTTAGAATTTTAAAACAAACATGACTGACTTGTCGGAGGATAACGGGGATCCATCCATCCAAGGACTAAAACCGACTTCCTAGGAAACTATGCCTAGGGACTTCACGGGAACTCTGGGATCTATTCGAAGATCGACGGGTGTCTAGGAGGTCTTCCAAAGGCTTCACGAGGGGACCTAGGATACAACGGCCTAGGGTTTCAGCAACGGGGACCTAGGAGACAATGGCCTAGGGTTTTGACGGAAATCTCAACAATGGGGACCTAGGAGGCAACTGCCTAGGGTTTTAACGGGAATCTCAACGATGGGGACCTAGGAGGCAACGGCCTAGGGTTTTAACAGGAATCTCAACAATGGGGACCTAGGAGGCAACTGCCTAGGGTTTTAACAGGAATCTCAACAATGGGGACCTAGGAGGCAACGGCCTAGGGTTTTACCGGGAATCACAGTGTGGAACCTAGGGGACAACGGCCTAGGGTTTTTACGGGAATCGCAACAGGGGACCTAGGGGACAACGGCCTAGGGTTTTACGAGAATCACAACAGGGGAACTAGGGGACAACGGCCTAGGGTTTTACCGGAATCTCAACGGGGACCTAGGGGACAACGGCCTAGGGTTTTAACGGAAATCTCGACGAGGATCACAATGGGGATTCGTCCAAAGACTTAACGAAATCTCTTTAGCGAAAGTCTTGGGAGATAACGGGGATCCGTCCAAGGACTTAACAAAATCTCTTTAATGAAAGTCTCGGAAGATAATGGGGATCTGTCCAAAGACTTAACAAAATCTTTTTAACGAAAGTCTTGGAAGATAACGGGGATCTGTCCAAAGACTTAACAAAATCTTTTTAACGAAAGTCTTGGAAGATAATGGGGATCTGTCCAAAGACTTAACAAAATCTCTTATCGGAAGTCTTGGAGGATAACAGGGATCCGTCCAAAGACTTAACGAAATATCTTTAGCGAAAGTCTTGGAAGATAACGGGGATCCGTCCAAAGACTTAACAAATCACTTATCGGAAGTCTTGGAGGATAACAGGGATCCGTCCAAAGACTTAACAAAATTTAATGGAGCGGTCTTGGAGGATAACGGGGATCCTTCCAAAATTTGACGGATGTCTTGGAGGATAATGGGGATCCATCCAAAGACTTGACAAAATTTAACGGAGGTCTTGGAAGATAACGGGGATCCTTCCAAACTTTGACGGAGGTCTTGGAGGATAACGGGGATCCTTCCAAACTTTGACGGAGGTCTTGGAGGATAACGGGGATCCTTCCAAAGACATGACAAAATTTAACGGAGTGATTAATGTGTCACTGACAAGAAGTAAAAACGGAGCAAATTCATGCGATGAGCAATTACTTATTTCATTCAAGTTTACTTAAAAAAGTTTTATTGACTTGATCCTAAATGGTTGGAAAAGATTCCTCTTCTTTTTCGCAACTATTCTAAATCCTGGATCAGTGGAGGCCGTCGCTACGCCTATAGACCCCTCGTTTTTCACCTGTATTGCACGCTCCCATGGACGGACTATCCCGGGCGAGGGTCCTATAGGGCACGCGGCTTCCACCGACCAAAAGAAACGAACCTAGGGTCTAGTGCGTCACAAGGTTCCCAATACGCGGGTCATCCTAATCATGATTAAGCCCCAGTCGGGATCGAGACTTTTTTCCGAAGGCTACACCGAAGGCTGCACCGATATTCCGACATGACCTCATTTTGATATGAGGCTTCATGGGCTTAAGGATGATTAAAAATGACTTGCACATTAGGGCTTAACGACACGGTGTTACCCTATCCTTAGCATATGACCTTCGCTAATTGTGGTCGTCATTAACACACGAGTTGAAGGCGGGTTAGGCCACGCTTGAATTACATCAAGGAGTCACAACTCGGGCATTAACTTGGCCACAATTAACCTTTGACACGTATTAAGGACGTGGTAACGTGGACTAGACCAAAAACCAACCATAGTCACGGTATTTGTGTGTCACGGACATGTGTGGTTGACTCGGCTCAGAAGGGAAGGTGGGATGGACCCGTGCGCGCATCGAAGGGAACAAGAGCGCCCAACGAGCTGCATCGTGGCATCCATCCCGGGTTTGAAGGGCATTTGGAACGTGCAAGGTCAAGTGCGCGTAGTGTGACGCCTTTCTATGTTCCCTTTTGAGTCAAAATAGAAATTTTCAATCCATTTTAATATCTTGAGCAATGTATGGACGAGTATGATGAACAAGTAATTTACGCAAGTAATCAAACAATGATATGAACAAACAAGAACAAGCAAGTAAGCAAGGCTACTTAACAAGTAAGAATCACAATTGGTACATGGAAGGTTTGTACACAACCAAATGTTTTTGAAACCAAAATTTTCACATCAAGAACAACCTTTTGAAAATCATTTGCACAAAAAGGTTGTGCACAACCAAAGGTTTTGAAAATCCATTTTTTGCTAAGAAAAAGAAGGTAAATTTACACAAGGAGAGGCTGTAAATTAGAACCTGGACAAGAAGAAGCAAGATGGCCATTAGAATGTTTCTGCCTTTGCACAAAATAGTTGAATTGAAACATTCTGTGGGCCCTTCCAAAGTAGCCGTACGGCTATGTCATCCATCCCATTATTTTTTTCAAATTTTCAGCTTCCAATCATCAAGCCCCAGTTCATTGCTTTCCAGAACAGTTCCATTCATTCAAAATCAAAACAGAAACACAAAACACACAAATTAGGCACAAAGTCAACAAACGGGGACGGGAGTTTGACCCACACATAAATGTCCCCAAAGCTTCTAAAAATAAGTTTGAGAACATTTAATTCCCCAGCAGAGTCGCCACTGTAAGGATCCCGTCCTCGGGGCGAAACAAGCAAAGTTCGCACGAGGACAAAATGCCAAACACGGGTGGTTTTCACACAAACAACGGAGTCGCCACGTTAGTTTAATTTTTAACCCAAACTTAACGAAAAATGGTTAGAGAAAATGAGTTCGGAGGTCACGTTACACTTTGGGAAGAACTTGGACAAAGTTCACCCAAAATGCCTCGGTAAACCGAGTCTCCCTAAGTTTGTTGACCAAAATGTGCAAGTGTGTGTGTGTGTGTGTTTAAAAATGGGAGAAACCAATCTTATTTTAGAAAATGATTTTGGGGATGAAATGTAGGCATATTAATGCCCTTTGTTCCTTTTTTTAATATTTTTAATGAGACAAAAATAGAATGTTCACCCAAGTAAAATTAGGGCATCCTTGGGGACGGACTTTAATTAATCACGGAAGAGATTAATAAAGTCAAAAGGGACAACTTGATCATCCTATGCCTCAAGTCCATACCAAGATAGAAGCCAAGGCCATGGATGGAGCAATCATTGGAGAAATAAAATAACCCATTTACTTGGATGAATGAAGATGGTCAACTTCATCATCCAAGTAAAATGGTCATTACAAGATTAACAATAAAAGACTTTCTTGGACAAATCATTACTTGGATAGATAAAGATTGGGGCTTTATCATCCAAGTAAGATAAATAAGAATGATTTGAAATAAAGGCTTTAAATGGAAGGCCAACACCAAGATTAAGACTTTAAATATAACAAATCCCATCTCCATTTAGTTCATCATTTTAATGCACCATAAAAGTGCAAGATGAAGCTTTTTAGGATCACGTGGTATTTGGATCCAAGTCATATGAGATTTCATAAATAAAGACTTGTAAGTATAAATGCATAAATTATAACAAGTCTTTGGTTATCCTTTGGTTTAGAACCCACAATCATGCATAACACATGAAGGGCACCATGGATCAAGGCTTGGTTCCAAGAAATAGAAGACATTGAGTAAAAGACATAAATTAAAGTGCATAAATTTAACAAATACTCCTCTCCACTTAGCTCATCATTTTAATAAAGATGTAAGATGAAGCCATTGGGATCATTGGAATATTTGGATCCCAATCATATATAAAGATTACATTTTTATAACCAAGAAAAGCAACCAAAGATGATATCCCAACAAAATAAAAATAGAAAAAGATGAAGAAGAAGATTGCAACAAAATAAAGATTAATCCTTAAGCAAGCTTGGGGTAAATCATCAATTGATTGACCCAAGTTTGCTTCCTTTCCTTTTTCACTTAGAGACCTTGGGCTCTAATTTTCACTAACATGGTTTGCTCACCATCTACACTAATCACTAAATCTTGGATGAGAGGCCAATTTGGTATATTAACTTTGCTCTCCAAATTCCTCCCTTAAATGGGTAGAGGAGGCCTCTATTTATAGTGGGAATTAGGGACTTGTTTGCAATTTGGGGTAACATTTTGGTCCCTCAACTATGGACTTGGGCACCAAGCAAAAGGGGGATATTTTCACTTTAATCCCTCAACTATTGTCTTGTGACTTGCTTAGGGGCTAAGCATAAAAATGGGTTAAGATTGGATCACAAAATGGGTCATTTATACTCATAAAATGGTCACAAATTAGGTTGAAGTTGGATCATTTTTGTGCTCAAAATGGGTCACACATGACTGGGAATTAATCTTCTAGAAGGCTGGTGCATTGTTGACGCAAGGGGAATGAAGGACCAACCAAAACAAGCCACGTGAAGGCTGTGACGGGTGAGGGAACATGGCTGGGCAACGGACCAATCACGGCGAGGCCCTTGGGGAACTTGTCGGGCGCGTGCGCCACACCGGGGGACAAGGCGCGTGGAGAGCCAACGCGCGGGTGGCTGAGCGAATGAGGAAGGGACGCGTGGCGGGCTGTCGGCTGCTTTGAGAAAGCGCACATCCCTTGTGCGACCGTTCCCTTGTTCCTTGGCCTTTTTCTGGAAATTCCCACAAAGTCCTTTTGGGCTTTGTGGGAATAAAATTAGAATCCCAGGTTCGTTTTTATTACCAAAAGGCCCCTCCCCTCCTGAAATATTTTAATTAATGCCTAAAATACCCTTTGAACATTATAATGACCCAATTAAATCCCAAATTACCCCTTAATTCTACAATTCGATTATTTGAGGATATTAATCTGGATCGGGGTACTTACAGTAATACGGGTTTTTTCCTAGTCAATTAATAATAATTAAAGTACACTTCAGTACTGTTCTATTTTAAGGTATACGATTTTGATTAAAACACTCAGTTTGGTTGCATGATCAAGATTCATAGAAAATTTGATTAACTGTTTTAGTTAAGAGTTGGTCTTTTTTGCCTTAAAGATTGAAAAAATGTGTTTTCTTAAAACACGCGGCCGCTTGTTTTAAAACAGACGGTGACGTTTTCTTAAATAACTGACAAGCATCGTAAATGATGAGTGTTAATATTACAAAGTGCCTGTAATTCAAACAGGCATTTATAAATATTGGAATTGGCACTTTTCATAAGCGTCAATGGTAGTGTTAAAACCTGCCTGTCATTACACTCGCACTTATAAACATTGAAACTGACTTTTGTCATAAATGTCAGTGGTAGTGTTAATAAGTGTTAGTGTTAGTGGTTGGCAGTTTTTAACACTACCACGGGCACTTACGATGAGCGTCAATTATTTACATAAATGCCACCACCTATTTTAAAACCAGGTCCGTCTCAATAACTTTAGGGGCCTTGTACCAAACATGAATATTAGGCCCTTTAAATTTAAAAAATTTACAGATTTTAATAGTTTTAGGAAGAAAAAAAGGGCTTTTGAATCAAGCCAAAGATTGTTTCAAGAAAAATCAGACAAAAGATTCAAAATAAAACAAAATCAAACCATAGATTAACAAAACAATGAAATATTAATCATAAAATGAAAGCAATCTTTGCTAAACTCATAAACAACCACATCAATCAAGAACCTAAAACATATCAAACTAGGAACAAGTTGGATTCAGTTAAAAAAAAAAAAACAAGAGTTAGGGCTTCAAGATTGAATTTCAAATCTGAAATTGAATCCCTAAATCTTGTGAAATCTTAAATCACGAGAATTTGAGAGGTGAGAGTTAAATTCGTTACCTTCACCACTTTCATGAGTCGTGAATCGTGACTTTGGCAACCGGCAAGGAATAGGATCGTCCTATGATGACGCTATTGTCCGATGATGGTGCAATGGTTGCCGTGGGAAGATTCAAAGTTTGGGAGTACAAGTGACGGCGGAATGGAATTGGAGAGATTTATAACGAAGGGTTTTTCTTTTTTAATTGTCAAGGAGTAACTTAATGGAGAGAGCGGAGACGAGAACCGAGGAGGCGATATGATTAATGCGTCGCCTGCGGCAAGAAGAAAACGGAGAAGAGAAGAGAAAACCCATAAGTTTCATAAAGAAAAAAAAAACAATCAAAAACCCATAAGAGCGTAGTGGGCTTGGAAATATTTGGGGCCCTCCCATTTTTGGGGGCCCGGTTCTATTGATCTGAATGAACAGGTTGATAGCCGGCCCTGTTTAAAACAATTTATCGTTTATTACAAAAATGTCACTGCGCCATTTTAAAAACACGTTTTTCCAGTTTAATAAATAAAAACACGTTTTTACTAGATTTTTACTTTAGTTAATAGGCGTTTAGTTTAAAATAGAATGGAGGAGGTGAATACGTTTGAGCAAAAAAGGATTTTTTTTTTTTTTCGAATGCTAATGTGATAGATTCAAAATTTTAGGGCTTGTTGAAAAGGTTTGAGGCAATGAGTTTGATAACTTAGATATTGGTTCAAACTTCAAAAGGCATACGTACTAAACTGAGGTCGTTTGTGGTTATGCATGTAATTGGTCCTGACTCCTGACCTTACAGTAGTTTCTTTTATAAGCATTGACCAGGGTAGGACCTTCTCCAAATCAAACTAACTCGTCATCATGTGAATAATAATTCATTCATACGGAGAGAATAGGCAGAGTAAGATCTAGAATTAGCTTCTACTCCCCCGGTCCCTAAATGAGTGTCCATTTTTAAAAAATCTTTATCCCAAAATGAGTGTTTTTTTTTAACATAACTTTGTCCTTAAATGTTTTTTTTCGAAATTTTTTTCACCGGTTTCTTTATACGTGCAAAACTAAGTATTTGGAAATGAGATTACAAGATTATATATGAATATTTGCTACCAAATTGTACAACAAAGTTGAGATTTTCAGTGTCCCTTCAAATGAAATTTGAACACTCATTTAGGGACAGAGGTAGTAATTATTATCACAGCCAAAAGGTTTATGACACCAATAAGTGGATTTTTTTTTCAAATAATTCTCTTTTAAATCATTATCTACCTAAATGACATTTGGGAAACTTTATATACCAAAATGACCATTTTTGTGAAATCGGCATTGGCATTGCCGACTTTGGGATGAAGTCGGTACTACCAATGCCGACTTTAGGTTAAGCAAAAATTCCGGATTAGGGTTAAAGTGGGTCAAAGTGGGAATATTTTGGGAGTCTGGAATTTGGCAGAAGTCGGCAATGGGAATGCCGTTTCTGGTGAAGTCGGCACTCCCAATTCCGACTTCACCTCCAGACAATTCGTCATAAATCGGCAGCCTCCTTCCCCCTCAAACCCTACCTCCCATTCCCCCATCAACCTTCAACCTTCGTTCCATCACTGTCTTCTCTGCATCTCAGTGTCCCTTTGGTCAGAAAATTAATTTGTGTTGGGAATCTTGTCACAATTTCCACATTATAAGGTTAGTGCTATCATATTTAGTGATTTTCTTTTATATAATTTGTATTTTAATTATCTTTTTCGATGAAATTAGAATATGTTAATTTGTTGAGTTTATAATATACATGTTAATTTGCTTATGTGATTTTGAATTAATTTAACAAAAAGCTATTTATTAAAAGTTGATGAAAATTCACATTATCGACTGAATTTCGTTAGAAAGTTAACAAAAATGCCCATTTTCTGTTAGAATATTAACTGATAATACATGTTAATTTGCTTATGTGATTTTATATTAATGTAACAATAATCTATTTATTAAAAGTTGATGAACTTCACATTATCATCCGAATTTCGTTGGAAAGTTAACAAAAATGCCTACTTTCCGTTAGAAACTTAACTAAACTGTCCGAAATTTAACAGGTTTTGCGTTTTTCTGTTAAATATTTAACAAACAACCCCTCTTTTTATCAAAAATCCCATTTTCTGTCAAAAAGTTAACTAAACTGTCAGAAAAGAGCCCTTTTTCAGTTAAATATTTAACGGACCAGCCTCTTTTTTAAACGAATTTTAGTTTAATAGTTTTGTTGTTTATTTCAGATGGACCAATATCATGATAACCAAGCATTTGTTGATCCCGGGCCGTTAGACGACTCCGTATTAAAATGGCAAGATAAACACCGTCACGTTATATTTGGGCTCAACAAGAAGTTGAGAATATTAGATTTAGGCGCGGTCCGGAACCTCCTAAAAACTTGGATGTTAGGATTCAGAGTAAACTTTTAGATGTTGGGTTTTACGGTGTTTATAAACTAGGTTTTTTCAAATATGATTGGCATTTGTTAGAGGCTTTGGTTGAGAGATGGCGTCCAGAGACACACACATTTCATTTGCCAGTTGGGGAGATGACCATCACCCTTCAGGATGTTGGAATTTTATGTGGCCTTCCTATAGACGGGGATCCTGTGATTAGTTCCCAAACCCATATGCAAAAATTGGAATGGGTTCAATTATGCCACGAATTACTAGGGATTGAACCACATGATGGCGTATTGAAGGGTGGTAGATTGTCTATTACATGTTGAGGAGGCAGCGAATGAGGGGGACAATGACGAGGAAGGGAATGATGAGGGCGGAGATAACGAGGGTCCAAACACATTTACAGACATGACGCTTTCTCCCAGGTAGGAAACTATGGATTCTCTCATACACAGATGGATTATACTCCAACTCCCCCGCCAAATTTTGGTTTTACATCATATGGTTCGGAGAGTGGGAGTGGAAGTCGAAGAAGAAGCGTTGACTATGCTCCAAGTCGACCTCTAGGGACGGGTTTCACATCGTATGCTTCTGGGAGTGGGAGTGGAAGGCGAAGCTTTCAAATGGATTATACTCCAACTCTACCTCCGATGTCGCTTCCGGAGGCTACACCTTTTGGTCACATAGACCCAACTCAGGTACCATCGCCATCTCGTCAAACTAACACATCACGAATAGGTCGTGTAATTTCTCGCCTTATGCCTAGGAGAAGTGGAAGGCCACATAATCCTCCTAACAATTACACCCCATCTGCATATCCCTGATGGATTTCCTATTTGACCGGGATGTGGTCAATAACTATTTGGATTGATGTAGTATTTATATGTATATAAATAAAATGGATATTTTGTGGAATTTTTGGAATAAATTTAGACCCCAAATATTGACATGGAATTTCATCACAAAAAAATCAAACAAAGAAGGATTTACATAAACATCTCAAATAAATTTATCAGAACTGTCAAAAACGTCACTACCAATACCGTTTTTATCAGAACTGTCAAAAACGGCACTACCAATACCGTTTTTATCAGAACTGTCAAAAACGGCACTACCAATACCGTTTTTATTAGAATACTTACCCTTTAAAAGGCTTGGTGACCTCAAAAACAAATTCATCCATTTCTCATCCATCTCTCTCAAAACTAATCTCTCTAAAAAAATTCTAACTGTCATAATGGATCCATCGCTCCCCCGCTGGTATCGTGGCAAACAACCTCTTTATGGTAATCCCGTTCAACACTCCGATGCTCAATCTAATCTCTCTCAAATCGAACGAGAGTTAGAATCTCCACTGCCTCGTATCATACCTGTTCAAGATTACTATCTGCAAACGGGTGTTCATCATCTCCTCCCCAGTAGCACATGAAAATAAGTGGAAGTCCACTCATATTTTCCCCTAAACAAATTAATTCAACAGTCAAAATATATATAAAAAAATGCAACAAATAACATCATCAAAATTTGTTACATTAAGAAAATTTCTTGATCTTCAAAAATTTATATGAAATGTCAAAAATTTAACTGAAATATGCATGGAAATTTAACTAAAATGTCAAAAATTTAACTGAAATTGTAAGAAATGTTAACAAAATAACAGTCAAAAATTGTTAATGTAATACATTAAGAAACTGTAAATCATATATGCATGGAAATTGTAAGAATTGTTAACAAAATAACAGTCAAAAATTTAACTGAAATGTCAAAAATTTAACTGAAATATCAAAAATTTAACGAGTTTTGCGTTGGATGTTAAATGTTTAAAGGACAACACATCTTTTTTTTTTTTTACTGAATTATAGTTTAATAACTCTAGTTTGCATTCACATTATACAAATAAAAACATATAACAAAGATTAAAATGTACCTTAGATGCTTGAATCAAATTCACCAAATACAACTTTTGAGCTTTCAACTTGAAAGGGAGAGAAAAAAAAAAATGAAAGATGAGAATCAGATATTAGAGAAGTTTGTGTTTTGAATAAGAAACGAGTGAAAACTTCTGAAGCCAGTTGTGGGTGTTTTATGGAGACCTAAAGTCGGCATCCACAATGTCGACTTCAGAAACCCTAGTCAAAGTCGGCATTGTGAGTACCGACTTCAGTACAACACAAAAACCCACTCTGCCCCAAAATATTCCCTCCTAATCCTTCTTAACCCCTAATTATTCTTAACCTTAACCGGGTTGACCTAAAGTCGGCAATGGTAGTGCCGACTTCACAGTAAAGTCGGCATTGCCAATGCCTACTTCACAAAAACTGGTCATTTTGGTATATAAAGTTTCCCAAATGTCATTTAGGTAGATAATGATTTAAAAGAGAATTATTTGGAAAAAAAAATCCCAATAAGTGTACATGGACCCATTATCTGTATGCACCATAATATGATTTGATATGATCATCTACTTTTAGCTATAATAGCACTGTTACCTTTTTTTTTTTTTTTTTTTTTTTTTTAAAGGCTGTTACCTCAGTTTTGAACACTTGAGTTTGAAGCATAGTTACAAATATTGTTTTAGTCGACGCACCGGTTTTGTTACTATAGCGGGACATACCGGTTCATAAACGCACCGGCGCACCGTTCAGAATTTACAGCGCTTTTTCAATAAATTTTATATATATAATAGATGCATATCAGAAATATACCAATTTAAAATCTAATTACAACTTCCTATTTTCTTTTGACAAAAATTGATATAACTTTATTTTTTAAAAATAACATCAAAATATATTTTAAAAATATAGTTCTTTAAAATGAGTTAAAATATCACATTTTCATAGTTATAAATATGCATCTTGATGATGTTTAGTTTAAATCAATGGCTTTTCTTAAATAAAAAATAGTTTTTTTTTTTTATCAAACTTTTATTGTTTTGATTCACACATTTCTTTTAAAATAGGTTTATAATGTCAAGATTATCATTCTGCGCGGAACACGCTCATCTCGTCCGGTTCAGACCGGAACGAGCCTGTATAGGTCGGAATTTAAAACGAAATGGAGTTTAGCTTGTACCACATTTGTTTTTGACCGAAAAAGTGTGTTTCAGCTTGAGCAGTCCGGAATGGAACAAAATTTATAACTATGGTTTTAAGATGCTAGTCTTTGGTTTAACTTTTCCCTCCCTATTTTAAAATACTTGCAGTTTTAGAAAGAAAAAAATTAGCTCAAAATACTTTTAATTTTCTAAAAAAAATAAAAATTGACACACTTTGCTTAAACTACTCTTATTTATGATTAGGTACCTCACTACCTGTCATTGTAAAAACATTTGATTGCCTACGCACTTGAAATATTCAACAGGTAATTTAGTCTATATAATATTTATTGATTGTTTTTCATAATAATATGTGTGAAATGCTATAAAATTACCAGTATTTATGACGAAGGGAGTAATAATTATTTACTTCAACTTGAAACAAAGCTTTGATGAACAAATATTAAACATTTTACTTTTCGAGTTTATCAGAAATGGTAATAGTATATAACCTTTCCGTCTCGAAATAGGATTCTTCGTCAACTTGATTATCCTTTGATCAATGATTTATTAAAAATAATGTAGTTAATAAAAATTTAAAAATTATTATTGTACATATCACAGTTAATAATAAAATCAATAATTATTTTTAGATTTTCATTACGATAATTACTTTTAGGGAGGGGCTATTGCCACTATACTAATTGCTTATTCACTACATTCATTGTATTTTTCGTAAATTAATAATTTACTTGTCACAATTGCCTTTAAAATTTATACCAATAAATTTTCTAGTTTACTACACCATTAATATTCATTAAAACAATATAATTTTGGTAATCTATTTTGTTAGTACCTCACTATGTTTAACTCACAATTAATCATAGTAAATATGTTTTGATAAATAAATAATCAAACCCAATTGATTATATGATGTATACAAAAGACCTGAGCACAGGTAGCCCATCACAAAGCTCAACAGCTAAGCTGCCCTGTTTCCACTCAAGCCAAAAGTCAAGTCATTACATAATCTACCTATCATCTATACATCCAACAAACTGAAGCCTCTTGACAGCTAAGACCCAACCCCTTCGACAGCAAAACCCTTGACACCAAACCCTTGGAAAGAACATCCTTGAAAACCCCCTAAACACTGAACCTCAGTCAGCTAATCCACCCTAAGAAAGCAACCCCGAAACTCTTGACAGCTACCCCAAAAACCTTGACAGCTGACCCAAAATCTGGTTTGACACCTTCTACGAAAAACACAATATCTCACTCTCTCCATATCGAAACCCCAAACCGATTTTTCCTGTGTAAACTAGACACAAAGGGCTTTCAAAAAAGACCCTCCTAACATTCTGATTATTTATGAGTGAAAAATGGCGCTTATTTGAAGGAGGCAGCAGACCCAATATTTCCTGACAGCAGACTATGTCAAACACCTCTCACCAAAAATGCAATATCTCCTACTTTAAAGCCTTAAATCCCGAACCGTATTTTCCCACTTAAAGTTCACTCATAACCCTTTCAAGAAACCATAACCACACACCCTATAACCTTTTGAGAAAGTACATACAAATCCTTGAAGTTGGCCAAAAAAATCTGCTCAGATTTTTGAAGTGAAAATTATTGTCATCTCTTTTTGGTTATGGAGTTTTGAAGCAAGCCATTAAGAGTCTAAAATGACCAATATTTCACAAAAAAAGGGAAATTGTTAGGTCCTAACTTATTGTTTTGGTGAATATTGATCATTTAACTAACGGGTTAAAGTTAAGTGGTCAAACATGTCAAGAAAGAAAAGTTGCCAAACTTACCCAAAGACCCCTCCATGTTTTCTAAGTTTTTCAACAGTGATTTTCTTGACAAATCGAGACCGAGAAATATTCAATATTAGACTTGTTAGAAAGCTAATTTAATGAACTACAAGAGTGTGCAATTAGATTTTGCATCCATCCAACCAGTGAAAAGTTACACCCAAATTACCAAAAGGTGAAAACAACGATAGCCAAAAGTTGAGGGTTCAAAGTGAAAGTTTGCTTTTCATCATCCTACACATTCAAGACTACACATTCACGTGGAAGACAAGTTTATGAAGCTGTTATTGTTCATTTTCCAAACAATATGCATTCAAGTTTGAAGACCAAAAACATTGAAGACCATTGACTGAGCATTGAAGCCCCAACAAGAACCAAGCTTCAACAACGGCTACTTCCTCTTTTTCCCTTATAAATTGAAACCAAACACCCTTTTTCACCAGTGTGTATCCCACACCAAAATTACCCTCCCCCAAAATGCTTTCACCTAGTGTGTTCAATAAACACCAATTGCACACACTAAGGTTTACACCCCAAGAACCCAACCCTTTTAACCTTCACCATTTATCCACTATTGTGTTTGCACCACCATATCCCTCCTACCCAAGTGAGAAATATACACCAATTGCCACATTACCCTTTAACCCTTCACACTTAACCCCTCACCCCCTCCCAATCAACCCAATCAAACCTTGCAACTATTAAGGGGGAACACCGACGAGCCAAAGAATCGCTTCCATCCGACAACCCTAGTGTCAATTTAAAGAAGAACTACATTGATATTCACCCCTCAATATCACCTCACATATACTGACTTCAACCAGTTTTCAGCCACCCTCATAAGATAACTCAAATCCTCTCTTCTCAAAAATCTTGACAACATTTCTGAATTCATAATTCAAAGAGGTGACATTCCCATTCCTCCATCTCCTGAACAGCCAACCCAAACAGCTTTCCCTCCTCCCAGCAGCCATCCCCTGCCTCCAAAACCGTCACAGGCATCCATTTACTCCTACTTCCAAGCTCCTCATGCTAGCAATCCTTCCAAAGCCACCAAGAAGAGACATGCCACTCTCTACAAGGAATACCCAATGGGGGTTTCACCATCTGATGAGACAATGACTACTCAGAAACTGCAAGATTGGATTGGTCCAAGGATTCTCTACAATAAACCAGTCCTCACCAAAGATCAGTTGACAGCCAGACAAGATAACACTTCCAGTATAATTACATGATGGGCCTTGACTGGAACAATGAGTGGTTCTACAGAAGGAATGAGCCAGTGAGAAGAGCTGCCCTTCTATAAGAAAATAAAGTTGTGGAGAAAAGTCAGAATGCCTAGTATAGGTTCTTTGGTTTGTTTTCTTAGTTTTGAATAACTATTCAGAAAAATATTTGTTTTTCAATTATTTCCTTTAGTCCATTTCAGTCTGTATTAACAGTTTGTTTGCCAAGAAATATTATCAAGAAGAATTTCTCTTCATTGGTTCTCTATTCCCTTAGCACTTATACTTGCAGGTACATAATCAAAACCTTTATTTATTTACCAAAAAAGCGGAAATTGTTAGTACCTCACTATGTTTAACTCACAATTAATCATAGTAAATATGTTTTGATAAATAAATAATCAAACCCAATTGATTATATGAGGTATACAAAAGACCTGAGCACAGGCAGCCCATCACAAAGCTCAACAACTAAGCTTCCCTGTTTCCACTCAAGCCAAAAGTCAAGTCATTACATAATCTACCTATCATCTATATATCCAACAAACTGAAGAACTACCTATTACAGACTCCCTCTACCTTAAATGAATTATCAAGATGATAAATTCAAACAAGCTTCAACAGCTAAGGCCATACAAGCCCAACAGCTAAGCTCCCCTGTTTCAACAGCTAAGACTGTTCTTCTTCAACAGCTATCTCCACGTCATCAGATCCTTGAAGAATGATTATTCCAATATTACCAGTCATTGGAATAACTTATATTGAAGCTTGTTCAAGTGTGAATACACCTTCTCTACCCTTGACAACCTGTACACAGAGAAACAACAAACTTTCAGTCAAAGTCAAAGGGAACCATTACTTCTCTGTACCTTTGTTCCCCAAACGGCTACTACTGTACCCTTGTCCCCCAACGGATCTATCCCCTCCCTTATATAAGGGAGTATACTGGCATGTTGTCAAGTGACCTTTTCCAGACTATCTACACCATTTTTACACCTTTACAATCCTTTGTAGCCTCATTGCACTCTCACTCTGCAGTCTTAAATATTTGTATATACCCCTGCAAATATTGTGTCTCTTTGCAGCCAGTTACAACTCACTTACAGCCAAGCTATTTTCTTTTGTAAACACACTTGTGATTATTTTTATTTTCTTTTTCTCGCTTTGAAAGAAGCAACCTTAATTGAAGTGTCAATTAAGTAGAGGGGGTTCAAAGGAACTTGCCTTATCAATTCTTGTAACTCTTATTGAAGAGAATATTATAGTGGATTGATCTCACTGTTCCAACAGTGGGGGTGGATGTAAGAGAAGGGTTTTGCCTCTGAACCACTTTAAAATACTGTGTACACTCTTGTCTCTACACACACACACACACACACACACACACACCTTGTCCTTTTATTTATTCTTCCATTTATATTCCGCTGCACATTTCTTTTATTTATTTATTTCTCAACAGCTAACCTCAAACAGTTAGCTGTCCAAGTTTTAATTAATCTGGTCATTTGGTTAAACAGTGCCTTTCATATTTCATTACCAAAACAATTCATTTTAATTATGTTAAGATAATAAATGCTTTCTATGCAAGAAATTTTCAAATATGTATAAAATTGTTTAGATGAAGTAAATTTATTTATTTGCTTGTCACCTAATTATTTTATAAGAAAATTAAATATCTTCATGTATGGTTAGCAATTTTTTTTTTTTTTTATCTTCTATGGATCTAGACTAACGAGAACAAAAAAGAGTGACAATGTAGTGAATAAATTATATGAAAGTATATAAATAATGAGAAAATTTTGGAGGAAACTAGTTTCTCCATAAGTTATAAGAAGTCCTGTTTTTATAGGGTTTAAGGTTTAGGGTTTATGTTTTAAGGTTTAGGGTTTTAGGTTTGGGGTTTAAAGGTTAAAAACATGATTTTTTATAACTTATGGAAGAACTAGTTTCCTCCAAAACACACTCTAAATAATTTGTCTCATAAGAGATTGCTTACATAGTTAATCTTCGGGGCATACATCTAAATTTTATCTCTGAAATCTTCATACTTTGTCTTAGTCTTTGTTCAATCACTTGTTCTTAAAGTATCATAGTATGACTCATTAGTTTGATCTCTAATAATTGACACAATCTTAGACATCACCTCTGATATTATAGAAAGAGATCAAATCCTCTACTCTAATGTCATCATGTTATTTCTACATAATTGAATGGAGTTGTTAACCATTTTATTCCTCTTCCTTCAAAACATCTCACACCTTAATGGGTATGCCATCCGACTTTACTGCTTTATAGACTCCTGTCATAATAATGTGAGAATGTTTTACCCTGACTATCACACGCCTACTACAATCCTCATCATTTGTAAAAATTTTCGTTTGTGTTCAACCGAGTTGATCATAAATTTTTTAATAAATTTTTAATGATAATATCTTAAAAGGAGAGGATCATCCATTCTCTGTGTCTGACATTTTGGGGTACTTTATTTTGGATCAACGTTCTAAAACTATTTTCCTTTTTTCTTTTAGATTTAATCTTAGAGATTATTTTTAAATGGAATATGTCTTAGGAAATACATATTTTTCGAATAAGAAAAACAGGTTTTAAAAACGCGCGCTGGCTTTTTCTAAAATATGAAATTTCGCGTGGTGCTAGCGGTAGTGTTTTAGAAAACCAGTTATAATGTTTATGAGTGGCAATTGTAGTGTTTAAGAGTTCAAGTTCATATGTTATTGAGTGTCAGTATTGGTGTTATAAGAGTTAAAGAGTGCGAGTTCTAGCTTTTAAGAGTGCTAAATGTAATGTTTAATGTTTTGGAGTGCCCATTCATGAGTTAATAAGTGTCTGTGCACGTGTTTAACAAGTGTCGGTGATAGTGTTTAAGAGTACTAGTTTTAGTGTTTAAGAGTGTCAGTTGAAGTGTTTCAAAGTGTGAATTCTGTGTTTAGAGAGTGTCAAGTCATGTATTAAAGAGTGTCAATTACATTGTAGTGTTTAAAATATTATGTTGGTGTGTTATTGAGTGCCTGTTCATGTGTATAGAGAGTGTAAGTTCAAATGTAGAGTGCTTGTTCATGTATTGAAGAGTGCGAGTTAGTATGTATAGATAGTGCTAGTTCATTTGTTAAAGAGTGTCAGTTCATGTTTTTTAGAATGTCAGATCATGTGTTATAGAGTGTCAGTTCATGTATTAAGGATGCCAATTCATGTGTTAAGTAGTGCCAATGGTAGTGGTGTTGTGTTAATAATTTCTAGTTATTTATGAAAATGGCACAACGTGTTTTCAAAACGAATTCCATTTAGTTACAAAAATGTCACCGCACATTTAAAAATCTCATTTTTCCTAATTGTTAAAAAGAACTACTGTAATATTTCCTTAAGTTCACTTTTTAGTGAGTTTTACATATATCAAAATAATCTTAAAATAATACTGCCTCCATTCCTTAATAATAGTCACTTAGAAGTCTAATTATTTATTTTCAAATTATTTAACATTACCGCCTTTTCCTAGTCCAAGGGACCAAATTGTCCTTTTCGTCTTTATTATAATATGTCTGTTTGTATTTCATCCCTTGCCATCTTTATATATGCGTTAGGTTAGGGGTGTGCATGGTACAATATGATACGATTTTAGGGTAAAACCGATATCATAACAAAGTAGTTTAATTTATTGATGTTAATACCATAAGGTTTCAGTTTTTCTCGTGCACGGCTAGGTAGCTCGGTTTTCCGATTTACTATAACATCGGTACGATTTATTTTCAGTTTTTCTCCTAACTAAATGAAAAAACTGGCTTTTATGACACTCATCAAATGTAGATGGCAATAAAAAGCATACTTGACATTCAAGAAGACAATAAAAATACTAAAATCAAAGTAAAACATTCACAACGAAAAATTGGATTAATTATAATAATAAAGATCAAAGTAATCTTTCTATTTAATCAACAACTATACACAGAACAAAAAACTTCAATTCATTTTCAAATACATTTAGAAGATGAAATGAGTATATATATATGGATACAAAATTACATACTTTAATTTGAACGGTATAATACGGTTTTTATATTTGATATATAAGTCAAATACCATACTATTACTAAACTATGATTTTTTTATTTTTTATTTTTTTTAAAAGCAAACCATGTATGTCAGTTTAGTCGGTTTTCCGATATGATTTTTCGATATCTGCAGTTTTTTTGCACACCCTTAATCTGCGTACGTCCCTTCGCCATCTTCCCAAACATATTTTTTGATATTCTTGGTGTGAAATAAACGATAAATAAAAATATGCTATATGAATAATTAATGAAGTCATTATTTATGTGTAGGCTAAAACAACTATTATAAAAGAAGGGAGAGAGTAATAATTGAGAAAATATCGAGAGAGAAAAAAAAGAAAAAAAAAACGTATACTCGTGTAAGTATAAAACGTGTTTTTCAAATGCGGAGTGACATTTTCGTAAATAAGCGGAACGTTCTCATAAGGCGCGGTGACATTGTTGTAAGAGTGTGTTTTGGAGGAAACTCGTTTCTCCATAAGTTATAAAAAGTCTTGTTTTTAACCCTTAAACCTCAAATCTAAAACCTTAAACCTAAAACCCTAAACCCTAAACCTTAAACCTTATAAAAAAAAGGACTTTTTATAATTTATGGGGAAAATAGTTTCCCTCAAAATTTTCTCTTGTTGTAAATAACAAGATCTTATAAAAACCAACGGACACTTTTTGACACTATAAGAGATATTTTTCAATACTACATGATCAGACACTTTTTAACACTAAATAAGATACTTGTTTTAAAACTTACAAAAACTCATGCGACACTTGTTGACAATGTAAGAGGCATATGTTTTAAGACCACAAGAGGCACTTTGTAACACTAAGACAAACAATTCTTAATGGCATTGTTAACACTAACATTAAAAGTGTCTGTTTGGATATTTATAACTGCGTGTTGAATGTTTTATAAGTTTTATATTAGAACAGTCACTTTTTAAAACTACAACATGCACATAATAATAATAGAAGAGACAATTACGAAAATCTCGTTTTCCTATATCTTAGTATAAAATATGTTTATCATAAGAATTAAGGGCTTGTTTGCTAGAGTGGTGCGTTCATAATGAATTAAAAATGAATCAGTTTTTTGCTAATTAAGCGTCTCAATGGAGAGTTTTTGAGTGAATTTTTTTTAAAAAATTTAACCCTTTTTAGCCGATTCAAATAGTAACGTCAAAAAATAAGCTCTATTTTAAGAAGCGTTGGTTTCCTGTAAAACGCGTTTTTCAAAACCTTATGGCTATCACTTTCAAATGTTCTGGCTATCAATCTCATATCCAAAAGATTTTATATTGATATCCAGAAGGCTTTATATTGATATCCAGGATGATTCTGGCTATCACTTTCAAAGGTTCTGGCTATCAATCTCATATCCAAAAGGCTTTATATTGATATCAGGACCCATCTGGCTATCACTTTCAAAGGTTCTGGCTATCAATCTCATATCCAGAAGTTATATTGATATCCAGAACCGTTGAGGAGTTCTGATTATTTACAAAAATGACCTTTCTGGCTATCACTTTCAAAGGTTCTGGCTATCAATATCATATCCAGAAGATTTTATAATTATATTCAAAACCGTTTCTGATTATTTATAAAAATGCCACCGCATTTTTTTTGAAAACACGTTTTTCCTAAGCGTTTGAAAAAACGCATTTTTTCCAAGATTTTGTGTTTTAAGAAATATCTGTTTTTGAAACTATGCAACAAACGAATAACTCATAATAATTTTGCTTAAGATTGTGATAAATTTAGTTCCGTCTGCAAGGACTTGTGCATTACGCAATACGCGCCCAAAAAAATGATTACATATCCCTTTATTGTCTCGCCTACTAACCCTAATACTATAATCCATATTCTTTACGTCTTATTTTATTTTAAGAGTCAAAATTGTTTTGGGTTCAAAAACTAAGAAATGAATTTCTTTTTATAAAATATAAAAAATTAGGTAGAGTGTTGTGAGTATATAAAAAGTGGATATGAGAGACAAAATGGGGTAATGAATAGTGTATATGTTAGAGACAATTATCTCAGATCAGGAACTAACTAGCCATGCATTGACTATATAAGAATCATGGGTTACTCCTCCCATAGCCAATTGTTTTTGGGATGAAACCTCAGACTTTATCATCCTATCAGAGCTAAACCGTTACACGTGCAGGCCCAATGGCCCATGATGTTGCTCCGCGCCTCACGTAACAAGTCCACGTTGTAAGCCTTTGGCAAAGCCCTGCTACACGTGAGGGGGTGAGGAATTAACTTGCAAAACATTGACTATATAAAGATCCTGGGCTAATCCTCCCATAGCCAATTGGTTTTGGGATGGAACCTCAGACTTTATCATGGTATCAGAGCTGGCACGTTACACGTGTAGGCCCAACAGCCCACGATATTGCTCCGCGCCACCCGTAACAAGTCCACGTTATACGCCTTGGCAAAGTCCGGCTACACGTGAGGGGGCGGGGAATTAACTAGCCAATCATTGATTATATAAAGATCCTGGGCTAATCCTCTCATAGCCAATTAGTTTTGGGATGGAACCTCAGACTTTATCATGGTATCAGAGCTGGCCCGTTAAACATGTAGGCCAAACGGCCCACGATGATGCTCCGCGCAACCCGTAACAAGTCCACGTTATAAGCCTTTGGTAAATCCCGGCTACACGTGAGGGGGTGGGGAATTAAGTAGCCAAGCATTGACTATATAAATATCCTGGGCTAATCCTCCCCTAGCAATTAGTTTTGGGATGGAACCTCAGACTTTATCATGGTATCAGAGCTGGCCCGTTACACATGCAGGCCCAATGGCCCACGATGTTGCTCCGCGCCACCCGTAACAAGTCCACGTTGTAAGCCTTTGGCAAAGCCCGGATACACGTGAGGGGTCGGGGAATTAACTAGCCAAGCATTGATTATATAAAGGTCCTAGGCTAATCCTCCCATAGCCAATTGGTTTTGGGATGGAACCTCAGACATTATCATGGTATCAGAGCTGGCCCATTACACGTGTATGCCCAACGGCCCACGATGTTGCTCCGCGCCAGCCGTAACAAGTCCACGTTGTAAGCCTTGGCGAAGCCCGGCTACACGTGAGGGGACGGGGAATTAACTATCCAAGCATTGACTATATAAAGATCTTTCGCTAATCCTCTCATAACTAATTAGTTTTGGGATTGAACCACAGACTTTATCATGGTATCAGAGCTGGCCCGTTACACGTGCAGGTTCAACGGCCCCCGATGTTGCTCCGTGTTACCCTTATTAAGTCCACGTTGTAAGCCTTTGGCAAAGCCAGTCTACAAGCGAGGGGGTGAGGAATTAACTTAAAGATCCTGGGCTAATCCTTCCATAGCCAATTGGTTTTGGGATAGAACCTCAGACTTTATTATGGTATCAGAGCTGGGCCGTTACACGTGTAGGTCCAACGGCCCATGATATTGCTCCGCGCCACCCGTAACAAGTCCACGTTGTACTCCTTGGCAAAGTCCGACTACACGTGAGGGGGCGGGGAATTAACTAGCCAATCATTGATTATATAAAGATCCTGGGCTAATCCTCCCATAGCCAATTAGTTTTGGGATGGAACCTCAGACTTTATCATGGTATCAGAGCTGGCCCGTTACACGTGTAGGCCAAACGGCCCACGATGTTGCTCCGCGCCACCCGTAACAAGTCCACGTTATAAGCCTTTGGCAAATCCCGGCTACACGTGAGCGGGTGGGGAATTAACTAGCCAAGCATTGACTATATAAAGATCCTTGGCTAATCCTCCCCTAGCCAATTAGTTTTGGGATGGAACCTCAGACTTTATCATGGTATCAGAGCTGGTTCGTTACTCGTGCAGGCCCAATGGCTCACGATGTTGCTCCGCGCCACCCGTAACAAGTCCACGTTGTAAGCCTTTGGTAAAGGCCGGCTAACCGTGAGGGGTCGGGGAATTAACTAGCCAAGCATTGATTATATAAAGGTCATGGGCTAATCCTCCCATAGCAAATTGGTTTTGGGATGGAACCTCAGACATTATCATGGTATCAGAGCTGGCCCGTTACACGTGTAGGCCCAACGGCCCACTATGTTACTCCGCGCCAGCCGTAACATGTCGACGTTGAAAGCTTTGGCAAAGCTCGGCTACACGTGAGGGGACGGGGAATTAACTATCCAAGCATTGATTATATAAAGATCCTCGGCTAATCCTCTCATAACCAATTAGTTTTGGGATGGAACCTCAGACTTTATCATGGTATCAGAGCTGGCCCGTTACACGTGGAGGTTCAACGACCCACGATGTTGCTCCGCGCCACCCGTATCAAGTCCACGTTGTAAGCCCTTGGAAAAGCCCGGCTACACGTGAGGGGATGGGGAATTAACTAGCCAAGCATTGACTACATAAAGATCCTGGGCTGATCCTCCCATAGCCAATTCGCTTTGGGATGGAACCTCAGACTTTATCATGGTATCAGAGCTAGCCCGTTACACGTGTATGCCCAACGGCCCACGATGTTGCTCCGCACCAGCCGTAACAAGTCCACGTTGTAAGCCTTGGCGAAGCCCGGCTACACGTGAGGGGGCGGGGAATTAACTAGACAAGCATTGACTATATAAAGAGCCTCGGCTAATCCTCCCATAGCCAATTAGTTTTGGGATGGAACCTCAGACTTTATCATGGTATCAGAGCTGGCCAGTTACACGTGCAGGCCCAACGGCCCACGATGTTGCTCCGCGCCACCCGTATCAAGTCCACGTTGTAAGCCTTTGGCAAAGCCCGACTACACGTGAGGGGGTGGGGAATTAACTAGCCAAGAATTGATTATATAAAGATCCTGGGCTAATCCTCCCATAGCCAATTGGTTTTGGGATGGAACCTTAGACTTTATCATGGTATTAGAGCTGGCCCGTTACACGTGTAGGCCCAATGTCCCACGATGTTGCTCTGTGCCCCTCGTAACTAGTCCACATTGTAAGCCTTGACAAAGCCCGGCTACACGTGAGGGGGCGGGGAATTAACTAGCCAAGCATTGACTATATAAAGATCCTGGCTAATCCTCCCATAACCAATTAGTTTTGGGATGGAACCTCAGATTTTATGATGGTATCAGAGCTGACCCGTTACACATGCAGGCCCAACGGCCCACGATGTTGCTCCGCGCCGCCCGTATCTAGTCCACGTTGTAAGCCTTTGGCAAAGCTCGCCTACACGTGAGGGGGTGGGGAATTAACTAGCTAAGCATTGACAATATAAAGATCTTGGGTAATCCTCCCGTAGCCAATTGGTTTTGGGATGGAACCTCAGACTTTATCATATTATCAGAGCTGGCCCGTTACACGTGTAGACCCAACGTCCCACAATGTTGATCCGCGCCACCCGTAATTAGTCCACATTGTAAGCCTTGGCAAAGCCCGGCTACACGTGAGGGGGCGGAGAATTAACTAGCCAAGCATTGACTATGTAAAGATTCTGGGCTAATCCTCCCATAACTAGTTAGTTTTGGGATGGAACATCAGACTTTATCATGGTATCAGAGCTGGCCCGTTACACGTGTAGGCCCAACGCCCCCACGATGTTGCTCCGCACCACCCGTAACAAGTCGACGTTGTAAGCCTTGGCAAAGCCCGGCTACACGTGGGGGGTTGGGGGGGGGGGGCGTGTTAGACCTATATCGGGAATTAACAAGCTATGCCTTGACTATTTAAAGATCCTGAACTACTCCTCCCATTGCCAATTGGTTTTGGGATGGAACCTCAGACTTTATCAGTATAGTTGTTGTGTATATGACAAGTAGAGTCTTCTAAATAAAAAAAGTATCAAATACTTTTTTTTTTTTTTTAACTCTTAAATTGGGAAACTCATTTAAAAAAAAAAACTGACTCTTAAAATGATACGGAATGAGTATATTTCCTCCGCCTCATAATAACAATGGACCTTCGAGTAGTACTAGTTTTATATTAATTTAATTACCTTTAAAATAAATTCAAATTATTATTAATAGTATTTGTAACATTATATCAATAAGATATTGTATACGTAACATTATGATATTTAAACTAATTTAAATTATAATTTAAAGTTTATACTCTCTTCTTCCCAAACTAATCGCTGCCTATTTCCGTTTTGGGCGTCTCATATTAATTGCTACTTATCTAAAATAAAATGTTCATTTTATTCTCTCCTACTCACTCATAACAATTATCCATTAACTTATTTTCTCGTTCTTACCTACTCAGAACACTTATTTTTCAACATATTTTTTTAATTCTCATGTATTCACATTTAATAGCGATTAATTTGGGACAAAAAGAGTACGTAATAACAAAAATATCAACAGCAGAATGAGAAATTATTTCTAAACAAAAAGCGGACTATAAGTTTCACATAAATAAAATACTACTCTCTCCGTCCCAAAATATATGTAGTTTAAGGGCTTGAAATTTGTCCCAAAATATTTGTAGTTTTGCTTTTATCTAGATATCTTTGACATTGTTTGTAAAATATACTCTTATTTATGATGGTAGTTGTCATTGTAAAATCATTTAATTGTTTTGGTACTTGAAATATTTCAAGGGCAATTTAGTCCTTAGACATGCATTGATTGTTTTTCTTAATTTGTGTGAAAATTTTAGAACTACAAATATTTTGGGACGGAGGAAGTACTAATTATAGAAATGAAAAGGCCATGAAAATAAGGACCGGTTATGGCCTATTAAATGAAAGATTGGAATGGTCGACCGACGTAGGTCGGTAGGTTATGGCCCACAAGTATAGTTGTGTTAAGGTCAATCAACAAATTACTCGATTGTTTTTCCAACCAGTTCGTGAAAAGGGTTCGTACATGTACCACTGACCCTCGTGGATATGCTCCCTTGATGAGTCCTTCATGTCCACACCCACCTTTCCTTGAATCAACCTTACTTTTTTCAAATGTGTATCCTTTACTCCAATCATCTACTCTCTACTTATTTCCCAATTCAATTTTTTGTTTGTTTCGGAAAATGAACTTCATAAAATAGTGGGCAACCCAAAAACTAGTACAGTATACCAAAATTTTTATATTTTGCTTTTTTATATCTTTATTTGATAAACTATCATATCATTTTATTTTTAGTACTATGAATATATTTTATATGAAACAAAACATTTACACTTCATTCAAGAGAATTGTGCTCAATATTTCTCAACTTTTATTTTGTTGTACATAATTTGTACTTATTTTATTATGACTATTGAAACTTGAACAATAACAAAAAGTTATTATTCGTAGGAGTTAATTTCTAAACTTTTAAAAGTTGACATAATTAATAATATTAGCTATTATATTTAGAAATTAATAATACTTCCTCCGTCTTTTTAGTCTTTTCAATTTTGGTCAACGAGAGTAAACTTTGACCAAATATTTAATGTCAATCTAATCATCCTAATGAAATTCTAACAATAGAAATTGATAAATAATCATTTAATTTATCAATAATAATTTTTAAAATTTCATTAAAATTGTTAGATTGACATTAAATATTTGGTCAAAGTTTACTCCCGTTGATCAATTCATTTGGGCATGGCCATGCACTATCATCAATCTCACTCATCGAGAAGCCAAGCAGATATCTCTCTTGAGAGTAACAAATCATATCTTGACTTATCATTCTTCCCTACAAGAATCCGATTATGCCAATCATAGCCTTTATAACTACTCGGTTAAAGGTAGCGTTTGACTATGTCAAACATAATGTTCATCATGTGGAAGACCATGATAATCTCAGGTCAAAGGATATCAAATGATATAACTATTATTAGATTTAATTATGACATTTGACCATGACATAAATCTCATAATGGTTCAATCCAGTACCTTGTTCTCCAACAAGTACCCATAAGTTTAATCTGCATCCTATGCACCATAATCATCACATGATTATCCATTAAACTCATGCTAGCTCTTCATAAGTGCTAAGGGCAATGATTATTATAATAAACATGCTAAAGATATAATAATCGGGTTTTTTTTTATCTTTATAACAATGAAGCTATGATGTAACACATAGGCCTTTCTCAAAGGCCTAGGGCATAATATCCAACAATCTCTCACTTGCACTAGGCCCAATCAACACGTATCCAATACCCATTGAGCTAGTTATGATCTCCATCATAATTGCAAGCGAGCTTATGTAGGATGATTATCGTTGTTATCATCATATGGTATTTGCATATTTTGACATCTCCCATCTTTGTCGATTTCTCGAATAAGATAGAAACGTCTGAGTATATGTTTAGATAAGACATTAGTGCCTTGGATTGTGCAATAACAATTATTGACCCAATGAAGGTACTGAATTAGTGATACTAGAAACAATTTCTAGTTTACTAATTAGTCTCCTTATCCAAACAACTTTCCAGTTGCATCTCAGGCTACTTAGATACTCAACCTTTTGGAGAATAGTAATGGTATATTTAGAACTCTTCTAACATCATTATTAAACATAAACATGTATTTATACTGCAATATTTATCTTTGTTGGTTTGCAAGAATGCATCTATGTAACTATTACAAGATTATCTTTCACTCCATTAATGATCAAGAATGCATCCTTTTGCTTCTTCTTAAGTACATAAGGATGTTTCTTAGCTAGTGACTTTCACTAGAGTCCGATTGGTATTATCTCATCATACTCCAAGTATATGAGACATCCGGTCTTAGTACATTAACATGGCTTACATGATAGATCCAATTGCCGAAGCATATGGAATCCTAGTCATGTACTCTTGCTCATTAGTCTTCCAGTAAGACTAAATCTTGCAAAGATTAATGCCATTAGACTTTTGCAAGTAACCTCCCCAAGAGTCTTGCATAGTGAACTTTTCACTATTTTGTCTATGTTAGTACTTTGACTTTAACCAATCAACCTTTAGATTTATCTCTATAAATCTAAATTCCAAAGATATAAGCGGCTTTAACCAAGTCTTTCATTATGAAACTCCTTCAAAATGAATTATATGTCAACCACATATATTAGACTAGGAATTATTATTACGCTCCCACTAAATTTATTGTAATCACAAGTCTCATCTTTGATGAATTCAAACTCTTTGAATACTACATCAAAATGAAAATTTCACTCCAAGTAGTTTGCTTCAATCCATCTCATGGATTTTTGCAACTTGCATATTTTATTAGAATTTTATGGATCAATCAAAAATTTTAGGTTGTATCAAACACATCCTAAAGTAAGGTTCCTGTTAAGGAATATAGTTTTGATATCCATCTGTCAATTTTCATATTTAAATTATGAGGTCATGACAATTAGAATTTTAATAACATTAAGCATGACTACGGGTGATAAAGTTTCATCATAATCGATATTATGAATTAACTTTTCTCAATTAGACTTTCTTAATAAGCATGCACATTGTGATCCATGTACGTTTTCTCCAAGAAAACTCATTTTTCTACCTTATAGTTTTTAAGCCTTCGGGTAGAACAATCAAGTTCCAAACTTGATTATCATACATGGATTGCACTTTAGATTTCATGACTCCAAGTCATTGATCTGAGTTCGGAGTGGACATTGCATCTTGATAAGTAATGGGTCAATCATTCGCAATGATAACTTCCTTATTAATTTCTATTACGAGAAATCAATATTTCTTGTTATAGATAGTATTCTATCATATTGCAAATAACTTGTGTATACTTGAACGAATTTCCACAACTCCTTGTGAAACTTTGTTCAACTTCCATCTTAGGTTCTATGTCATTTTCTGGGTCTCGAACTCTTCTAGATACATTTTACTCCTACTAGTTCGTTAGAGATAAACAATTTATCTGGAAAGTACTATTTCGAGAAACAAATGATTTGTACTCTGAAGGGCATAAAATTAATATCACTAAGATATTCCATGAAAATAGATTAACTAGATTTAGGTGTGATTTTGTCCAAGACAATACTTTTCGCAAAAGTGTCACATCACAAATCTTTATGAAAGACAAACTAGGTTTTCTTTCATTCTATATCTCATATGGTACATTTAGAACCTCCTTAGATGAAACTCAATTTAGTGTAAGCGCAGCTATTTCCAGCACATGATCCAGAAGGATAATTAAAGATCAGTTTGACTTATTATGAAGCGAAAAACAGCAGTTTGCAGACAATCTGCAGATTTCTATAACAGGAGCTGTACGGCTCATTCCTAGGCGTACGCCTAAATTGCAGCCGTACGGTTGTTGTTTTCAGATTCTGTTTTTCTTATTCTGCAGACTTTCTGCAGAATTCTCATCAAGTCCATGGTTCAAATATTTATTACCTTGAACAGATCAGAGTACATTAATACTTTCGCCATGAGTTATTGAAATTTTTTCTAGCATTATTACTTTAATGAACTACATACATCAATATGTATTAGTTCAAAAGAGTACTTCCTTTTACTACTATTAGTAAGAGGTGTCTTAATCAATTTACAAGATTTACATATATCACATGATTCGAAATCATGCGAATTTAAAAAGTCCATCCCATGAAATTTTTAGATATGTGTTTCTTATTATTTGATATGGACATCAATGCTTTTTAAGAATGTAACGATTACATCCTCATAATTGGATTTCTATTATTTATGTTATACTCCCTCCGTCCCAGAGTAAGAGTCCCATTTTCCTTTTTGGTCCGTCCCAGAGTAAGAGTCCCATTCCTAAAATGGCAAAGAATCTTTACTATTCACCCCACTCATTCTCTCTCCTATTTTACTTTTATACTCACAACACCAATCAATTCACTATTCTCTCTCACTCATTCTCTCTCATACTTTACTTTTACACTCACAACATTTACATCACATCCAATATTTATTAATAAGCGTGCAAATGAGGGGTGAGACTCTTACTCCGGGATGGAGTACTTATTATTTTATTCTTCCAAGATAAGGATATAAAGTTCCATTGTATGATTAACAATACAATAAAGCTAATCATATTTAATGGATCACTTCCTCATTCAAAATAAGAAATATTCTTAATATTTTAATGAAGAAATCAAAATAATATTTCTACTTAAAGTAGGAACATCACAACATTTGTTCAAACAAATATGAACCTACAAGGTAAAGACACTTCGCAAGTTCCTACGATTAATGTTGCAACATTTGCATCATTATCAACACATAGGTTAATCTTTATACTTTTAAGTAGTCTTTCTATTTCTCAAGTCTTACACATTTATACAAATATGGGATCCATATCCGGTATCCAATACCTAAGAACTTAGAAGTAGAATATTAACATAGATACTTGAAGTGGTAGTCCTACTACCCTTCCTTTTGATCTTTTAATTCAAATTGTAATTTCTCCAATGGTCAATCTTATTGCCATGGTAGCAATTACATCCTCAGGATTTTAGTTTTGGCTACAAATATTTCCTTTAGGCTTGACAACTCTTGTCTTGCCTTTAGCTTAAATCCTTGTTCTTATTAACCTTTAGAGTTTGAGAAGGTTTTCATTTGATATTAAGACTTAGAATTTTAAACATCAAATGTCGCTTATGAATTAATATCAAATCTCTTTGTTAGTTCCAAACTAACTTGATTACCAAGCCAACTAAGGTAATTAATATGTCTCTCCATGTTCAAAATATGAGAACTTATTAACATACTTTTCATTCATCACATGAATGTTAGGCTACAATCAGTCTCAAACTTTTCTTTCCTTTCTTGCTTGTAGGAAGGCTTCCTACGTGATTGCTTATCACATAAGCATCCATATATTTCAGATACTTCTTAAGTTCTAAATATATGGTAGCAAGTCCTAGGATAATTGACATCCATAGATTCATCCACATGATTCTAATATATGTCTATGTCCGACCTTAAGACATTAGGTTTCTTAGGAATAGGATTTATTAAGAATTCATAACTTTTGTTCTTACTTTAGAACAATTCTTAAGCTCATGACTGGGTCAAGGAAGTTAATCTTATTCTTTTTAAGTGGGGTCTATCGCAGTAATTAAACATTATCATAGTTTAAAATATTCTACACAAATATGCAAATAAATATACACTTATATTTCATACCATTATCATTAAGAGATATATAATATATTTCATAAATACTTCCACTAAATTATACACATTCAAATACAACTTTTGTATAATATAATTTAAAATGGGCTAAGATCCATATTTCACTTGATTTGTGAGTCTGCTTTGGCATGAACCTCAAAACCAAGTTATTTAGGTAGATAACTACTTATCAATCACATCATATGTGTCTCTTAGATCCATTATGGGATTTGTGACATCTTATGTCTTACATGTTTTAATCACATCTTATGTCTTAGGCCCATAACCGTTATGATAGCCTAATTAAGTTTGACCACTTTAAACGTATAGACAACCTTTTCCTTATCTTGCTTCTCAATAATAGAATGATGTGCCATGCTTTGGCAGATAAACCACACCAAAACGATCAAGTTACTTCACAAGTGTTTAAATAGTGGATGACATAAAACTTAAAATTTAATGAAGGTTTATTTACATAAAGACATGCATCATATATTTAATTATGTCACACACAATATAATATAGTCTTGGCATAAAGAATGTTAACTAATCAAATTAATTAACGGAAGCAAAATCTTGTGATTTAATTATGAACCAATATTATGGGAACCGAATTTAAATTATCTGTAAACAATTAACAGATTGGATATTTCAATCGCATTCCCAGAAACAAGGCGTAAACCTGCCATTGGTCCATGCAATGAATTAATCCAAAATTAGTTTTTTTTTCTGCAAACAATTTGCACTTTGTTTATAGGGATAAATTCTGAAACCTTTTATTTCCGCAGAACATATATAGATTGAGAGCACAAAACGTACGGCCAAAACTAAGCCAAAAGGCATCCACATTTTCGTACTAAGATCAAGAAACCAAGTAACTTCTCTATACGGTCGAAACTTAGCCAAAAGGCATCCATATTCCTGTATAGATTGGTCACTTGTTTCAAGTCCTTTTCATTGTCTCTTAATCTCATAAATTACATAAATTACATAAATTACATCAATTCTAAACTCTTCAGAACTCTGATTTCTGCAATTTTCTGGATTAAATCATATTTCAGGAAGCACAGTTTTAAAAAACCAGCCATTTGAAACCAGATTCGATTTTTGATTCAAATTCTGTAAATGATTTATAGAACAATAAAAAAAACAGGAAAAAAAAATCTTCCAGAAATCCCTAGGGGCGCCGTACGGTGGCTCTGCCCAGATTCCCAGATTTCCAGAATTTTTAAATTCGATCAAGTCCATTATTGTGTTCATGCATTAATCAGATTAAGCCAATACGAATTTACTGATTACGAATTTAAATAGATCTAATCAATATCATGAATAAACAACATATACAAATTAGATCTAAATTATCAATACACATAATCCAATTATTCATTGATAACCCTAACATGCAATTATTCATATATATCAAATCAATATAATAATCACATAATCCCCATCCAATCATGCTCATAAACTTTTATATCGTATATAAAACCCAAATCACATATTCATCTTTATCATCATGCAAAATCATATAATCGAGTTAAATAATTTAAACATGATGTATTAAAATAATCAACGATGAACGGGGCTGATACCACTGTTCGGTTTTGATGCATCATGCGCAGCGGAATAAACATAAGATCAAACACCCAAGATCTCGGATCCATGCATGTTGATTAAATTAAATACAAGATGAAAGAAACATACCCTTGAAGATCGAATCCATGAACACGGACTTTAAGGTGTTGAAAAGCGAACACCCTCTACCGGTATCCACACATCGAAGAACACCTTCTTGATTGATTGCTAGATCCAAGGCTTAATGAAGAAACGATTTCTTCATAGGAATTATTTTGCTCCATTGATCATTGTATTTTGATGATTCTCAATCTCAAAATAAATAATCTTGCCTCTCTATATTTTATTGTTTCTAAAACAATGTGTTATGATTTCTAAAATCAACATTAGAGGCTGTCAAACCTGGCTGCATATATTTATATGAGGGTTTGACCTAATTTCGTTTTGGGATCGGGATTCCTTGTCACACAAGAAATCCAAACAAACTGACCATAATTGGGGAAGGGGCCGTACGGCTCCATAGGAGCAGTACGGTGCCTTTTGTTTAATTACCAAATTTCAGCCTTTCTCAATTCGTTCTAATGTGTGAGACCCAATAGGATTATACTAAGTTCCCAACGAGTCCGAACCATTCAGAACCCATAAGTCATAAGCGGACTTTAGCAAGCCATTATTACTACCCAATTAGTATAACTTTGAAAGTCTAAAGTTACCTTATACTCCCTCCATCCCGGAGTAAGAGTCCTACCCTTCATTTGCACGCTTATTAATAAATACTGAAAGTGATATAAATATTGTGAGTGTAAAAGTAATGTAGGAGAGAGAATGAGTGTGAGAGAATAGTGAATTGATTGGTGTTGTGAGTATAAAAGTAAAATAAGAGAGAGAATGAGTGGGGTGAATAGTAAAGATTCTTTGCCATTTTAGGAATAGGACTCTTACTCTGGGACGTACCAAAATGGAAAGTAGGACTCTCACTCTGGGACGGAGGAAGTAGAACATATCACAATCCTTTTGTCACGCGATATCATATTGGACATAAGTCATGGTCCAAGTCAACTTATGTTGTCCAATGTTTTCTCGATCCCGAGTAGATTGATATGAGCAAATGACATTGAACACATAAATTCATTTGGACATGGCCATACACTATCATCAATCTCATTCATCGAGTGGCCAAGCAGATATCTCTCTTGAGAGAGGGACAAATCCCATCTTGACTTATCATTCTTCCATACAAGAATCCGATTATGCCAATCATAGCATATATAACTACCAGGTTAAAGGTAGCGTTTGACTATGTCATACATAATGTTCATCATATGGAAGACCATGATAATCTCAGGTCAAAGGATATCAAATGATATAACCATTATGAGATTTAATTATGACATTTAACCATGACATAAATCTTATAATGGGTCAATCCAGTACCTTGTTCTCCAACAAGTACCCACAAGTTTAATCCGCATCCTATGCACCATAATCATCACATGATTATCCATTAAACTCATGATAGCTCTTCATAAGTGCTAGGGACAATGATTATTATAATAAGCATGCAAAAGATATAATAATCGGTTTTGTTATCTCTATAACAATGAAGCTATGATGTAACGCATAGGCCTTTCTCAAGGGCCTAGGGCATAATATCCAACACAAGTATCTCTTGCTTCGCTTAACAAATGATGACGCCCTAGGAGCTATGTGGACTCAAAGAACAAAGGAACCCCACTTTAAGACAAGCCTCTCTTAATCCGTTTGACAGTTAATGAGTTCTAGGGGATATACTCAAGAAAGAAATGTGGGACAATGTGTAGATACCTCGGGGAAACCATGGCTTGGCTAGAGCGGTGAATTATCCTAGGATGTCTATTTGATTTTAGAGATTAAAGTCGCCACCTATGTTTTTAAAGGAACATAAGAAAAACCTAATATAGCCTAATTTTATATACAAAACCAGAGATTCAGGAGAGACGGGTTCGGGTGTTAGGTTTCAGAGTGGGAATTACTTAAACACCCACTCCGCCCGGATAGATCCGGTCTTGCTACTTTTGGTGTTCTAAGTATGAAAAGTCCTTCTTTTATTAATCATGCTAACAATTACATCGAAAGGAAAAGATGAATTACAAAGGAAATTTATGCTAACTATTACTTTAAGAAACAGATGGGAAATTAAAGTAGATTTTAAAATGTTGGAAGATAACCTTGACCAAACTTCAATAGTGAAGTGGCCTTTTTGGTCATGTTCCTTTTTATGGGGATTGCATATACTTTAGAATAGATTAAGAAAAGAAGTAAAAGTAATTGTTTTAGAAAATTAAAGTGAATAAAACAAGAACAATGATTTAGAAGAAGAAGATGGACATCATACCTATGCTTGAAGGAGGAATAACCAAATTGCCTATAGTAAGGACTTTGAAGATGAACTTTGTGTTTTTAGAGAGTTTTTGTAGAGAGAATCCTTCCTCTGGAGAGAAAATCTTGTGGCCCCTTCTCTAAGGTGGAATGAAGGGGTATTTATAGGTGTTAGGAATGTGTTTGAGTTCACAAAGATGGTCTTTCCCCGGATCAAGCCAAGGCATAATGGTTTTGGGGGTTACAAATCAGAAAATGAGGGAAATTTGGCAAAATCTGATATTCTGGAAGCGGGAGGCACGCACGTCCCACCCCCTATGGGAAGTGCACGCTTCCCACAAAGGAGGGAAAAGGCGCACACGTCCCACCTTCAGAAAATCCATATTTTATCCCAAAAGTTAACCTCGTTATGAAGTTAAGCCCCGAAACTAACGAAATCGGTCAGAAACTTAATGAACACCACGAAAGTCAACAAAAACAAAGTAAACAAAGACTCAAGGTTGACTTTGTTACTTATTTAAGTCTAAGACTAACGGAGTAAGTCAAGAACTCAACGAAATGTAACAAAAGTTAACGAAAAATAACAAAAGTTAATAGAAAAGAGGAAAACAAAGACTGTTTATGCAATCGGGACATGAGAGGTCAAAGGAGGGGTGTCTACAGAGCCCCTCGGCGATGTGGATTTCAAATCAAAACGCATCGACGAAATAAAGACAACCGCCGAGGACATCACAAAGAAAAACAAAACAAAACAAAAGACACAATAAAAACAGGAATTTGAAATTGGAAAGGATAGAAGTGCGCTCCCTGTGTGAGCGACTTTTACTGTTTGGAGACGCATTTGTTGTTTGCTATTCGGAGCCGCATTTGTTGTTTTTTTGTTCGGAGCCGCATTTGCTGTATGCTGTTCGAAGCCGCATTTGCTATTTTGCTGGTCAGAGCTGTTGGGTATGCAAATTATAAACCACTTCTATTACCTAGATTTGATTGATCCCATAACCTTATTTTACTTTTTATAGACTTTAGGTATTATTTAAGAAGTTTTACAACTTCAGTAGTTAAGTCCATTTTTAGTTTAGCTAGGCTTAGAAGATCAGCCCCTCAAATTTTGAAGAATTGCTGCTGCTGCTGGTGTTATGAAATTTAGCTAAGTCTGCCTACCTCTGCTAAGTAACCACAATGTACATGTCGACCACATGTAGTAAGGCGACCGCATGGTTAATGATTAGTTGCAAAGTCTCGGTGACCGTTCGTTGCTTGCTGCTGCTAAGATCCAACGAACGCAAGTCCAAGCGACCACATGACCTACCGCAGACTCTAGGCTACTGCAAATCCAAGTAAAGACAAACTTGATTTAAATGCTGCAAGTCGTACAAGATAGTACATCTGGACCATTAACTTCTGCAACTAGAAGACAAATATATGAGCTCCAATCAGATTGCTCCATCTCATCATCTTCTAACAGCTATCTCTGGTTCCGGCGAACGAATAATCATTGAGTCCTCTCACCCAAGGCTATAAATAGTCCTTACTTTCTTCATTAAAAGTGTGCTGAGATTCAAAGAAAGAAATTGCTGTCGAAATACTTGGTGATTGAAGATCATACTCAAGATTTCCAGAATCATTTGAATCTTCAAGCAATCGCCTTCAAATCTTCAAAGATCTCCAGCAAACTTCAAGCAAACCAAATCTCAAGCCCAGCAACACTTAAAGATTCATTAGGCTCTCAATCATATAGATTACATAGAGCTCTTGATTCTTACACACACACACCCTGATTGATCAATCACATGGATTGCATCATTAGGGATACACAGGTCTAAGTCTTGGATTTGTTCTTCATAGAAAGTAGGAGTTAATTCAAATCTTCATCTTTGTAATTTGTACTCAAGAGAATTAATATATCCTCCATTCAAAATCCAAGACTAACCATCTTGGTAAAGGACGTAGATCTTTTAACAGATCAAACCTTTCCAAATCATTGTGTCATTTACATTCTGCAAATTTACTTTCAACATTTTTCTTATTGTTCTTATTAATCTTCTTTGTCGTTTAGTGTTTTGATCTTTTCAGATATTCAAACGATAGTGAATTGTGTTTGTTACTTACCTACTGCCTTAGTTACTACTTCTGACTAATTATCTTTTTGCGAAAACTCTCAAACACAAACCTTCATTTTTCAACCTACCTTGTCTGTTGTTTTTGCCGACCGCAGATTGCCTACCGCAATCTTTCCAACCACATTGTTTCTTACCGAAAGTGACTATACTCTATCAGTAATTTCTCTTACCTACTTGCCAACCGCAATATTTCTTACCGCAACCTTTGCCTACCTAGTCATTTTAACTTTAAAACCAACTCTACTTTGTTTTTATCGAAAACTTCCGCTGTGCATTTTACTTTGAACTAGTGGTTTTTACTCGACCATAAAACTCAATAGTAAGCATAAGGTTGAATTTTGAAAAAGGGCTGATAATTTTAAATAGGCTATTCACCCCCCCCCTTCTAGCCTCTTTTCATACCCTTGTTGTGTCTTTGGGACCAACAAGTGGTATCAGAGCAAACACCTTCATAAAACTTTTGTTTTTCAAGCTTAACAACTTGGGTGCCGATTCAAAATGGCAAGTCAGAAAACTATGGCAACGGTTAACTTCACTCACATTCCAGCATTCAACGAAGATAACTTTGACGTATGGAAGTACATCATTCTAACTCAGTTCTACTCCATGGACAAGCAACTCGGTGATTGTCTTACCATTGGACCATATTTCCCAATGAAAGCGAATCTGAATCCAGAAACCAATGCAGACATACCGTCGATCAAGAAACCAAAATCTGAATGGACAGATGAAGAGAAAAGACTGGTTGGAATGGATGTGAAATCAAAGACCATACTCCTAAGTACTTTGAGTACATCTCAGCGTCGACAAATCATGGAATGTGCTACCGCAAAAGAACTTTGGGATGCAATTGATGATTACATCGAAGGAGATCAAGCTTGCAAAGAAAGCAAAAAGTTTGCAATTCAAAGAAGATTCAACAACTTTGCTAAAATCCCAAGTGAATCACTCAGAGCCACTTATGATTGTTATTGTGAGATCGTGAGTACTTACACCGCACTTGGAAAGAAGCTTACCAAGAAAGAAATCAATGTTAATTTTCTAGCCGCTCTTGGTTCTCAATATCTTCATAAAGGAAACGCTTTTGATGATACCAAGTTACTAGATGATATGTCACTCAGAAGCCTCTATGCCAACCTCAAGGTTTTTGATATCAAGCTCCACAACATTGAAGAGATGGAAGGAAAAACAAAGAACTTGTCGTTGATCACTAAAAAGGAAGAAATGGTCGAAGAAGAAGATCCAAAAATCTCCACGTCTGAATTACTAGATATGGACAACGATGACTTTGCTATGTTCGTGAAAAGATTTCAAAAGTTCAAAAATTAGCAAGGCCCAGATCATCAAGCAAGGCTTTAACAAGATTTTTAAGGAGCAGTTCAACAAACAAGAAAGAGTACTCTAACTTCTCCAATAAGAAAGAGGATCTCATTTGTTTTAAATGCAGGAAACCCGGTCATTTCACATCAGAATGTCCAATTCCCAAATTTGAGTACATGAAATAGAAAATCAACTTCAGTCCTAGATATTCAAAGCAAAAGGGAATGGTCGCTGAAGAAGACTTTACCACAAAAGAGTTAGCTACCTGGATAGAGTCAGATTCTGATGAAAGCGACGAGGATTCTGAAGAAGGTCACATTTGTCTGGTTGTTCATTCCGATGATGAGGATGATAATGAAAATCGTCGCTTACCAAATGCAAAACCTAAACGGATAAGCTATACGGCCGATAAACTTGCTGAAAAGGGATTCCTAACTCCAGTTCAAAAGAATGACGATCTTCTATTTTCTAGATGTGATGTAAGTACAGCAAAGAAGGCTCAATACAATCCCAAAGCAAAGGAAGTTCTGCTTACCACTCCTCAAGTCAAGTTTGACATTTCCCCTGACGAACAAGAAAAGATGTTTATAAAAGCTGAAAAGGTAATTAGTAAGTTCACTGGCATGAAGGAAGCTTTAGCACTTTCAACTGAAGAGATTTCCCTGCTTAAGACGGAGAAAACTCTATTAAGATCTGAACTCACCCTCCTTAAGGAGAAGATCAAGAGCATGACTCTTTTTACTGATCGAAACCGTTTCTTAGAAGAACAAAATGCCATATTTAAAGTTAAAAACGATGAATTGGTTGCTGAGATAAACGACCTTAAATGGATCACTAATGAGTGGACCAATTCTCGTGTCACTATGGAACAAATACTAGAATCCCAAAGGCCTAGTGGTGATAAAGAAGGCTTGGGATTCCAAACTAGTGACAACTTTAAATGTGCATCTTGTTGTGAACGAGATGAGAAATTTAACCAGCAAACTTTGGAAGGGTCGACGGCTAAACATCATATTTCAAAGGGTGAAGGACAAGAACCAAAGAAGAAACTAGTGTTTAACTATGTCTACCCTAAGAATCAAACTGGCAAGGCAAAGTTGAAAGATATTTCCATGGATGAACCTGCTGCTGCAACAAGCACCAGCAAGGTCGCTGAGTCTCCTTACCGCACTCACTTGCCGCGAGGTCAGTCGACCGTACCAAGGAAGTTGGCGACCGCAAGGAAACCGACGACCGCGGGTAGTGGCAAGGCGGCAAAGTTCAAGTGGATGAACTTTGTAAAGGTGACCTCATCCATACCAGTAAATGATGTTGTGCTGAAGACTTCAACGAAGTTTGTTAACCCTCAGTTGGGTAGCTTCCACCATTGTTCTGTGTGTGATGATTATGGTCAAAAGGATGCTGAATGTCTTTTAAGATTCATACCCAATCCCAGAAGTCTTAAACCCCCTTCTGTGAGGAAAGTGTGGGTCGTCAAAAGCTGTTAATCTTTAGGACCTAAAATAATAAAGGGGACCTCAATTTTAAATGTTTATTTTGTAGGTCCTTTGTCTCATGGCTGGTCACTCCAATGAAGTTTCAAGTTTATGGTATCTGGACAGTGGATGCTCAAGGCATATGACTGGAGATATCAATCTATTGGAAAGTGTCCGTAATGAAAAAGGTCCAACAGTTACTTTTGGCGACAACAGCAAAGGAAAGACCATCGGTTATGGAGTCATCAGAAAAGGAAAAATAACAATCCAAGATGTTTTTCTAGTTACCGGTCTAAAACACAATCTTCTCTAAATCTCACAATTTTGCGAAAAAGGATTGCAATGTCACTTTACTTCAACTCATTGCTTAATCAAGGATGGCAACTCCGGCGTCACTTTGCTTAAAGGGATTCGTAAGAAATATGTTTACATTGTTGATTTCAATTCTTCTTGTATTTCTTCTAATCTCTGTTTTGTAGCAAAGAATGTTAGCGAAAATAGTTGGCTTTTGCATAAACGACTCAGTCACTTGAACTTTAAGTATCTTTCCAAGATTGGTAGAGAAAATCTGGTTCGTGGTCTACCCAACGTTGCTGATCACCACAATGAATAGTGCTCAGCTTGTCAACTAGGCAAACAACCAAAATCTTCTTTCTCCAGCAAGACGACTCCGTCAACTTCAAGATGTTTGCAGCTGCTACATATGGATTTATTTAGACCTGTCACTACCGTAAGTATTGGAGGAAATAGATATACATTAGTTGTGGTAGACGATTATTCAAGATATACGTGGGTCGAAATGATGATCTCCAAAGACGATTGCTATGACATTTTGACCGCGCTCTTAAGACAGCTCCAAACCTAAAAAGAAGATGATGTCGTCAGTGTTCGATCCGACAATGGAACAGAATTCAAAAACAACGGCGTCGTTCAATACTGTGATGACCACGGTATTGACCATAACTTTTCTGCTGCTGGAGTTCCTCAACAAAACGGTGTTGTGGAAAGGAAAAACAGAACGTTGATAGAGGCAGGAAAAACGATGATTGCTGAATCAAAGTTACCTCAATATTTTTGGGCTGAAGCCGTCAACACAGCATTCTTCACTCAAAATCGATCCCTCATCAACAAAACCTACAACAAAACTCCATATGAAATTTAGAGAGGAAGAACCCCCAACATTGCCTACTTCAAGATTTTCGGTTGCAAATGTTACATTCTCTACAACGGTAAAGAACATCGAGGTAAATTTGCTCCTAAGGCCGATGAAGGTATATTTGTTGGGTATGCTAAACACTCAAAAGATTTTCGTGTATTTAATAAACCACTCTTAAAATAGTTGAATATGTCCATGTTACTTTTGATGAACATTCTCTCCTTGAGCCACATTTGGCTCCAAATGTTGCTGATGATTTTTTTGAGCTTAATGAGACAGGTACAACTCGACCTCAAAATCAGTCAACTCAAGAAAATCCATCTACCTCAATAGTACCTCCACCGACCTCAAATGAAGCTCCTGATGCTACCACATCTGCAGCAAGTCCAAGTGGAGAAAATGTTGAAGCACCCATCACTATTGAAGAACCAATCCCTCAACTTACCTATGATTGGGATGGCTCAAATGATGTACCGCTAGAAGACTTACAGCAATCATTAACTCAACCGGACATACCTCATGGAGTGTGCGAGGTCAGAGATCACCCAATTCAGAATATCTTTGGTGACCTACATTCCGGTGTTCGAACAAGAAGATCAAACTATAATGCACTTACCGCATTCATATCTCAAGTTGAGCCCAAGAAAGTTGATGAAGCACTCTAAGACTCAAGTTGGGTTGTTGCTATGCAAGAAGAGCTCAATCAATTTGAAAGATGTAAAGTTTGGAATTTAGTTTCAAGACCTAAGGATCAAGGAGTGATTGGTATAAAGTAGGTGTTTAGAAATAAGATGGATGAGAATGGGAACATCATAAGAAACAAAGCTAGGTTGGTTGCACAAGGATATAGACAAGAAGAAGGCATTGACTACGACGAAACTTTTGCCCCCGTTGCACGACTTGAAGCTATAAGGATATTTTTAGCATGTGCCTCTTTCAAAAGTTTCAAGCTATATCAAATGGATGTGAAGAGTGCATTTCTCAACGGCGAAGTTTAAGAAACTGTCTATGTCGCTCAACCGCCCGGATTTGATGATTCCAAATTTCCACATCATGTTTACAAACTTCAAAAGGCTTTGTATGAACTCAAACAAGCTCCACGGGCATGGTATGATACTCTATCTAAATTTCTCCTAGAGAAAGGTTTTAAGCGTGGTAAGATCGACACAACTCTATTCGTTGCAAAATATCATGATCATACTTTACTTGTTCAAATATATGTCGATGATATTATTTTTGGTTCCACTAACGAATTGTTGTGTAAGCGATTTGAAAAGCTAATGAAAAGCAAATTTGAGATGAGCATGATGGGAGAATTAACATTCTTCCTTGGACTACAAATTAAACAATGTGCTGAAGGCATCTTCCTCAACCAAGCAAAGTACACTAAAGATCTCATAAAGAAATTTGGACATGAAAATGCAAAGGCATACGACACTTTTATGGCTGCTGGTAACAAGTTGGATAAAGACTTCAAAGGTAAAAAGGTTGATCAAACCTTGTATCGAGTTATGATCGGCTCTCTTCTCTATTTAACTGCTAGTAGACCCGATATCATGTTTAGTGTTTACGTTTGTGCTCGTTATCAAGTGGATCCTTGAGAAGCACATCTTATTGTTGTAAAACGTATTATTCGTTATTTATCTGGGACTATTAACCTTAGACTTTGGTATTCCAAAGATTCGAATTTTGATCTTATAGGTTACTCAGATGCAGACTATTCAGCATGTACCATTGACAGAAAAAGCACAAGTGGGACTTGTCATTTCCTTAGAAATCGACTCGTTTCATGGGCAAGCAAGAAACAAGCATCAGTTTCCGTATCTACCACAAAAGCTGATTATATAGCTGCTGGAAGCTGCTGCTGCCAAGTGCTTTGGATGAAACAACAATTGGTCAACTACGGAATCAAACAAGAAAATTTTCCAATTTATTTTGACAATACACCTACCATTGATGTGTCCAATAACCCTGTCATACATTCAAAGACCAAACACATTGATATCAAATACCATTTTCTCAAGGATCATATTGAAAAAGGTAACATTCATCCAGAGTATGTGAGTACTGACAATCAAATTGGAGACATTCTCACCAAGGCTTTAGATTCCAAGAGATTTAGGTTTCTCAGAGGAGAAATGGGTATGCTAGAACTCTAATATCTTGTCCTTATTTTTTTTTCTAATGGTTTGGTTTCTCCAAGTTTTTCAAAAATAAGTAGGTACCGCGACAACTCTTTCAAACCGCATAAAATATCTATGACGACCACTTGGCGTCGACCGCATGATGTACCTACCGCATTGGAAATCAACGACATATATTTACTGCTTTAAAGGAGCACCACCTCATATTATTGACCGCATTTCTTACGGTCGACCGCTTATTCTACGGTAACCACTTCATTACTTACCGCACTTGTGGACTTCAGGTAAGTATTCTAACCTTAGAGATATTCAGGAGTAGTGATGGTTTGACTTCAAGGGCATTAAGGTAATTTTCATTATTCCCTCGTTTTTATTTAATTCAAATCATTATTATATTATTGCTCCGCAGTCATTGGTTCTCACTTAGAGATGAAAGGACTCTTTCTCTGTCAAATCTGATCTGCAGAGTTAACCTCCCACTCTACCACCTCGTCACTCCCCATAACCCCCCATATACTCCCTTCCCACTATCCTAGTCCCCACTCTCTCTGCTCCACTCTCTCTGTCCTCTTTCTCTCTCTAAACTCTCTCTATGTGTTCGTCTCTCTCTATATTTTTTCTATAAATTTCATGGCCCCAAAAGATAAAACTCTTAATAAATCATCTTCTCTTCATCCTTCATCTCAACAATCTCAAACGGTATGATTTCCAACCTTAAATCTCTCTTTCTTTGTTGCAATTTTTGAATGTTTCAATATTCTTGGTGGGTTTATTTAAAACTTTTCATATTCTCATTCCACTCTTGATTTTGATGTTTTATATGCTCAAAGGTTGTTTGATTCATGCGTTATTTCTTATTTAATCATCTTTATATGCGCTTTATCATAGTTACATGGCTGAATTTGGGATCCTTTTACCCATCTGGGTTCATGAAAGTTTCACCCCCCTTTTTTTGATTATTTTCGATTTCTGGCATTATAGATGATTATTTGTTAAAATTGCTGTTATTTTTGCATTTAATCGGATTGTTCGAAGTTAAATTTGTTATTTTTTCGAATTTTAACACTGTTTTGCGAATTTCTGGGCTTTCGCTACAGTAACATGCATCGTGTTCTTGTTCTTGTTCTTTGTGTTCTTGAGTAAAACTTTTTGATCCAATTTTTTTGGCACACACACTAGAACAGTGTTTGTGCGTGTTTTGATTACCTTCGTTTCAATTCTTTCAAAATTCCTTGTTTTCAAATTTTTGCTCTAAAGTCTACCGACCGCATAATCTTGACCGTGTGTTTCTTACCGTAATATGCTTACCGCATCGTTTCCCTTACCGCGTATTCCTTGCCATTATTCGCTTTCCGCTGGTCTCTTGCCGCATCATTAAACAAGTGACCACAAGTTTATTTTCTTTTCTTAACTTCACAATTTTTTTTTCAGGATACCAAACATTTCCTTCCTGGTCTTCTGATGGACATCAAAGATTTGGAAGAGGATGCCATTGGGAGGAATCTTATCATACGATTTGAGGGATCTAGGATTCTACCTTTCTTCACTTTCGATCAGAACTTTCATGTCCCGACTCTAGTTGATCAATTCTTCGCGATCGCATCAGAGGAAACCGGTCAAAGCAAATCGGCGAAGTCCTTGGTATAAAAAAGAAGGCTGGTGTTGTCTATGCCACGACCGTAGCTGATGAGGAACTCAAGGCACTTACAAAACGATTGATTGGTCATAACCATGTCACCAAGGTCCCTCGCAAAGAGTTTGATGAAATTATGTATCATATCAGCCATCTGGTTGGTCATTCCATAAATTTCAAGACTGGCAACCAACCTAATTTCAACACTACCCAATGGACTCTATCAGTCGTGATCTATCTGTACAAAGACATGGATTGGTGTCAGATTATTTATGATGCGTTGAGAGACAACATCATTGCTTACAACAAAGCAAAGGATAAAGGGACGATCAAGTACCGAAATCTTACTCGATTCATTACCTTTCTCATGACTCACATTAAGGACATCCGCAAAATTATGGTGAAGAATTGCGAACTACTTCTCTCTATTTCCAAGAACAAGCTCTTTACCGTCTCCACCATGAAAACCAATTTTCGGTTTGGAAACCGTCTTTATAAAATCTACCTTGCTAAATATCCTCGTAAGCCATATGAGTCCCCTTCCAAACATAGGCAACCGTTGCCTGCCGCTAGTGATGAAGACGACGATGAAGAAGAATCTTTGCCTGCCATTCCTCCAGTCAAAGGAAAAGGAAAAGGCATTTCCGTTGATCCTCCAAGCAAAAAGTCATCTGCTGTTGTTGGTATAAAATTCAAGGAACCATCTGCCAAGTCAACTTATTCCATTTCCCCTCCTCACAAGTCGATCGCACCACTGAGGTCACTTGCCGCACCATCTGTCAAACCTTACCAAACCCCTTCGACCGTAACTTCTCAGGGGGAGAAAAAGAGAATTCACTCTCTAAGTCCGGTCAAGGTTGTCAAGAAAGCCAAGGTGTAGACACCCCGCCTTGGACCGCTCACCCCGATTGCACACTTGATTTTGTGTTTCTCCCTCTTTTAAGTGTTTTCTGTTAGTTTCTGTTACTTTGGTTAAGTTCCAGACGGACTCCGTTAAGTCCGGGGACTAAACTGAATAACAGTTCTAACTTTCTAGTCCATTCTGTCAAAAATCGCTTTTCAGAGTCGCGCGCCTCCGCCCCTTGGCCAGACGCGCGCGCCTTCCGCCGCCTAGGTGGGATGCGCGCGCTTCTGGGGTGTGTCAGTTACAGATTCTGCCCAAGAATCTCTCCCTTGCTCATTATACATGATTTTGCCGGAAAGATTTCTTGGAGACTCCGTTTGGCTCCAAAACAGTCCTCTTTCAACTATAAAAACCCCTCCAATCCATCATTGGAGGGGACCTTGGACATCACTCCTTTTAGAGCTTTTCCTCACTTCTTTTCTAGACTTTTCCTTGGGATTTCTTTGAGACCTTTGTCAACTAAGCATTCAACCTCTTCTTCAAGGATTTTCAAATGATACTATAGGTAAATGTCTTAAGCATTTCTCTTCTTCTTCTTCTTCTTCTTCTTCTTCTTCTTCTTCTTCTTCTTCTCTCTTCTTCTTCTTCTTCTTCTTCTCGTCAATCAAATGTGCAATCACCCCAAAACCATTTGGGACATGACACCAATGGTCTTTTCATTACATTGAATTGGCCTAGGAGTCATCTCCCTACATTTTAAACTTTAAAATCCCTTTTTATCATCATTCAAATAGGAAGAACGCATTTATCTTTAAAGTGAATTATGAACAAACAAGACCGACTTTGCTCGGGCGAAATGGGTGTTTAAGTACTTCCCATTTCGTAACCTAACCCCCGAACCCCTCATCCCAAAGAATCTCTATTTTCGTAAATCAAACTTAGCCTCATAAACATTAGGTTTTCTTACGTTCCTCAAAAACGTGGGTGTCGACTCTAAAACACAATTAGACATCCTAGGTAATTCACGCGCTCTAGCCAAGCCGTGGTTCCCCCGGGGTATCTACAGTGGCGACTCCGCTGGGGACTGCTTGAGGGTTAAACTTGTGTTTCTATTCATAATTCACTTTTCTGGGCATTCTGGAAATTGACATGGGAAGCGCGCGCCTCGGACCTTCATGGTCCAAAGCGCGCGCGTCCCGCGTCAAATTCCAGAATCGCCCGCCTTCCATGTGTTCTTCCTATTCTTCCTATTATTTCGTGCTAACAAACATTGCAGGGGTTCCATCACACAATCAGGACCAGGGCAATCCCCTGAGTCCATAAGTTTCTGATAATCTGACAGGTTATCCCAGAAGTAGGCGCCTCCCAGATATAATGCGCCAGGCGCGCGCTTCCCACATCACCAGCCCGAGGCGCTTTCTTCTGGGCCAATTTCCTGGGCAAGAACAGGTTTCAGTGACTGAACAAAACAGTGGGGTGTGGGCACAGTTGCCTGCATCAAAACAGAATTGAACCCTTAGACTGTTTAATTTTGTGTTTTATTTACCGGTCACACGGGTGATTCGGGAGTTGTAATTTACGTGCTTATGTGTTTTTATCTTTTCTTTTCAAAAAAAATAATAATATTTTTGTCACGTGATGGACCTCACACTACGCGCACATAATTCCTATTAACTGCTCACTATCGAATCGCACAAGTCCAACCCCAAACCCGTCGAGGCCCATCCTAGAAAGTTTCAAGCTCCACTCGACCTTGGCTCTTTCGAAGCGGTAAACCTCAGCCCGTGGCGTAGTTCATGACTACATGCCGGGGGTTACCTTTAAGCCTCTCTTTAGCCGAGCACAAACCACACGATTCTAGTTAGGGTCTAACACTCCGTGATCAAGTCGGTTTCCATGTACCGAGATTTCCCTAAACTAATGTTTTCAAATCATACATGCCAACTTGTTGAAACAGAAGCAATAAAAATCCGTCCCCAAAAGTGGTTATTTTGGATGAAAATAAAAAATCCGTCCCCGCATGTATGCTTTACTACATTAATTTAGTTTAATCTCGACACATGTAGGATTCACAAACGCGATGGAATCCGATGAGTATATGGGACCGCGAGATGGTCTATATACTAGTGTGACGATTCCATTATCTTCTTAGAAACCCTAAAAGGGACCCATTCCCTCTGACTTATAAAATAATAAAAAAAGAGTCTTTTTTTTTCTTATGTGGTTCGAGTCGTGTGCCCAACTGTGTGTTCTCAACCTCTTCATGGACCGAAAGTGTGAACCGAGACTGACAAGGGCTACTTCTCTAATTATAGGTCCGATTGGTACTCTCTGCATCTACAGGGATTCATCCAACAGGCTTGTCCGTGAACCGATCACTCCAACAGCTTCTACATCATCAATGGCCGGCGACTCCAACACCAACAACGCCATGACTCTCGAACAGCTTTCTGCCATGGTTTAAGCACTCCAACAACAAGTCTCTACCCTTAAGCAAGAGGCTCAAACCAAAGAAGCCTTGTGGCAAGCTCATGTCGACAGTCAAAGGGAGGCCCACGAGGCCGAGGTTGACCAATTGAAAGCCAAGCTCCTCAAGCTCTCCAAGAACAAGGGGGTTAATGATAATGAGGAATCCGAGTGGACCGAGGGTTTGTTTGAAAGCCCATATGTCAGTGCCCGTACCAAAAAAGTGGGGGGACCAAGAACCAACAACAACGACCCCAAAATGGTCGATTCCATCATGGCCTACATTGATCAGAAATTCGACGGCCTCAACATGGGAAAAGGCTCCAACACAAGCCTTTATCAGTCATCCATCCTTATGAGCACGATGGCCTCTTTCCCCGACAAATTCAAGATGCCCGACATTAGAAAGTTTAAGGGCAACTCATGCCCGATGACTCACATCGAGACTTACATTTGGGCTATGGTTCCGAAGAAGGTCTCCCCAAAAGTTATGGCTCAATGCTTTCCTCTCACCCTCGAGGGGGCGGCAAAGGATTGGTATGCAACTCTCCTGCTCACTGTCCGTCTTGATTGGGATGCCGCTATGCTTGCCTTCAAAAATCAATATCAAGGCAACACCACTCACCGGCCCACAAGGAAAGAGCTCGAGAACACCATTCAAAGAGACAACGAGTCCTTCATTGACTTCACAAGAGATGGAATGACAAGCTCTCTGAAATTGTTGAGAGGCCAAACACAAAAGAGCAAATGGACATCTTTCTCAAGTGTCTCAAGATTGATCTCCGCACCCACTTAAGTGGGGCTTGCTACTCCGAATTCTCCCAAATGTATGAGGCGGGGGTACGCATGGATGACTTGCTCAAGGAGTTAAGACTCCTACTTACCAAACAAGGCCTCTGTTCAAGAGATGCTTCTCAATCGTACCGACAAGGGGAATCAAGAAGGTCCAAGGCAGCGTCCGCTCTACACTCAAAGGCATGACCATCACCGAGGCCTATGAAGCTCTAAAGGCCAAGTGAAAAATCACCCCTCTTCAAGGGTACAAGCAACCACAACCACTCCGTCCCAATCATGGCCACCACAAATTGTGTGACTACCATCAATGCACCGGCCACCTCACCGAGGATTGCTTCTCCATCCACAACACCATCCAAGACCTCGTAGACAAGAAGGAATTCATAATCCCTAATGAGGGTGGTGTCAATGTAATAGAGGTAGGAGAGTTTGAAGGAACCACTCATTCGATCCCAATTGTGAATGAGGGCTCCGATGATATGAATAAACTTGATAATTCTTGTTATGTTGTGACTTATGATGAGATTATGAGGGAAGTCTTAGAGAATAGGAAGAAGAAGCTACACGGACTGTGAACGTGCTCACTCGCAGTGGCCGAGTAACAACGAGCACAATCCCTCCCAATACCGCAGCAACCAACACCTCTTCTCAAAGATCGCAAGCACGCGACGTACCCAAAGATCCTTTGTTAACACATCTCAAGAAGACGCAAGCCAACATATCCATCTGGGACCTTATTACATCATCAAAGAAACACCGAGACCTCGTCACCAAGAACTTGGATGACACATCAGTCTCTCCTGACACGACTCCTGAGGACCTCACAGCAATGATAGGTCACATTCACTTCGCAATGTCATCACTTTTGCCGACATGGACCTCCTGCCATTTGGGTCCGAACACAATGAAGCCATCTACCTCAAAGTAAGGGCAAGGGGGAGACCCATTTCAAGAGTCCTAGTAGACGGTGGTTCTGCGCTCAACTTAATGCCTAGCCGAGTCATGGGCATACTGGGGCTCAAAATCTCCGATTTACAACCCTCCGCACAATCATAGAGGTACGACATGCCCATATCAGAATGTTAGAGTTGAAATCGAATTTGGAAGCATGATCATGTCCGTCCCATTCCAAGTACATGATGTCCCTGCTTCATTCAACTTACTTCTAGGCTGACCTTGGATCCACAGTTCTAATGCTGTCCCTTCCACTCTCCATCAATGTGTCAAGATCAGAAATGGAGACGAGATTGTCACCGTCATGGTCGAAAATGTCACCATCCACAGAAATGGGGGACAACCCATTCACCAAGTTCAATACGGGATAGAAGATGCCACTCTCTCCGACGTCAACATCATCGACAAAGAAGGGGGAAACAGACAATGGATCCTCGGCAATCCTAAAATCCTCCGCATGATGAGGAACATGAATCACTTTCCCGGTTTAGGCCTAGGGAAGCATCAACAAGGGATATTGCACCCCGTAGAAGTTCCTTTTGTCAAGAACAAGTTTGGTTTGGGGTACGAGCCTACCGAAAATGACTTAAAGTACGAGCAAGCAGTCAAGAGTCAAAAGACCCGAGCTCACAAAGAAGGTCGACAATATGAAATCCCTAACTTGAGGCCTTACCGCAACACACTAAACGGTTATTTTGTTCACCAAGGGGGAGATGTTGCGTACATGATCTTTCCCGAACCATGGGTTAACAACAAGGGCGTCAGAAAGCCCGGTCTCAAGATCTTCACTGATTGTGAAATACCGACACAAGAAAGGGAGCCTACTCCACTGTCACCCTGACAATGGTGGGGCAAGAAGGTGACTATAGAGTCTGAGGTAGAGATTACCGTGGGGGAAGAACTATCCGATCTAGCCTCCATGTTCGAAGAATTTGCCATCATGGACGATTGTCAAGTCAACGCCATCTACGACACCGTAGTCAGAAAAGAAGCCATCAGTGAGGTGCCGCCAAGCTCCGAGCCAATCAACAACTTGTATTCAATGAAGGGGCCCATAGTATCCAAGGATTTCTTGATCTGAGAAATGGGTTGCATACCTGTAAGGATCCCGTCCCCTGGGCGAAACAAGCAAAGTTCACACGAGGAAGAAATGCCAAACACGGGTAACTTTCCTAATGAAAAAAGAAACGGAGTCGCCACATTTGTTAATTTTAAACCAAACAAATGAAAATGGTTAGAAAAGGTGAGTTCGGAGGTCACGTTACACTTTAGGAAGAACATATTTGCGGTTCACCCAAAGGGCCTCGGAAAAACCGAGTCTCCCTTGTTAGTTTGAAAATGTGCATGTGTGTGTGTGTTTAACGAAAAAGTTTTGTTATTGGTTTTGTTTGGAAAAACTTAACTGAAAGGGTCAGTTTATTAAGAAAATAGGGATCAGATGGCAAAACAGACATTTTGCCCTCTGTTCCCAACACAGCCATACGGATGGACAGGTAGTCTCCCGGGATCTTACAGTTCAGTCAAGAACAGTCCAGTTTCAGAGCAGAAACAGAACATTCTGTTGAAACTGGACAGGACTGTTTTGATTCTAGTTTGTTTAAAACACTTTATAAGTTTAAATACAAAATTCCTATGCTAAATGATCATCACTTAGTCCCCAAAACAAGTATTTGGGTGTGATCATAAGCAATCTTTGGAGAAAATTGAGAAAAGTTGATGAACATGCCCTTTGGGCCAAAATTGACCATTTGGTGATTAAAGATTGAAACTTTATCACCAAGATGGCATTTTTATGACTTATTAACATTTAAGGAGTCAAATTAACACATAAAGATTGAATCTTTGTAACCCCAAAGGGGGCTTTAGAGCTAGATCAATGTTGGATGATAAAAATGGAAGCTTTATCATCCAAATGATCATCATTGCCAACAAAAGTATCATTTTAACTAGACAAGAATGTAAAATGACAATAAACAAGCCATGATCATCTAGGTTTGAACCTCTTCCACACAAGGCATGGAGGGCACCTTGGATCATCTCATGGCTTGGACAAGAGAAATATAGAGTAATATATATATTTACTTGAATGGACAAGTCTTGCATAAATGTAAAGTTTCTTGAGTGGACAAGTCTTGCAAGGAATATAAAGTTGCTTGAATGGACAAGTCTTACAAGTAATATAAAGATCAACATAAACTTAAACAAAGATTAAAGAGAAAATAGAGTTATAGATGAAGAAAGGGAGGGGGAGAAGGTGGCTTTACCTATTTTGGTTTAGCCAATCTTCCTTTCTCTCTTTCACTCTTTGTTTTACTCTTCTCTCACACTACTGGAGTGATTTCGACAGAGTAACTTTCTTATGTTGTTTCTCCCCCTCCTGAAATGATCAGCATGGGGTTCAATTTATAGAGGCTGAGGGTGCCCAACATAGCCGTACGGCTAGGGACCTCATGTGCCCAAACCATCAGTACGACTCGACTTGGCGAGCTTCTGGATTTTTCCAAGTTTAATTCCAGTTCAGTCCTGGAATATCAGGTTTATCCTAGTGAGGTCCTGGCCCATTGGTTTATCCCTAAATGGTACCAAGAATTCCTTTAAAGTAGGTCGATTTCAGATTGGGGTACTTACAGAGCCCCTTGGCAACGTTGCTTTTGAAGAAAGCGGGGTTGTCGATAAAACAAGCATCCCAATCTGATGGGAGGACGTTTTGGCCGATATGGGTGAGAAAATTTCAAGGCTACTCAAACCTATAAGCATCCCATTTTAATGGGAGGACGGCATAGCCGATTTGTTCTATGGCTGGACCTAGAGGTATAGGATTCCTACGTATCCCTAGTCGAGGGAATCAAGCTTATCGTAGTTCGAAAGAGGGGTAAGATTTTAAGGCTACTCAAACCTATAGACGACCGTCGAGGTCGGGTGGGGAACTCGGGCATGACACTCATTTGGTCAGAGGCAAGGTTCGGGCGTGACACTCATTTGGTCAGAGGCGAAGGTTCGGGCGTGACGCTCATTTGGTCAGAGGCAGGGACTCGAGCATGACACTTATTTGGTCAGAGGCGAAGGTTCGGGTGTGACACTCATTTGATCAGAGGAAAGTTTCGGGCATGACACTTATTTGGTCAGAGGCGAAGGTTCAAGCGTGACACTTATTTGGTCAGAGGCAAAGGTTCGGGTGTGACACTCATCTGGTCGGAGGGAAGTTCGAGCGTGACACTCATTTGGTCAGAGGCAGGGACTCGGGCATGACACTCATTCGGTCAGAGGAAAGTTTTCGGGCGTGACACTCATTTGGTCAGAGGCAGGGTTTGGGCGTGACAATCATTTGGTCAGAGGCAAAGTCAACATGGGCTTACGTCAAGGACTGCCCTTCTCATTCTAAGTTTTTTTTTTCAGGATGGGCCATCCGGGCGACCTAGATTTTGCTTCACATGGGGCCACTTGGGGGGACCTCGGGGGACCTAATTTCATCTCAAACGGTCGCTCGGGGGACCTAATTTTCATCTCACAATGGTCGCTCGGGGGACCTAATACTTTTTTTCAAGACGGTCGCTCGGGGGACCTAATTTTATCTCACAACGGTCGCTCGGGGGACCTAATTTTGTCTCACAACGGTCGCTCGGGGGACCTAACACTTATCTCAAGACGGTCGTTCGGGGGACCTAATCTTCATCTCACAATGGTCGCTTGGGGGACCTAATACTTTTTTCAAGACGGTCACTCGGGGGACCTAATCTTCATCTCACAATGGTCGCTCGGGGGACCTAATTCTCATCTAACAACGGTCGCTCGGGGGACCTAACTCTTATCTCAAGACGGTCGCTCGGGGGACCTAATCTTCATCTCACAATAGTCGCTCGGGGACCTAATACTTTTTTCAAAACAGTCGCTTGGGGGACCTAACTCTCATCTCACAACGGTCGCTCGGGGGGCCTAATTTTTATCTCACAACGGTCGCTCGGGGGACCTAATTTTTGTCTCACAACGGTCGCTCGGGGGACCTAACACTTATCTCAAGACGGTCGCTCGGGGGACCTAATCTTCATCTCACAATGGTCGCTCGGGGGACCTAATACTTTTTTCAAGACGGTCGCTCGGGGGACCTAATCTTCATCTCACAATGGTCGCTCGGGGGACCTAATTTTCATCCCACAACAGTCACTCGGGGGACCTAACTCTTACCTCAAGACGGTCGCTCGGGGGACCTAATCTTCATCTCACAATGGTCGCTCGGGGGACCTAATTCTCGTCTCACAACGGTCGCTCGGGGGGGACCTAACTCTTATCTCAAGACGGTCGCTCGGGGGACCTAATCTTCATCTCACAATGGTCGCTCGGGGGACCTAATACTCATCTTTGCTAGGCTTACGTCAGGGATGGCCGATTTTCTTAGACATTCAATTTGACTCTCAATGATTCAAAGTCGGGGCTTGACTCTCCTTTTGTCAAACGTAGGGATTTTCTCGACACTCATTTGGTCGAAGTCGGGATTTGACTCTCTTTTGGTCAATCAAATAATTTTTAATTGGGCTTACGTCAGGGACGGCCAATTTTCTTGGACATTCAATTTGACTCTCAATGAGTCAAAGTCGGGGCTTGACTCTCCTCTGGTCAAACGAAAGGATTTTCTCGACTCTCATTGGTCGAAGTTGGGATTTGACTCTTTTTTGGTCAACCGAATGGATTTTCTCGACACTCATTTGGTCGAAGTCGGGATTTGACTCTCTTTTGGTCAATAATTTTTAACTGGGCTTACGTCAGGGACGGCCAATGTAAATCACATTCTTAACCTGGGCTTACAAAGTATGGCCGGGTCAATTTCAACAAAGCTGGTCTTACGTCCATCTATGGACTGCCCGAACACATTTTCGGTGAGAACTTAATTTTTCTAGGTCCACGTGCCGGAAGGGGTGTTCTGGACATTTTCCAAGGGGGAGGGGCCTAAGTCCTATTTCAGAAACCTAGGGGAACCATGCTCAAGGCGCCAGGGGCCAAAGTGTAAATAGTGGGCTGAGACTTCCTCTCGCCCAAACCAGCCGTACGGCTTAAGGAGGCGTCTCCTTCTTTTTCAAAATAGCAGCCATACGGATGGTCTGCTTCATTTTTTGAAGTTCGGGCTGAAAACCAGAGAGGGAGAGGCGATTTTTTAGATCATAATCTTCACCATTTTCCCGAAATTTCTTCCTAATTTGTTCTAGGTTCGCTCATGGATGCTCGGGCAAGAAGGGGTTACCCAAGGGGAGCGGATAGAAGGCTCGATATGGTACGCAATTTCCGGGGATACCATATTGCCTTAAATGATGTGGGAGCGGGTTTCTACAAATCTCCCGACGTCCATCTTTGTCATGAACGAGAGGTAATCATCCTTTCCTACTCGATTTTATGTCCGTTTTGAGCATTTTGTGCATTCTCTAGTTCTAGGGTCTACATTCATGCTATTCAAGATCTCTGCACTTCTTGACACATTTTCACGAAATTAGCTTCATTTTTGTGTCGTTGAGATTACTAGGGACGTGGGCATGTGCTCATTTTGTCATTGGACATGCCTAGCTATACTTTCCCAAAATCAAAGAGTATTGCCCCGCAATTCGTGCATAAACTACTTGTACCTTAGGTTCAACTGGTCATTTTGACACATTCGAGTGCACACTAGTATTTCCTAGGACAAGTTACCGCAATTCTATAAGGATTCGGTATACTAGGGTTCACAAAAGGAACGGGAGAAAACCCTTCTCACGTAAACCTCACACGTTCCTTATAAAGACACACCCTCAATTTGAAAAAGGTAAGATCCTATCTTCATGAACACGCCTCAAACGCTTATTGCAATTTGAAAAGGGGAAAGACATTTTTTTTTTCTCATTCACATGATTTATTCATCCCATTCATTTATCACATGCATTGGTATTTTAAATCTGTGTTATTCATACCTTTGCTGTGTTTACCTGCAGGGCGGTGATCCCAAATCTCGGGAATCTCTTGACATGTGCTACTCTCTGTGGGAGGCTATGCCCGAGGCTGTTGGCGACGAGCCTGGTCCGAGAGATTGGGTAGAGGGTACCGGCCTGGTGCCGTTTATTCATGCTGTGGGCCAGCTGGCGAGCACTAACAGGAGTCTTGGGATCATTACTGCCTTGGGTGAGCATTGGTGGGATGCCACCCACACTTTCCATTTGAGCTGGGGGGAGGTGACTGTGACCTCGGCTGACTTTTCTGCCATCACCGGGCTTTCCTTTGGTGGCGGGCCTGTTATCTAGACCGACCGTCTTTCATCCCCGGACCTCGAGGCACTCATTAGCTTCTCGGGCCCTACCAAGGGCTTGGGAATTACTGTGCAGGCTATTGAGCGGGCCATTTGGGACAGTATCCTAGCGTATTTGGCGGGCTTGGTGACCACGGAACAGCTCGGATGAGCTTATGTGTGGCTCCTTCTCAGCAACACCCTCTTCGCCAACGCCGACACTACCTGCATGTTCCTTCTCCTTGGATCGTTGACTACTCCTGAGACCGCCTGGAGTATTGCTTGGGGAAAGGCTGGGTTGGCCGAGCTTTACATAGAGCTTGACAAGTTCAGCCGAAAAGCGAGCAAGTCCCTGGCCTGCTTCCAGTTTGCCTTAGAGGTAGATTCTTTTCTTTCCCTCATTTTGCTTTCTCCTTCTCATTTACCTTTTCGGTTTTTGACGCCTTAATGATTTTCGGCCTTTTCCTTTCAGGCTTAGTACTACGAGATCTTCGGTGGCTATCCGTGGGAGCAGACCGTCGATCTGGCCACCACATTCCCGGCCATGGTCTGTTGGGCTCGAGAGGCCCGAAAAAAGAGGGGATCCAAGGGACGGGTCTCCGTCCGTCATGCCGATGTCAGGGCAGTGCTAAGGGGAGCTATGCTGGCTGAGCTTGACCTCTTTCCTTGGTCGAGGTATGAGGGGCAAGGGCTAGGCATTGTCCTGTCTGATGCTCTGCGGGTAACCCGGGAGAGGAGACTGCTCGTAGGATTCCGGGGAGATGCCTTTTACTTCGGAGAGAGGGTGCTCTGGCAGCACGGGCTCGGGCTCATGCAGAAGGCTCCCATCGACCCTCCTAACACCATGTTCGTAGCAGACCGAGGAGACGACCCCTACCTCATAGGGGCGGATGCATACCATTTTATCACCGATGAGCCATACGGACGTTTCGTGGCCCGGAGGCTAAGATCACCGCAGGTAGTGGCTTCTGGGGTGGTTCTCTCGATGTGGCAGGACTTCTCATACATATACTCAGATGGCAGGACTTCTCATACATATACTCAGATAGCCGGGTCCACATGGTGGCCACATCTGTGGCGGGAGAGGGGGCCCCACCTGAGGATGCTCCTGAGGGCGTGGTATGTTCCCATTCATTTCCTTTGCACACACTTATCACATACCCCTATCTTTTCCACTGAGCATTTTCATTTACCTGTGCAGATTGCAGCGCGGGCTCTGTTGGATAAGCCTTCCCTCATGAAACGGGCCAAAAGGTGGCTGAAGAGGTTTGTTGGTCGCTCTTCCAAGGGGCCTCGGACTGAGTCCCGGTTCGCGCCGGGCAGGAACTCGGTGAGTGGTGGGGAGAGGTCTTTCCGATGAGCCTCAAGCATGGAGCTACCCCCGTCTTTTGTCCGTCGCCACACCTTAGGCGGAGCTGATTTGGAGGCCTTTCGGATTCACTTCGTGACCCCGGTTTTCACGAGCTCGCCCCGGATCCTTTTGCTCATTTGGCTTTGGATCATGTGGAGCCCCAGCCGATCAGATACCCCGGTCCTCCTTCCCAGGTTCCTCCTTCCTTCTTTCCGGGCTAATCCTCTTCGAGTGAAGACTCGAGCTTGGCGGAGTCCATCTTCTTCTTCGACCCCAACATGTACCCATCTCGCCCCTTGGAGAGGGTTCACTCGCCTCTGGAGGATCCTTACCCAGATTCTGATTAGGATGCACCAACCTGAACAATTTTTCTTTTGATTTGTTTTATTCAAAAAAAAAAACATTGTATGAAAAATTTGTTATCTTTGGTTGTTTAAAACATTGCCCCTTTTATTTGTAAGTTCACCATTTATGCATAGCTTGGGCCTCGAGAGGGCTTTGTGGTCATTTTGAGGTGTTGGGGATTCCCAAAACAGGTTTTGACTCAACTGTACGGACTTTGACACGTATCTGACAATTTTTTACACAGGTGGGAGTGAGTTTTACCGGTGGGAAATCAGCTGACACAGGCTGCTGATATGAAATTTTTCACATGGCTAAACCAGCCGTACGGATCGTGAAAGCACGGTTGACTTTTTTACCAAACTTTCTGAGGGCTTTCAAGGAATTTTGACAAGCGGGAGGCCTTATTTGACTCAAACCGTTTTACCCAAAGCATGACTCTTCATTGGCCCTTCCATCGCACGATTATGGCTTGCCAGCCCTAGTGTTTCAACTTAGCCGGGAACTACTCCTCGGGTTTCGCAGTCATGGATTGCTAGCCCCAGTGTTCTATCATTGCCGGGAACTATCCCTCGGGTCCTCATCCCATTCTTTTGGGTGCGTATTCCCCCTTGCCCGGGACACGGTCCTCTTTTGCGCGGGTTTCCTCTCCCTAAGCAATCCGAATCATATCATTTTTCCTTCTTTCGTGTATCCCATCATCTTATCTTCCTAGGAGTGGCCTAGTTGACTCTGACGCGAACACGAGCAATAGTCGACCCTGACACGGGCAAGAGCAAACCGCGCTTCCTCACACGAATGGTCACACATAGGCATTTATGGGAGTGAGTCCCTTTTCTGAGGAAAGAAGCCTATGGACAGAAATTCAAGTGTTTGGCTCTTTCCTAAGATGTGGAAAAGAAGACTTGTCGAGGCATTCGAAACCGGCCTTAGTATGTCATCAAAATGATTGTTCGAATGAACCGCGTCCATCATTAGATCAAAATTCAAGCAATTAGCCTTAACACGTATAAACCTTGTGATCAATTGAGATTAAGATTCAATCAATGGCGAGATCGGGAAGGAGAAGACCTTTTGGGTCATTTCAAGGTTTCCGGGTCTTGGCGTGGCCACGGAAAGGGTTTTGGGCTAAAGAAGGGGAATCATCATTCATATGCTCCTTCGCGGAACTGAACAATGTCTGTCTGAAAGATTGGTCATTTATGCGACCGCAAAGAAGAGATTTTGGTTATTTTGGGAGGTCCAAAGGTTTTGGTGGCTTTTCTCATGTTGTGACCGGACCCGAAGGTTGCCTACGTTCCCCTTGATGTGAGGAGCTCAGGTCGCCGTAGTTTGGCTGGGGGCAGCTTTGGCTGGGATTGGTTTCCTTTTGCTGTCTCGGAGGACGTTGTTGCTCACTTTGCTTTGCGGCGATCCTTTTGAGATGGATCTCTTGGGATGAACCCTCTTGGGTGTGGATGGGTTTCTTGAGGCAAGCATTTTCTTTTTGCTATTTCCTCTCCTCCTTTCCATTCATTCATTTTCTTTTCTCATCATTCAATTTTTTCTCTTTCGTTTTTTTACTTCTTTTTCCTCTCTTTTTTTAGGAGGAGGAAAACACTAGCCCTAGCTCTCTTTCTCGGGTATTAGCTCCTTTGTATCCCCTTGACTGTGTGCTTGTCACTTTGGGCTGACTTTGAAAGTCCGGGATGTTAGGCCCAATTGGTAGGAAAATAGGCTAGAGGGGAGGTGAATAGCCTTTTTAAACTTTTACAAAGAAACACTTTTATAAATGCAAAGTCACTTATCAGATTGCAAACTATTATCAGTAAGCGCAGCGGAGAAGATGTGACTTGGTTTTAACTCACACCAAAATCAGTATGAAAAAGGTTTTGAGCGCTTGGTTTTAACACAAAGTGATTGCTAAAAGTTCAATGCAGTTTCAAGAGATTGGTCGATGGAAATTACAATGAATCAGTACAGACATATGAAATCTGCCGGTGATAGAGTTCCAATCGGCAAAGATAAAGTAAGCAATAGAGACACAAAGATTTGGAGAGGTTCACAGTGTAAATACTGCTACGTCCTCTACTAAGTGTGGTTAGAACTTGGATTTGGGTTAAGAGTACTATTAGATATCTCTAGTCTATTACAAGCACGGCTTTGCCGGAAACAAAGACTAAGTTCTAGAGATCACTAATGGATCGTAATACAAATCTGATCAAGTGTTTTTGAGCGGCAAGTCCAAGAGAACTTATCTCACTCAGGTGGGTGTGTGAATAACTCAAACAACGTATTCCTTGAATGATCTAGTTCGGGAATACTAACAATGTTGTTTGAGTTGGTGCACAAGTGTATGTCCTATTAAATGATCTAATGATTATATGGACAGAATGTTTGAGTCTTTAATGAATACTCAAAAACATTCAACTCTCTTCAATGCTCTATTTTCACCAACCTTCTTCAATGCTCTAATTCCACTATTTATAAGAGGAGTGAATGTCATGAGTCTTGTAGAAGAAGGCTTGTAATTTGAATATCCAGCTGGGTAGTTGAGGAGCATTAAATGCGGTATCTTTAGCATTAAGGGCGAGATATGGAGTACACGCATGCTTGCAAAAGTCTGATGGGTAAAGACCCTTTTGTCTCAACCGGTTACCTGCAAAAAGCAAGTAGGGACAAAGTATTGCTAAAACTAGCTATGTGTTAGACGGTGCAGTAATCATGACAGAGCAGTTAAACAACTTTCTCATAAGACAGTGCGGAAAAGATAGAGACAATCAGTAAGTTGACAATGAGATAGAACAACAAAACCTGACTGTCAGTAAGGTTCAGATTGTCCTTGCTGATTGTTTGAGTCATCGGCAACCTGAGTAGTAAGTTGATCGGCATGTTTAATTCTGGTCTGCTGATTGTGCTTCCTTCTGCTGGTTTGCCAAGTTTGAAGAGTTGGAATACACCTGTGCTGGTCACGAAGAATCCTAAGTGTACCTTACAAAGGTTCTAATAAAATTGGGGGATCCTAAGTGATAACTATGATTGGGATTAAGCAATTCTATGTCCGAAACATATATTTGAACAACAATCTCCTCCTAATTGCTTAAGTCCAATCACCCTATACTAGAACATCTATCTTAGCTTAGTACAAGAATGTGTAAGGAATGTCTATTTATTATCATTCCCTAAGCCAAGTCACACACTAGATGTCTTAGAAAAGGTAAAAATACAAAATGATAAGAAGTAAGAGAAAAAAAATGAGTTGCTGATTGCTATGATCAGTAGGGAGAATAATAATCTGCAAAACAAAGTTAGCATGGATAGTAGCAGATATTATAATAGAATATAACATATAAAAATAAGCACACATAAGACAGTAATGGTTAGCAAAGCAGTCTTGGATAAAGCGTTGAAGGTCTTCAGGATATCTATATCATTGGCTACATTGACTAGGAAACAGGAGGATCCTCTTGCTGGTCAGTGGCCTTTGATGTAGAGTCGGTAAGCTTGGCTTTCTTCTTTGCTCTTTTCTCTTTATTTTCAGCATCTCTCTTCTTCCTTCTTTGAGTGCTCTCCAGCCTTTCAGTCAGCATGGCATTGTTTGCTTCCAGAGCAACTATCTTCATTTGAGCATCAGCAAGAGCAGACTTGGCAGCAGATAGATCTTTTTCAGTTCTTTCTAAGTCTCTGATCTGCAACCTTTGCTCATTAACTAGTTGCTGTTGAATAGAATGCATACTCCCCAAACTTTCTGAAAGGGTAATCAGCCTTGATTCTCTGTCCTCCAGTAGTTCTTTCAGGTCTTGGATTCTCTTGCTTTCCTCCTCCTGATTGGACTTAAGGATTTTGTCAGAAAGATCCTCATGAATACGGTTCAATTTGTCGCGGAGGAAGAGACCAGTATCGCCCAGATAGGCACGAGTAATAGGCACTTGTAAATCCTTAGTATCCCCTTCAAGGTGACTGAAGTATTCATACATGCTATTCAGTAACATGGGCTTTGAAAGACCAAGAGAAGAATGCATTAGGAAGGAAGGAATGAAGTCTTCATTGATCAGATCAGCATCTTCTACAAGACCATCAAGAGCAGGCATAGACAACTCATCATCTGAAGATAGAACAATCAGTAATGGAGAGGCTGGCACAGGAGAGGGAGAAGATGGCAGAGGCAAAGGCAAAACTTGTTGAAGGAGAGAGTCATCAGCAGCATATCTATCGGCAAGAAGGAACTCAGCAGGAACAGACGTGGAGGCAACAAGATCAGCAGAAACTACATCGGCACGGACGATCGGCAAAGGAAATTGAGGATGAATAATAACTGCACGTTCAGCCGGCAGATGGAACACACCATTATCCTCTAGTGAAAGTAAGATAGCCAGAATGAAATTCAAATAAGCACGACCTTCAAGAATTATGGTCATCAACCCGGCATTCATCAGCCTTGAGGTATAGACCAGATGATCGGCACGCTGTCTTGGATGGAACATCGGCAGAGTTAGTGCAAGAGCAGCAGATTTAACCAAGTGCAAAAGACCTCGAGAATCAGTAGCTCAGTATTAAAGAATGTCATGGATTTCTTCATTGATCATCATGCACCTCTTCATCCAACCATTTGTGGTGATGCTGACTTCCTTGGGAGATGGACCAGGTAGGTGAATTTTGCCGCCAACTTTGAGCTTACCAGGCAAGCAATGTAGAGGTTCAAAAACTGGTCCTTTCACCTTGAGCTTGGAGACCCGGGGAGCTTTCTCTTTTCTCCTTTTGAATTCAGGTTTAATCCAGGGCAAGAACGTAAGCTGTTCACTAGTCGAGCCCGGAAGAAATGAATGATTTGGACCAAAAGTATTAGGAATTGATTGCAGGGAATTTGACGGCAGCTCTATATAGTCCTCAGGATCTATTTCATCGGAGCTGTCATTCCCACCAGTAGCTGCAGCAACAGGAATAGGTTGAGCTTCATCAGTAACAACTGGAGCAACAAAGGCCTCGGGAGTAGGTAGCAAAGGAAAGGAAATAGGAGCAAATAAAGCATCCTGAAATTCCTCAAATTGTAAGTCAGCAGCAATCAGAGCATCAAGGTCAGCATTATGATCTGGATTGGAAATCTCTGTATCGGCACCTCCTCCCAACACAAAAATCTCTCTAACACCAGTAGGAGCTACCAGAATCACAACAGTAGAAGAGATAGGGACCTTAATAATCCAAGTGTCAGCAGTTGGCTCAGATGGATGAGTGTCGGTAGTTGGCTCATCAGCATACACATCAGCAACAACTTCTTCATCAGCACAATCTCCTCCTGATATCGGCAAGCCACCAACTTCATCAGCAGATTGAGTTTCTATAGTTTCCTTAATTGATGCAAGTTGGTCTTCTGTAACAATCAAAGGTTGAGTGTCCATAGTTTCCTCAACTGGATTAACTAAGGATTCATCAGCAGTGCTGGTCTCATCAGCAGGTTGAGTGTCTGAAGTTTTCTCAGCAAGCTGTTCAGCAGACTTATCAGCAGAGCCACGCTCAGAGCCATCACTGGCTAGAACTGAGTCAGTAAATGCTTTAGCAGATGATATAGAAGTAGGGGCAGCAGCTGCATGATCTTGATCAGTAGAGGGCTTTTTAAAGACAACACTTATCGGCAGCTTATCATACTCACCGATAGAATCAGAAGAGGTGATTGTTTCACCAGCAGCTTTGTGAGTAGAAACGAAATCAGCAGTATCAACAGAACTGGCTGGAGTTGGAATGGGTGAGATTGCTGGTGAAGGAACTTGATCAGGAATAAAGGTAGATGCTGGTGTAGAAGTAGCTCTAGCCTTGATAAAGGCCTCTGAATCGTTCAACAGATTCAGGGTTATCCTCTGCACATTGTTTACGAATTGAGTGGCTTGAGCACTCTTATCCAGCCTTTCATTGTCATTAAAGTTCAGCAAATCATCCTCATCTTCTGGCCTTCCCAACTGATAAGGATCTTGTTCATCAAAGTTCATCAGTTGGTTGAAGACTAAGGCATAAGTAACCCATACGTCTTGCACCATCAGATCCTGTCCGATCCTATCTTGAAATAGATAGACCTGATTCCAAGGAAGGGGTAGCAAATCAAAATACCTTCCAAAATTCAATCTTAACTCACTTTCAGACAACCTTTGGAATTTCTGAAGATGTACAAACTTTTCTTTAAACATGTCGGTGACCCTGTTCAGGCTTGTGAAATCAACATAATCAGCACGATTGCCAGGGGAAACTGACTATTTTCGTTCCTCATGAAATTGAAGCAACCGGCGAACAAACGGATGGAGATGATCGATGGGGAACACCCAATTTTTTGATAAGACCTTATTGGTGAATGACCAATGGTTTCTAAAGAAGATGTGAAATGTTAGGTTTCTGATTGGCTTGCACTTTCTGACAAAAGGTCCAGAGGCTACATCAGCAGCAGCATGGAGCTCTGGTAAATAAGGAAGATCTAGAATTCCCTTTTGAAGAAAGACTCTTACTCTTAAGTCAGATCCAATCAGTCTCCTTATCTCAGCCATTTCATCGGCAGCATCGGTTTCTGATTTGATAACCACAAAGGGAGCAGTATGTGTTGCACCGGCAAGAAGAGATGGTGCAAACCTGATCTGCTTAGCTCTTGGATCAGTAGAAGGAATTTGAGAGGAAGGAACTTGAGCAACTGAAGACTTTAGCCTTGAAGCATTAGGCAGATCATCAGTAGATACAACCTTTAACTTCTTGACTTGAGCTTTATCGGCAGCTTTGACTAGCCTTCTCTTCTTTGGAGCTGCTGGAGTAGAATCGGCAAGAATCCTGTCGGTAGATGGAGCAGGAGTAGAAACGTCGGGAGGGGCGACATCAGTAACCTTGACAACTTTCTTTGCCTTCTTCTTTTTAGGAGTACCAGCAGTAGGAACAACTATTGTGCTGGTAGGAGCCTTTTTGGAAATCCTATTCCAATCAGTAAGCTTAAAGGATTTGAGCTTGTCAAAATCAAGACTAGGGGGTGCAGGGGAAGCCCTAACTATTGCTGAGTTGCGCCTCAAGATAGTGCTAATCAGCATATAATGACATCCTTTACTGGGGTGAGCTTTGTTCTTCTTTCTATCCTCCTTATACTTAACGGCAGCAATGGCAATGACCCTAAATAGATAGGCACACCAGTTGAATTCTTCTTGCAACACGATGGCTTCCATTGCTTCAAACTGTACATCAGTAACATGGTTGTAAGAGCCAGATCTGCAAACCAAGCATCTATCAACAATCTCTGCAAGGGCAAAGAATCTTCTTCTGTAATGAGCTTTGAGATGATTATCTCCACTGAGTCTAGGACCGGCTCCCTTCATAAGGGTCCATGCCTTGTCCAAGGTCTTTTCATCAGTAATGGAGTCAACACCCTTATTCCCAAGCAGGGGGAATGCTTCATGAATAGAAGAAGGAGTAACGGAGATCGGCACGCCGGCGATGGTTGAGGCGATGGAGACGAAGACAGAGGAGTCATTGCGATCAGTGATGACGGAGGCATTTGTGAAGAACTCTTGAACTTGACCCAAAAAGATAAACTCAACACCAGTTAGAGAGATGAAAGAGTCCAGAAGAGAGCCAATCAGAAGATTCTTCAAGAAATCACCGTCAAGAGTGTCGTCGAAGAAGGTGGAGTCAACATAGCCTCCATAGATATCCTTTTCGTTGCTCGACATTTTCTGCAAAATCACTCAAAAAATCTTACAAGTTAGAACAAATTAGTTCAAAATAGATTTGAAATGCAAGTGTAAAATCATCAAGTATTTACCAGAAAGTAGAGTTAACTCTGGTTTGAAGAACGTAAGAGAATGTGAAAGTAGATGAAGAACACAAGCAATAGTGATATCAAGAGCGAATGAAGAGCGAAAAAACCAAGAGGAGTTTAAGTGTAGCTTATATATGTTATGGAAGAGAGATAGAGAATAGGAAGAGTTTGCATGGGAGAAAGAGAAATAAAGATGAGTTTAACTGTAGCGAATAACTAGGAGAACGTGCGCACACAATGCATTAAATGCACGAACCGGACGGTTTAAATTAGACGGTTAAACTTAAGAGAGAGAAAGGGTATAAACGGAAACAATAAAGTTAAGGTTACCTTTCTGATTTATCACAAAGAGTTGGGATAAATCTTTGACATGATTTGGGTAAGGCAGTGCACACACGTGTCAGAGAGGAGGTGTGACCGATTGTACCTTTGATTTGACTAAGCTTACTGTTGGTAGTGGTGCCCTAGGCACGTTTAATAAATGTTGTAATTGTTATCATTTATTTCATATCAATAAAGAGATGTTTTGATTATTATTGTTGTTCATGTTTACTTATAATAATCCCCGTCCTTAGTACTTGTTAAGCACTAGTATAAAGGCTAAATGATCATGAGATGATCATGTTAGATTTATGGGTACTTGTTTGGAACAAGGTACTGGACATGACCCGCTGTATGAGATTTATGTCATGGTCTATGTCATACATATATCTCATATTAGTTATGTCATTTGAATCCTTAGACATGAAGTTATTATAGTCTTCCACTTGATGAACATTGTGTTTGACATATTCAAACGCTACCTTAACACGGTAGTTTTAAAGGGTATGATTGGCATAATCGGATTCCCGTTGGGAAGAATAATAAGTTAAATGGATTTGTCCCTCCACGGAGAGATGTCAAGCTTGGGCCCCTCGAAGGAATGATGTTGATGAAATGTTCGGCCGGACTCAAATGGATTGATTGGATCAATAGCATTTGAATTATCAACATATTCAGAATCGAGAAAGTATTGAACAAAACAAGTTGACTGTTTGACCATGACTTGTGTTCAATGACATCGTGGACAAAGGGATTGTGACATATTCTAAAGGAATGCGAACTTGTATCTAGTTATACTATTTGGGTAGGTATGACGGTTTGCTAGAACCTAATCATATCTTATGGGATCATGTTTGAGCCCATTGCCAACTTAGTATAATCCTAGAGGGTCACACACAATAGAACGAATCTTAAATAAAAGGACAATATTGGCATTTAGGGTCGGAGGACTTCCAAGGAATTTCTGGAAATGATCTGGTCCTCCTGGTCAACCAAGCGGGCGCTTGGGTTGTACCAGGCGGGCGCCTGTTCAAGCCGGAAAGGGACTGGAGTTTCTGCCCAAACAGGCGGGCGCCTGGGTGGTACCGGGCGGGCGCCTGGTGCTCCCGATTGGGAATTTCCTAATTCGATTTAGGAAGGTTTTTGGCACAAGATTCCTATTTGGAATAGGTCTTAATTGTGTATAAAAACCCCAATTCAGCCAGACCATATGGACGTGTGCCTTTTGTGAGTCTCAAAGAGTTTGAGAGAGAGTTTATTTTGTTCTAAGATATCCTTGATTGAGGAACAAAATAATTCACAAAATAAATTTCATATAGTTCTTTATTATATTGTGAAAGTGTGTTTCACAATATTGGTCTAGCAACCAAGATCAAAGAAGCTCCTTTGATATTCGTTCGAAGTGTGGATACCGCTAGAGGGTGAAAATAATCATCTTCAAAGTTCGTGTTCAAGCTTTGTGATCGTGATCAAGTCTTCAAGTTTCTCCACCAAAGATCAAGAGAAAATTCATAGCCATCAAGGGTTAGTTATTCCTCTATTCATCTTGTTGTATTTGATTTAATCATATGAACGGATCCATGGCTTTGGGTTTCTTAAAATTTTAATTGCTATATTCCGCTGCGCATGTTACTTGGAAACCCAACAGTGGTATCAGAGCCCCGTTCATGTTGATTAATTCAATACTTGGATCATGTTACGTGTATATAAATTGTTTATGTGCCAAGCATGATATGAATATTGGATTATATGATGTTTATGTGTTTTGTGATTTTATGTGGTTTATTGTTTTTCCAACTTTAATCGCACGATTCAATCGCAATAAAAATTATGGTGGATTCTGAATTATTTCGATTATTGATTTTTGATTGGATCAAAGTTTTAATAATCGGGGAAAAATAATTTGAGACGAAATTTTCGAACTTTAAAATTCTATACTATTCTGGCCATTCAAGCGGGCGCCTGGTCCTTTGCAGGCGGGCGCTCGGTGGTCAAGATTTGTTCTGATTTTGGTGAAAATCTGAATATGGAATTTTCGATATATTCGACAAAACCAGTAACAGAACCAGTCCAGACTTGTTGATCTGGAATGGGTTTTGGGTAGTTGGTTTGTGTGTGGATTTTGGGGTTTGATTTTCCTATTTGTTTTAGTCTTGTGATTCCTAGATTGGTTCAAGTTTTGGATGGCTAATCTGCGTTCATCGAGATTGTGTTTCCCAAAATTGATCGCAATCAAAGTTTCAAAGATAAAACGAAGTTAGAATTATGAAGAGTTCATAATTGCTGAAATTGAGAAACAAAGTTCTTGATTCAATGATTGGAGATCCATGTGGAATTGTGAATGCAATTGGCCTACGTTCATCGAGACCATCTATTGCTTAGTTTCGGCCACATGAACTACTTTCTTGGTTTCTTGAATTAGTGCGGGATTGTGGTTGCCTAATGGCTTAGTTCGACCGCACTTCTTGTTGTCTTGATTTGGAGATAATAACCAAAGTTGAAATAGTCTCATCCTCATAATTATAGAGAAACCAATGACACATAAATATCATGTTTAAATTAATGGAGATTAATTTAATGGCTAAACTTGATGTGTAACATGTTTATATTATGTGCTCATAAATGTGTTATATGCTATATGTGATGAACCTTCAAAGAAAGTTTTAAGTCTTTTATTGCCATGCCATGATTAAAACACTTGTTAGTACATGAGTGATTTTAATGTAGATTCGCCCTAGCGAGATGCATTAAATTTGTTTATGTATGAGCAAGATAGATAGTGTGGGCACGCCCTAGCGGGACACATTAACTATGCATTTAAAATGGTTAGACTTAATTGGGCGTCAAAACAGTTTTGGGCCTAGGCAAAGATGAGATTTAACATGCTTTTTGAAATTGGATTTCTTAAAGAATCTCATGAAAAGAACTGAGAGTCATATGAGATATGATTGACAAGAGTTGTCTACCTAATTGATTTAATTTTGAGCGGTGCGCCAAAGCGTACTCAAAATTAGATTAAAGCGGGATCTCAACCCATTTAAATTATATTATACATTGGATGTATATGAAGGTTATATAATTTAGTGGGAGTATTTTGTTTTAAAATACATTTTTTTCTCTTTAATGAAAACCGGTACTTATTAAATTTTGGAAATTTTTTGCATATTTGTAGATAATGACTAATAACACTCAATCAATGTCGTTGCGATCGATCCTTGAGAAGGATAAGCTCGAAGAGAATGGTACAAACTTTATGGATTGGATCCGTAGCATAAGAATTGTTCTTAGGCAAGAAGATAAGTTGTACATTCTCGATGGGCCTCTCCCGCTGAACCACCGCCTACTGCCCCTAGGGTAGAAAGAGACAATTACAAGAAACATCGTAATGATTCTAGAGATGTAAGTTGTCTCATGCTTGCTGCTATGTGTTCAAAACTCCAACAAAGTTTGGAACATTTGGAAGCCTATGAGATAGGCGTGGAGTTGAGAACCATGTTTCAAGAGCAAGCTAGGCAAGAGAGGTACAAGACCATTGTTGCATTCACTACTAGCAAAATGAATGAAGGGCAACAAGTGAGTCCTCACTTTCTTAAAATGAAAGGTTATGTAGAGCACCTTGAGAAACTTGGCTATCCAATCCCATTGGAGCTAGCCACGGATCTCATTCTTAATTCATTGCCTAAAAGTTATAATCAGTTTGTAATGAATTATAACATGCATGGAATGGATAAGAATCTCTCTGAGTTGCATGGGATGCTCAAAACTGCAGAGATGAAAATTGTGGAGAAAGGTTCTCCCGTGCTCTTGGTTCATGATGGGAAGAAGCCTGGTGCCAAAGGCAAGGGTAAGGCAAAAGTTGTCAAACCCAAGATAAGCAAGGCAAAGGTTGCCAAGGCTTCTGAGGCAAAACCCGATACACAAAAGGATGCAATTTGTTTCCATTGTCAAGAAATTGGTCATTGGAAACGTAATTGCAAGGCTTTCTTGGAAGAGCAAAAGAAGAAGAAGATCAGCAAGGCTGCGTCGACTTCAGGTATCTATATGATAGATATTCTCCTTTCTACCACTGATTCTTGGGTATTGGATACCGGATGTGGTTCTCACATTTGTCTAAATGTGCAGGGACTAAAGAATAGGAGACTGCTTAAAGAAGGTGAAGTAGATCTACGCGTGGGGAATGGAGCAAGAGTTGCTGCATTAGCCGTAGGGACTTATGAAGTCACTTTACCTTCCGGATTAATTCTTGTTTTGAACAATTGTTATTATGTTCCGGATTTAAGCAGAAATATTATTTCAATTTCTTGTTTGGATAATGAAGGTTTTAAGTTTCTTATTGAGAATAAGAAATTTTCTATTTATTTAAATGATGTGCTTTATGGTATTGCTAACTCATTTAATGGCCTTTATATCTTGGATGTCAAGAATGAAAATAATGTCTATCATGTAAATAAGAAATCTAAACCTAATGATGTAAATCATACTTATTTGTGGCATTGCCGTCTTGGTCATATTAATGAGAAGCGTATCTCAAAACTCCATGGGGACGGACTTTTGGGTTCATGTGACTTAGAGTCATATGATACTTGTGAGTCGTGTCTTCTTGGAAAAATGACTAAGACACCTTTTACCAAGTTGGGTGAAAGGGCAAGCGACTTATTGGGGTTGATACATTCCGATGTATGCGGACCATTAAGTAGCAATGCTAGGGGAGGATTTCAATACTTCATAACCTTCACTGATGATTATAGTAGATTTGGGTATGTTTACCTAATGAAACAAAAAGTGAAGCATTGAGATATTTAGAATATTTCAAAATGAAGTAGAAAAACAACTTGGCAAAAGTATAAAAGCACTTCGATCAGATCGAGGTGGAGAATACTTGAGTCAAGAATTTGATGATCATCTAAAGAATTGTGGAATAGTTTCACAATTGACTCCACCCGGAACACCACAATGGAATGGTGTGTCCGAGAGGAGGAATCGAACTTTGTTAGACATGGTTCGATCAATGATGAGTCAAGTTGATCTTCCAATATCCTTTTGGGGTTACGCCCTAGAAACCGCTGCTTTCACACTAAATCAAGTTCCAACTAAATCGGTTCCAAAGACTCCATATGAGATGTGGAGTGGAAAGAAACCTAGTTTATCTTTCATGAGGATTTGGGGTTGCGAAGTTTTGTCAAGAGACTTATCTCTGACAAACTAGCACACAAATCTGATAAATGTATTTTCGTGGGATATCCTAAGGAAACTAAAGGATATTACTTTTACAACCGAGAGGACAACAAAGTGTTTGTTGCCCGAACTGGTGTCTTTCTAGAGAAAGAGTTTCTCTCCAAAGAAATCAGTGGGAGTAAAATAAATCTTGAAGAAATTCGAGACCCAGAAAATAACATTGAACCAATAGTGGAACAAGAACAAGAACCACAAGGAGTTGTGGAAACTGTTCAAAATACACAAGCAACTCGCAGATCTAGTAGGTTACGATCCGAGCCCGAGAGATATGGATTTCTCGTAACGGATAGTAATGAGGTAGAAATCATTGAGAATGATGAACCGTCAACCTACCAAGAGGCGATGTCTTCTCCTGATTCGGACAAGTGGCTTGGAGCCATGGAATCCGAATTGCAATCCATGCAAGACAATCAAGTTTGGAATTTGATTGATGCGCCCGAAGGTGTAAAAACCATAGGATGCAAATGGGTCTTCAAGAAGAAGACTGACATGGATGGGAAGGTGCATACTTACAAAGCTAGGCTTGTAGCGAAAGGTTATAGGCAAGTTCATGGTATTGACTATGATGAGACCTTTTCACCCGTAGCAATGATCAAGTCTATAAGAATTTTGCTTGCCATTGCCGCATATCATGACTATGAAATATGGCAGATGGACGTCAAAACCGCTTTCCTGAATGGAAAACTCCAAGAGGATGTGTATATGACACAACCAGAAGGTTTTGAACAAGATTCTAAGGTATGCAAATTGCAGAGATCCATCTATGGATTGAAGCAAGCTTCTAGGAGTTGGAATCTCCGTTTTGATGAATCGGTCAAAGAGTTTGGTTTCATCAAGAACGAAGATGAGCCTTGTGTATACAAGAAGATTAGTGGGAGCATAGTGCTATTCCTTATTTTATACGTGGATGACATATTACTCATTGGAAACGACATTCCTACACTTCAGTCTGTGAAGACTTGGTTAGGAAAGTGCTTCGCAATGAAAGATATGGGTGAAGCCGCATATATACTTGGCATTAAGATCTATAGAGATAGATCAAGGAGGCTACTTGGTTTAAGCCAAAGTACATACATTGACAAGGTCATTAGAAGATTCCGTATGGAAAATTCTAAGAGAGGCACCTTGCCCGTGTTACATGGAGTTTCTCTAAGCAAGACTCAATGTCCTAAGACAAAGGATGAGCGTGAGAAAATGAATGATGTTCCATATGCTTCGGCAATTGGGTCCATCATGTATGCCATGATTTGTACTAGGCCGGATGTGTCTTATGCTTTGAGCATGACAAGTAGATACCAATCCGACCCTGGCGAAAATCACTGGATAGCTGTAAAAGCGATTCTTAAGTACTTGAGAAGAACTAAAGACTCGTTTTTGGTCTATGGAGGAATGGAAGATGATCTCGTTGTAAATGCTTACACGGATGCAAGCTTCCAAACCGACAAAGATGATAGCCGATCGCAATCGGGTTTTGTGTTTATGTTAAATGGTGGAGCTGTAAGCTGGAAGAGTTCCAAGCAAAGTACAACCGCTGATTCTACAACAGAAGCTGAGTATATTGCTGCATCGGATGCTGCAAAGGAAGCTGTTTGGATTAAGAAGTTCATAACTGAACTTGAAGTGGTTCCTAGTATTGCTAATCCAATAGACCTTTATTGTGATAATAATGGTGCTATTGCTCAAGCAAAGGAACCAAGAGCACATCAGAAATCCAAACACATACTTAGGCGTTTTCATATCATTCGAGAGATCGTTGATAGGGGAGACGTAAATATATGCAGAGTACCTACTGATGACAATGTTGCGGACCCGCTAACAAAGGGACTTCCACAAGCTAAACATGATGGTCATGTTAGGTCCATGGGTATTAGATACATGGGAGATTGGGCCTAGGGCAAGTGGGAGATTGTTGGTAGTGGTGCCCTAGGCACGTTTAATAAACGTTGTAATTGTTATCATTTATTTCATATCAATAAAGAGATGTTTTGATTATTATTGTTGTTCATGTTTACTTATAATAATCCCCGTCCCTAGTACTTGTTAAGCACTAGTATAAAGGCTAAATGATCATGAGATGATCATGTTAGATTTATGGGTACTTGTTTGGAACAAGGTACTGGACATGACCCGCTGTATGAGATTTATGTCATGGTCTATGTCATACATATATCTCATATTAGTTATGTCATTTGAATCCTTAGACATGAAGTTATTATAGTCTTCCACTTGATGAACATTGTGTTTGACATATTCAAACGCTACCTTAACACGGTAGTTATAAAGGGTATGATTGGCATAATCGGATTCCCGTTGGGAAGAATAATAAGCTAAATGGATTTGTCCCTCCACGGAGAGATGTCAAGCTTGGGCCCCTCGAAGGAATGATGTTGATGAAATGTTCGGCCGGACTTAAATGGATTGATTGGATCAATAGCATTTGAATTATCAACATATTCGGAATCGAGAAAGTATTGAACAGAACAAGTTGACTGTTTGACCATGACTTGTGTTCAATGACATCGTGGACAAAGGGATTGTGACATATTCTAAAGGAATGCGAACTTGTATCTAGTTATACTATTTGGGTAGGTATGACGGTTTGCTAGAACCTAATCATATCTTATGGGATCATGTTTGAGCCCATTGCCAACTTAGTATAATCCTAGAGGGTCACACACAATAGAACGAATCTTAAATAAAAGGACTATATTGGCATTTAGGGTCGGAGGACTTCCAAGGAATTTCTAGAAATGATCTGGGCCTCCTGGTCAACCAAGCGGGCGCTTGGGTTGTACCAGGCGGGCGCCTGTTCAAGCCGGAAAGGGACTGGAGTTTCTGCCCAAACAGGCGGGCGCCTGGGTGGTACCGGGCGGGCGCCTGGTGCTCCCGATTGGGAATTTCCTAATTCGATTTAGGAAGGTTTTTGGCACAAGATTCCTATTTGGAATAGGTCTTAATTGTGTATAAAAACCCCAATTCGGCCAGACCATATGGACGTGTGCCTTTTGTGAGTCTCAAAGAGTTTGAGAGAGAGTTTATTTTGTTCTAAGATATCCTTGATTGAGGAACAAAATAATTCACAAAATAAATTCCATATAGTTCTTTATTATATTGTGAAAGTGTGTTTCACAATATTGGTCTAGCAACCAAGATCAAAGAAGCTCCTTTGATATTCGTTCGAAGTGTGGATACCGCTAGAGGGTGAAAATTATCATCTTCAAAGTTCGTGTTCAAGCTTTGTGATCGTGATCAAGTCTTCAAGTTTCTCCACCAAAGATCAAGAGAAAATTCATAGCCATCAAGGGTTAGTTATTCCTCTATTCATCTTGTTGTATTTGATTTAATCATATGAACGGATCCATGGCTTTGGGTTTCTTAAAATTTTAATTGCTATATTCCGCTGCGCATGTTACTTGGAAACCCAACACTTACGTCATGTGTCAGAGAATCCTTATCCGTTTGGATGAGATCTACCGATGAATTTTGAATTAGACGAATCGGCAAGACATGATTCGGCAAGTTGTTGATCAGCAAGATATTTATCGGCATGATGTTTGTCGGCAAGATAATTTTCGATCTGCTGGTTTTATCGGCAGACTAACACAAGTAGCAAAGTCAGCACAAGTTTAACCATAATAATCAATCATACCTAGTTCACCTCTGAGGAATTCAAATCTTTTCTGATCTAAGGGTTTTATCAGTATGTCTGCTCTTTGGTAGTCGGTATGAAGTTTGAGCAGCACCACGTTTCCCTTTTCAACATGTTCCTTCAGAAAGTGATACTTGATGTCTATGTGGTTGGTTTTGGAATGCATGACCGGGTTGTTGGAAACTGAGATGGCAGATTGATTGTCACAATAGATGGGACAAACTTGAGATGGAACTTCATAGTCTACAAGCTGCTGCTTCATCCAAAGGTTCTGTGAACAGTAACTGCCGGCAGCTATGTACTCAGCTTCAGTAGTAGAAATGGAAATTGATGCTTGCTTTTTACATGACCAAGACACCAACCGATCACCAAGAAATTGGCAAGTTCCACTAGTACTTTTTCTGGTCACCCTACAAGCTGCAAAGTCTGCATCTGAATAACCTATTAGATTAAAAGATGAATCTCTAGCATACAATAATCCAAGGTTAGCAGTGCCACATAGATATTTAATGATACGTTTAACAGCTTGCAAATGAGATTCCCTAGGGTCAGCTTGAAACCTGGTACAAACACAAACAGCAAACATAATATCTGGTCTACTGGCAGTTAGATAGAGGAGTGAGACGATCATACCTCGGTAGAGTGTCATATCTACCCTCTTACCGGACTCATCCTTATCTAAATGAATGTTAGTGCCCATATGTGTGCTTTGAGAGTGAGCATTTTCAAAGCCAAACTTCTTGATTAATTCTTTTGCGTACTTGGCTTGACTGATGAATATTCCCTCATTGGATTGCTTGACTTGAAGTCCTAGGAAATATGTTAGTTCACCCATCATGCTCATCTCGAACTTACTCTGCATTAGCTTCTCAAATCTCTTACAAAGTAATTCATTAGTAGAACCAAAAATAATATCATCGACATATATTTGAACAAACAATGAATGACCCTTATGCTTGGCAACAAATAAAGTCGTATCGATTTTACCTCGAGTGAAACCTAAGCCATCACTAAGTAAGAACTTAGAAAGGGTTTCATACCATGCTCTTGGAGCTTGCTTTAGGCCGTAGAGAGCTTTCTTCAAACGGTAGACATGATTAGGCTTCTTAGAGTCCTCGAAACCAGGTGGTTGTTCCACATAAACAAGTTCTTGGAGTTCTCCATTTAAAAATTCACTTTTCACGTCGATTTGATATAACTTGAATTCTTTGAAGGCAGCATAGGCTAACAAAAGTCTTATAGCTTCCAATCTTGCAACCGGAGCGAATGTCTCATTGTAGTCAATTCCTTCTTCTTGTCGGTAGCCTTTAGCAACTAACCTTGCTTTGTTTCTAATAATATTCCCAGCTTCATCCAATTTATTCCTGTAGACCCATTTTGTACTAATAACTTGATGAGAAGTTGGTCTTGGTACAAGTTCCCATACATTGCATCTTTCAAACTGATTCAGTTCCTCTTGTATGGCTTCAACCCAACCAGGATCGGCAAGAGCTTCTTCAGTCTTCTTTGGTTCTATGTTGGAAACCATAGCAGATGAGAAGAGACTTTCAGCAAATTCTCTACTAAGGTTTCTTGTTAATCTTGGACCAAAGACATCACCAATCACATTTTCTAATGGATGATCACGAACAGGTCTAACTTCTCTCGGCACATCTTGTCTGACTGACTCTTGTTGAAGTGATTCTAGAGGAAGATCAACGTCAGCAGATGACTGAGAGGAAGAGTTAGAGTTTTGAGTGAAAGGTGGATGAGAACTTGGAGGATTGGGTCTTATAACAGAAATTGGTTGAGGGCTTGATCTGTCTTCAGAATGATCAGCAGAATTTGCATCGGCAAATGGATTATGAAAGTTATCGGTAAGATCATGTTCTGCCGATGATGGGAAATAATGAGTATCTGCTGGTTCTTCTACTGAAATGACTGGATCAGCAGCTGGTACTTGACCTGCAGGGTTAGGATTACTGGATTCACCTGTCTCATGAGCACTAGAAGCATTAGTACTATTTGGAGCCTTGTCAGACTCTAACAAATCAAATTCATCAAAGGTTACATGAACAGATTCAACAATTTTCAAAAGTTTCTTATTAAAAACTCGAAAGGCCTTACTGTGTTTAGCGTATCCAACAAAGATTCCTTCATCAGCTTTCTCATCAAAATTACCTCTGTGCTCTTTACCATTGTAAAGCACGTAACATTTGCAGCCGAATATTTTGAAGAATCCAATGTTGGGAGTTCTTCCTCTCCAGAGTTCATAAGGAGTCTTGTTATGGAATTTGTTGATAAGAGATCTATTCTGAGTGAAGCAGGCGGTATTGATGGCTTCAGCCCAAAAATATTTCGGTAGCCTGGCTTCAGCAATCATGGTCTTACCAGCTTCAATGAGAGTTCTGCTCTTTCTCTCAACGACACCATTTTGTTGTGGTGTATCGGCAGCTGAAGAGTTGTGGTCTATGCCATGATCATCATTGTACTGAGCAATACCATTGTTCTTGAATTCAGTGCCGTTGTCTGATCTCATGCTGATGATATCGCTTTCTTTCTGTGTTTGTAGTAGTCTGAATAACTTGGTAGCAACGGCATATGTGTCATCTTTATGACTGAAAGTTTCCACCCAAGTATATCTAGAGAAATCATCTACTACAACCAAGGTATATCTACTTCCCCCAATACTTGCTGTAGTTGTGGGGCCAAATAGATCCATATGTAGCATTTGGAGGCACTTAGATGTTGACATGCAGGGCTTGCTTCGGAAGGATGATTTATGTTGTTTTCCAAGCTGGCAGGCCTTGTATTTCTTTCCTTGATCAGCAGACACTTGAGGTAAACCGGTAACCAGATTTGAGCCGGCAAGCTTGGATAGATATTTGAAGTTCAAGTGACTGAGTCTCTTGTGCCATAGCCATGAGTTCTCACTGATGTTCTTAGCTACAAAACAAACATTAGCAACACCAGTAATAGCACTTAAGTCTACTGCATAAATGTTACCTCTTCTTTTGGCAGTGAGAATGGTTTCATTGGAAGCAATGTCTTTCACATAGCAACTGGAAGTAGTAAATACACATTGCATCCCTTTATCACAGAATTGTGAAATAGATAGAAGGTTGTGTTTCAAGCCATCTACTAGAGAGACCTTCTGTACAGTAACTGCACCTCTCTTGATGGTACCAATACCGATAATTTTTCCTTTGGCATTATCACCGAAAACCACTGGGGGACCTGATGCTTCTGAGATATCGGCAAGTAGATCTGCAAATCCTGTCATGTGTCTTGAACAGCCACTATCTAGAATCCACAAATCTTGCTTGCACCAGTTGAGGCCATGAAGCATTCCTGAAATAAAACGGTATGCTTATGGTCCCCCTTATTCTTGGGTCCGAGGGTTAGTTCCTCTTTGGCAACCACATCTGGCCACCACTAGAGGATACAACCTCAGTGGGTCCAGATAGGTGCTTCAAGAGGCATTCATGAGCCTTGTGACCATAATCAGAACAATTAGAATATCTCACTTGACTGATGGGCTGTGGAGTCGGTAGAACATCATTCTGTTTAGTCAGTGCATCGGCAGAACCAGAGAATTGAGCAGGCACAAACTTAGTAGGTTTAAAGGTGATAGTGTTGCCTTTCTTTCCATTCTGTTTACCTTTGGCAGTTACCTTTTTAGGTACTTGTCCATCGGCAGCAGAGGTGGTTAGACCGACAGCACTTGCTCTGCTGATGTATTCACCAAGAATACCATTATCGGCAGACTCAGTATCAGTAACCTTAACATATCTTTGTTTGTGCTTATCATTCTTTTTGTTCTGGTTCTTAGGATACTTCATGGCAACAGCACTGTATACTGCAGGCTTAGCATTCACATGCACTGAGTTAACAGAACTACATTCAACTTTCTCATCCTTTTTCTCGGTCGCACAAGTTTCAGTAGAGCTACTGCTGCTGGAATCAAATCCTAACCCAGATTGGTCCTTATATGACATTTGGGTCTGTAGGATTGTTTCAACAGCAACTCTAGATTTTGTGTAAGAATCAACAATCCTTGAGAGATGATTGTTTCTTTTCACAAGATCTTCGATCTGAGCTATCAATACTGCCACTTGAATTTTGAGATCTAGGTTTTCTTTCTTTAGAATAACAGACTCAAGCTCATGTCCTTTGAGAACTTAAGTTCAGACATAAGCAAGTCATTCTCTGCAGAAATTCTATTGAAATCAACAGTCATCACTTTATGAACGCTACTCAGCTTCTCATGATCAATAAAAAGTTCATCCATTGTCTCTACCATTTAGCTTTGGATATTTCAGGAAAGGGATCAGCTAAAATTTTGGTGGCAGAGGGAATAGGTTTGGGAGAGAAGTCAGGTAGAGAAGAGATGGGTTTAGATAAGCTTTTGGCAATGCTAGGATGCTCAGTGAATGAGAATTTTCTGGTCATTGGTAAGGGTTTAGGTTTGATGGCAGTGAATTGAATAGAGTTACACTGACCATAGAGAGAGGTTCCCACTTGGTGAACTCTGTATCCATTTGGGTTCTCTGCTTTAACACTAATCTCTTTGAAGTGTGGTTGAGGTCTTCCAGTAGCTTCTTCTCTGACTGGAGATCTTGGAGGAGATGGATCTCGGTAGACTGGAGTCGGTAATGTGGATGTATCGGCATCTTCCATGTCTAGGGCGACAAAACATACATCGGCATCTTCATCTTCATCGGCATCTTCGTCTGAGTCAGTTTCACACCAAACCGGCAAGGACTTTTCTGTGCTTTCATCGGCAACAAAGCTTCGAGACTTGGGATGTATCTTGTTGAATGACTTCCTCACATACTCATATTTTGGTTGAGGACATTTAGAAGCAAAGTGACCAGGTTTTCTGCAGTTGAAGCAAACAAGATCACCTTTGTTGTTCTTTCCGTCGGTAGCACTTGTTGAGGGTTTATTGCAACTTGCTGGTTTTTGAAATGTTGGTGTGAATGATTTTGGTTGCTGGTAGCTTCCTTTCTGCATCCTTTTAAGTCTTTAAACCTTTTGTAGTTCCTAGCGAAGGCGGCAAATTCGTCTTCTTCTATAGGCTGTTCTAAGGTAGTTTCAGGGGCTTTAGAACTGCAGGGTATTGGATGGGGATCTATAGGAGGGAATTTGTTTGAAGGGAAGGATATCTGTGACTGAGTTGATAGAGACATGTTTTTGAAATTTTTATCGAGAACGTTAAGTTTTTGCAGTTCTCTCTCATACAGAAATAGTCTAGACACAAGATTCTGAATAGAAGTCTTGTTCAAGTCTCTCACTTCTCTAACAGCGGTGACCTTGGTATGATACTCATTTCCCAAAGAACTTAGAAAACGAATATTCAGGTCTTTCATAGTATAAACCTTTCCTGATGAAGCACATAAATTACTTACCTCGCAGAATCTGTCGTAGGCACTCCTTAGTGATTCACCATCTTGTTTCTTGAAGGATTCAAACTCAGCAATGCAATCGTAGAGTCTGTTGTCCTTTACCTGCTCATCACCTTCAAAGTATGCAAGGAGCTTGTTCCAGCATTCTTGAGCCGTGGAGCACAAGTCAATGAGTTTATATTGCTTGTTGTCCAAACCACAAGAAATAATGTGGCATGCTTTTCCATCTAGGGCAGCTGAAAGTTTGTCGTCCTCAGTCCATTCCTCTCTTGGTTTCTCGACTAAAGTTTCTTCAATCTGAACATGGGTTTCTTGTTCAGTGTCACGATCAGCATGTTGTGTCAGCGGAGTGGAGGGAATAGGTCTATAGGTGGTTGAGACTTTTAAAGGAATGATTGGACCACCTTCTATGACCTTCATCAACCGATCATTGATTGAGTTCATATACTTTATCATACGAGATTTCCAGACACCAAACTCGTTGACATTCAACAACAGTATGGTAGTGATGTTAAATGACTGCATGATTTTTCCTGCCATGGTATCGGCAAACAAGCTGCAAAGCTTGGAAATTTCTTTCAAAATTCCAAGCTCTGATACCAATTGTTAGGCCCAATTGGTAGGAAAATAGGCTAGAGGGGGGGGTGAATAGCCTTTTTAAACTTTTACAAAGAAACACTTTTATAAATGCAAAGTCACTTATCAGATTGCAATCTGTTATCAGTAAGCGCAGCAGAGAAGATGTGACTTGGTTTTAACTCACACCAAAATCAGTATGAAAAAGGTTTTGAGAGCTTGGTTTTAACACAAAGTGATTGCTAAAAGTTCAATGCATTTTCAAGAGATTGGTCAATGGAAATTACAATGAATCAGTACAGACATATGCAATCTTCCGGTGATAGAGCTCCAATCGGGAAAGATAAAGTAAGCAACAGAGACACAAAGATTTGTAGAGGTTCACAGTGTAAATACTGGTACGTCCTCTACTAAGTTTGGTCAGAACTTGGATTTGGGTTAAGAGTACTATTAGATATCTCTAGTCTATTACAAGCACGGCTTTGTCAGAAACAAATACTAAGTTCTAGAGATCACTAATGGATCGTAATACAAATCTGACCAAGTGTTTTTGAGCGGCAAGTCCAAGAGAACTTATCTCACTCAGGTGGGTGTGTGAATAACTCAAACAACGTATTCCTTGAATGATCTAGTTCGGGAATACTAACAATGTTGTTTGAGTTGGTGCACAAGTGTATGTCCTATTAAATGATCTAATGATTATCTGGACAAAATGTTTGAGTCTTTAATGAATTCTCAAAAACATTCAACTCTCTTCAATGCTCTATTTTCACCAACCTTCTTCAATGCTCTAAGTCCACTATTTATAAGAGGAGTGAATGTCATGTGTCTTGTAGAAGAAGGCTTGTAATTTGAATATCCAGCTGGGTAGTTGAGGAGCATTAAATGCGGTATCTTTAGCATTAATGGCGAAGATATGGAGTACACGCATGCTTGCTAAAGTCTGATGGGTAAAGACCCCTTTGTTTCACCCGGTTACCTGCAAAAAGCAAGTAGGGACAAAGTATAGCTAAAACTAGCTATGTGTCAGACGGCGCAGTAATCATGACAGAGCAGTTAAACAACTTTCTGATAAGACAGTGCGGAAAAGATAGAGACAATCAGTAAGTTGACAATGAGATAGAACAACAAAACCTGACTGTCAGTAAGGTTCAGATTGTCCTTGCTGATTGTTTAAGTCATCGGCAACTTGAGTAGTAAGTTGATCGGCATGTTTAATTCTGGTCTGCTGATTGTGCTTCCTTCTGCTGGTTTGCCAAGTTTGAAGAGTTGGAATACACCTGTGCTGGTCACAAAGAATCCTAAGTGTACCTTACAAAGGTTCTAATAAAATTGGGGGATCCTAAGTGATAACTATGATTGGGATTAAGCAATTCTATGTCCTAAACATATATTTGAACAACATGGGAAACCCTTTGCCTGATTGCGCGCATGTGATCATGGTTAAACCTTGGTGGTTGAGCAACAACGCCCTCACTTTTTCACTATCTCGGGATGTCTTTGGCGTGTATCAGGGATTTATCTCAGAAAGATGTATGGGGTTGTGTATCGAGAGAGTGTATGGGGAAGATTTTCCATTGATGGTCTCTCCATGTCAATTGATCACAACATTCATTCATATTAAGATTAATTGTTTGCATTTCGTACTCTTTTGCGTTTGGGTCCATTCATCCTTGAATGAGTCGTCGTTAACTATTGTGTTTGGGAGTCAACTCATCATTTTGGGGACATAGCCATCATTTGACAACATTAATCAAAGCGTTTTTGAGAGTTAATGCGTTTTTCAAGATAATGCCTTAAGTCTAGAGAGAATAGAAGTAAAAACGATCCATTTCACGGGAGATTCAATTTTTACAAACATAGACTCAACTATTGACTCGATCATTCTACTATTCACCATCTCGACCATGCCCAACTCTGTGGCTTTTCACATAACATTGCCTCGCAGGGATTTTCATAAAAAGAAACAAAGACTCTGTCCACAACGGACTTTTCATGGACTTTCTAGAACCTACAACGCTAGACCACTCCCAAAATTCTTTTCCCTTCTTCCTTTTCTTCACCTCACACCCATTCATCGCCTTGCTTGGTGATAACCTCCTTATCGATGAGCGATTGGATATGATTTCTCAAGGTGAGATAGGCGTTCGTAGAATGACCCGAGGCCTGGTGATACTTGTAGTGTGCTTAGGATCATGGTGCGCTCCGAGCGGTTCGGCCCATATCACGTGGCGACCCAGCAGTTCCATCTTTCCTATCCAGAGCAAGTACTCTAACATTTGTTCCCTCGGCATTCCTAACTCATGGAACCAATGATAATGGGCTCCTTTCCCTTGGGGGTGAAATCCTCCTACAACCACCGCGGGCTCCCCATGGGATACTGTAAAGGGCTAGAGCTGATCTCGAGACTCTTGCCCATCTTGGACTGAGTGACCGGGGGTGGTCCCCGGGGAGGGAGACAGCTTCTCCGAGGACCTTTTGATCTCCTCGATAGATTTTATAATCTTGTGCAGGCATTCTCGGGTGTTCCTCGAGTTGTGCCTTTCCAGTTCATCTGACAACTCTGCTCGGTTATGTAGAAGTTCGCACCGGCCATCGTATTTTTCCTCGAGGTCCTTCCTGAGCTTTGTGCCATTGTTCTCCCACAATTCTTCGACCCTCTTTTGGAAGATCTCCTTAATTTCCTCAAGGAGCTGTTGGACCACTTTGATCGCCTCATTACGATCAACCTCGGCCCTCCGCACTTGCTCTCTCATTGTGCTGACTGTCCTTTCTAAGAGCTTTACTCTGCCCTCCAATCGGGCCTGTGCGTCCAATCTGATGTCTATCTCATTTGCTTGAGCTTTGCTTGCCATTGTTTCCTATAGCACAAAGGACCGACAAGCCGTAAGGGCACCGTGGAAAGAATCTCAAAAAGTCATGCTTTGAGTAAGGCGGGGACTCGACACAAATGAGATTTTGACTCATTGAGAGAAACGAGTTTGACCCTTTTGGGGGAATCCCAAGCCATGCGTTTTGGATGAATTTAACAATTTCCACCTTTTAGAAAAGGATTTTGCTTATTCTCTATAATCATTATTAAGCGGTTTTGTCACACGAGAAAACGTTAGCGCGCAATTTAATGACTTAACGCTTATTATTCATGTACCCTCAAAACATGTTTTGTTCCTAATTGGTTGGAAAAGATTTCTCTTCTTTTTCGCAACTATTCTAAATCCTGGATCAGTGGAGGCCATCACTACGCCTATAGACCCCTCGTTTTTCACCTGTACTGCACACTCCCAAGGACGGACTATCCCGGGAGAGGGTCCTATAGGGCAAGCGGCTTCCACCGACCGAAAGGAATGAACCTAGGGTCTAGGGTGTCGTGAGGTTCCCGATGTGCGGGTCATCCTAATCATGATTAAGCCCCAGTCGGGATCTAGACTGTTCCCGGAGGCTGCACCGATATTCTGAGATGACCCCATTTTGAATGAGGTGTCTCAATCCTCGACCATGAGCTTAAGGATGATTAACATGACCCGTTCATTAGGGCTTAACGACACGGTGTTACCCTATCTTTAGCACATGACCTTTGTTAATTGTGGTCGTCATTAACACACGAGTTAGAGGCGGGTTAGGCCACGCTTGCATTACATCAAGGAGTCGTAACCCGGGCATTAACTTGGCCACAATTGACTTTGGAAACATGCTTAAAGATAATGGCAACGTGACCTAGACCAAAAACCAACCAAAGTCACGGTATTTGTGTGTCAGGACATGTGTGGTTGACTCGGCTCGGAAGGGGAGGTGGAATGGACCCGTGTGCGCTCGAAGGGAACAAGAGCGCCAATCGAGCTGCATCTGGCATCCATCCTGGGTTTAAAAGGTATTTGGAACGTGCAAGGCCAAGTGCGCGTTGTGTGAAGTCAATTCTATATTCCCTTTTTGAGTCAAAATAGAGATTTTTATTTTGTTTTTCAACATGATGAGCATGGCATGAGCAAGATATGAACAAGTATGAACAAGCATGAAGTAGGCAATTTATAGACACAATGAATCAAAAGAACATGATTAAACAAAGACCAAAACTTGTACATGTACCAAGTTGTGCACAACCAAAAAAATTTCGAATCAAACATTTTGCCAAAAGAACAATCTTTACATTGAAACCATTCATACAAAGCAAGTTGTGCACAACAAGAAGAGTCTTTTTTTAAAAAAAAAAATCAAGAAATCTTTACAAAAATGTTTATGCACAATGAGGCTTTGAAAACCATTTTTATTGACAAAAGATCATGCATAACCAAGTTTTAAAAACCAAGTTTTGGCCAAAAGAATAAAGGTAATGTGTACATGTAAGGCTGTAAATTTGGAACCTGGACAAGCAGAAGCAGAAGGCAATTCAGAATGCTGCTGCCCTGCACAAAATTGTTAATTTGCAACATTCTTGCCCTTTACCAAAGTAGCCATACGGCTAGACCAAGAGGGTTGAGATTTTTCTTAGTTTCTCCAACTTCTGATCATCATGCTCCAGTTTATTGCATTTTCAAAACGTATTCACTCAAAACAGTTCAAACAGAAACAGCAAACACACACAAATATGCACAAAGTAAACTAACGGAAACGGGAGTTTAACCCACACAAAAGTGCCTCCAAAGCTTCTAAAGAGAAGTTTGCAAGCACTTTATTCCCCAGAGGAGTCGCCACTGTAAGGATCCCGTCCCCGGGGCGAAACAAGCAAAGTTCACACGAGGAAGAAATGCAAAACACGGGTAACTTTCCTAACGAAATAAAAAACGGAGTCTCCACATTTGTTAATTTTAAACCAAACAAATGAAAATGGTTAGAGAAGGTGAGTTCGGAGGTCACGTTACACTTTGGGAAGAATATATTTGCGGTTCACCCAAAGGGCCTCAGAAAAACCGAGTCTCCCTTGTTAGTTTGAAAATGTGCATGTGTGTGTGTGTGTTTAACGGAAGAGTTTCTGTTATTGGTTTTGTTTGGAAAAACTTAACTGAAAGGGTCAGTTTATTAAGAAAATAGGGATCAGAGGGCAAAACAGACATTTTTCCCCCTGTTCCCAACACAGCCGTACGGATGGACAGGTAGTCTCCCGGGATCTTACAGTTCAGTCAAGAACAGTCCAGTTTCAGAGCAGAAACAGAACATTCTGTTGAAACTGGACAGGACTGTTTTGATTCTAGTTTGTTTAAAACACTTTATAAGTTTAAATACAACATTCCTATGCTAAATGATCATCACTTAGTCCCCAAAACAAGTATTTGGGTGTGATCATAAGCAATCTTTGGAGAAAATTGAGAAAAGTTGATGAACATGCCCTTTGGGCCAAAATTGACCATTAGGTGATTAAAGATTGAAACTTTATCACCAAGATGGCATTTTTATGACTTATTAACCTTTAAGGAGTCAAATTAACACATAAAGATTCAATCTTTGTAACCCCAAAAGGGGCTTTAGAGCTAGATCAATGCTGGATGATAAAAATGGAAGCTTTATCATCCAAATGATCATCATTGCCAACAAAAGTATCATTTTAACTAGACAAGAATGTAAAATGACAATCAACAAGCCATGATCATCTAGGTTTGAACCTCTTCCACACAAGGCATGGAGGGCACTTTGGATCATCTCATGGCTTGGACAAGAGAAATATAGAGTAATATATGTATATTTGCTTGAATGGCAAGTCTTGCATAAATGTAAAGTTGCTTGAATGGACAAGTCTTGCAAGTAATATAAAGTTGCTTGAATGGACAAGTCTTACAAGTAATGTAAAGATCAACATAAACTTAAACAAAGACTAAAGAGAAAATAGAGTTATAGATGAAGAGAAGGGAGGGAGAGAAGGTGGCTTTACCTATTTTGGTTTAGCCAATCTTCCTTTCTCTCTTTCACTCTTTGTTTTACTCTTCTCTCACACTACTGGAGTGATTTCGACAGAGTAACCTTTCTTATGTTGTTTCTCCACCCCCCCTAAAATGATCATCATGGGTTCAATTTATAGAGGCTGAGGGTGCCCAACATAGCCGTACGGCTAGGGACCTCATATGCCCAAACCATCCGTACGACTCGACTTGGCGAGCTTCTGGATTTTTCCAAGTTTAATTCCAGTTCAGTCCTGGAATATCAGTTTATCCTAGTGAGCTTCTGGCCCATTGGTTTATCCCTAAATGGTACCAAGAATTCCTCTAAAGTAGGTCAATTTCAGATTGGGGTACTTACAATACCCCGTACAGCAACAAAGGAAGAGCGGCTCACACTTACTTTCAAGTCCGAGAGTGTTTCTAATGCCCTCACCCAAGAGGATATGGAGGCAATAGCCGAGCGTGTGTTTCCTTTCTTTGCTAATGAAAAATTTGATATTTCTGAGTACCCCGAGATTGCAAACATCATAAATGATGAATTAACTAATAACGAACTTAATGAACAAGTTAATAACGATTCAAATTATGATGAAATAGACCACGAAAACATAACATACCTAAATGAACTAGATCAACAGGTTCGTTGTCGTGGTGAAAATGGTCCAGGGGATGATGAGGAATTGCATGTTGTTAATCTGGGTACCGACGAGGAGCCGAAAGAAACGAAGATTGGCAGCTTCTTTAAGGGGGAAGAGAAAGACAGATTGACTGCACTGCTCAAAGAGTTTGTGGATGTATTCGCATGGTCGTACAGAGACATGTCGGGTTTGGACAGAAAGGTCGCGGAGCACAGAATTCCGATCAGAGAGGACGCCAAGCCAGTAAAGCAAAAGCTCCAAAAGATCAAGCCAGAATGGTCACTACAAGTCAAAGAAGAGATTGAAAAGCTCCTCAGTGTGGGTTTCAGCAAAGTCATTGAGTATCCGACTTGGGGCTAGCCAACATTGTGACAGTCAGAAAGGCAAACGGCAAGGTTCGAGTTTGTGTGGACTTCCGGGATTTGAACAGAGCTTCCCCGAAAAGATGATTTTCCACTACCAAACATCGACATGCTCGTCGATTCAACTGCCAACTATAAAGTCCACTCATTTGTGGAAGGTTTTGCCGGTTACAATCAGATTCTCATGTCCGAAGAGGATCAACACAAAACAGCTTTCACAACACCGTGGGGCACTTTCTGCTACACAGTCATGCCATTCGGACTAAGGAACGCTGGGGCTACCTACTAGAGGGATGTTACGGATCTATTCCATGACATGATTCATAAAGAGATCGAGGTCTATGTAGACGACATGATTATCCATTCAAAGAGAACCAATGTTCAACATTTGATCGATCTTCGCAAGTTATTTGAAAGACTTCGACAACACAACATGAGACTCAATCCCGCAAAGTGCACTTTTGGGGTCGTCAGAGGAAAGGTTCTAGGTTACATGGTCACTGAGAGGGGAATTGAAGCCGATCCCTCCAAGATCAAGGTAATCATTGACATGCCTCCCCCAAAGACGCAGAAAGAAATCAAAGGTTTCATGGCCAGACTTCAATACATCAGTCGGTTTGTTCACCAACTCACTTCCATGTATGAACCGATCTTCAAGATCCTCAAGAAGAATGTGGCTCTAGAATGGACCGATGCTTGCCAAGAAGCCTTCGACCAAGTGAACCATTACTTGACATGCCCTCCAATTTTGTTTCCACCACACAAAGAGAAGCCTCTCTTGCTGTATCTCACTGTCAATGATGAAGCCCTAGGGGCTATGTTAGTACAAGAACAGCGAGACTCCACAAAAGAGAATTCTATCTACTTTGTTGGCCGCCGGTTTCAAGGAGCTGAAAAGAACTACTCTGTCTTAGAGAAGTCTTGTGCTGCATTGGTTTGGGTTACTCAAAAGCTCAAGCATTATATAGAGGCCTTCCCAATCAAGTTGGTAGCAAAAGTGGACCCGCTCTGATACATCTTCGAGAATCCTTTCATGTCAACAAGAATAGCCAAATGGTATTTCATGCTCGCCCGGCTATGATATCACTTATGTCACACTCAAATCCATCAGGGGGAAAGTGTTCAGTGATCAGCTTGCTGAATTTCCGTGTGACGAAGTGAAGGGGGAAGATGTGACGAGCATTTAATTTGCGCTACAACAGAAGAAAATAAGTGGCAACTTTTTTTTTATGGCGCAGCCAATAAGCATGGATATGGCATAGGGATATTACTTGTTGATCCAAAGGACATGTATACTCCAATCGCTATCCGCCTCGAATTTGAAGCCACCAACAACACCGCTGAGTAAGAAGCATGCATAGCGGGGCTCGAAGCAGCCCTCGAGAGAAATGTCACAATTTGGAAGTATTTGGTGATTCCTTGCTCATCATCAATCAAACATCTGGAAAGTAGAAGATTCAAAACTCGACTCTACAACGGTATGGTCAATATCTCGAGGAGTTGGTTGAACAGTTTCAAGAAATCACCTTCACCTACCTGCCAATGGACAAAAACCGTTTTGCTGATGCACTAGCCACCATCGCTTCACTGGTCGAAATACCTAAGGGTAAAATGGTGAAGCCCTTCAAAATTTCCCGAAGGAACAGTCCGGCATACTGCATGAGTATCGAGATCAACGAGGTCCAAGCAAACTCCCCGTGGTATGCGGATATCATGAATTTCCTCAAGGATGGTACTTATCCCGAGAATAGCAATAAGAAGTCTCAAATAGCATTACAAAGACTAGCCTCCCGATATGTACTGATTGGGGATAGAGTCTACAAAAGGCACCACGAAGGGATCAATCTCCTATGCGCAAATGAGACCGAAGCTCAAGAAATAATGCATGAGATCCACGAAGGTGAATGTGGGCCCCACATGAACGGGTTTATGTTGACCAAGAAAATACTCCGCATGGGTTATTATTAGAGTACCGTAGAAAGGGACTGCATCGAGAAAGTCAATAGGTGCGCTAAATGCCAATTCCATGCCAATCTACAGCACGCTCCACCCACACAGCTTTACAATATGACCACGCCTTGGCCTTTCTCTTGTTGGGGCATAGACATCATCGGCAAAGTTCACCCTACTGGAAGCAACGGACAATATTTCATCCTAGTAGCCGTGGACTATTTTACAAAATAGGTCGAAGCACAGGCTTACCGAGTTCTCAATGCCAAGAAAGTGGCCGAATTCGTAAAAACCCACATCATGTGCCGGTACGGCGTTCCTCATGAGATCATCTCAGACAACGGTTCTCACTTTGAGAAAGAGATGGACGCGTTCCTGGTAGAATACAAGATTACTAAGCACAAGTCATCTCCATACCGCCCTCAAGCAAACGGCGCGGTCGAGGCAGCTAATAAGACAATCGAGACCATCATGAAGAAAATGGCCTCTACCGGAAGGGATTGGCCCGAAAAGCTACCTCTAGCATTATGGGGCTACCACACGTCAATACGGACAGCGAGTGGAGAAACTCCTTATGCACTGGTATATGGTTCCAAAGCTGTACTCCCAATAGAGCTCGAAGTCCCATCCCTACGGGTCCTCCTCGAGAACTAAGTCAATGAAGTCGATTGGATGCAAAGTCGATATGAACAGCTAGCCCTACTCGACGAGAAGAGGCTAAGGGCAATCGAACGTACGAGGGCCTATCAACAAAGAATGGCTAGGGCTTTCAACAAAAAGGTGAAGCCCCGAAACATCAGTGTGGGAGATTTGGTCCTAAGACAACACCCTCCTAATGCCATGAACCCCCTTGGAAAATGGGGACCCCGATGGATCGGTCCGTACGTAGTCAAGAAGATACTAAGCGGCGGTGCAATCCCACTCGTGCATTTAGACGGAGATCAGCTGCCAAAGGAAGTCAACCTCGACAAATTGAAGAGATTTTACGTCTAATAAACGAAGACCATAAAAAAAAAAAAAAAAAAAAAAAGAGCTCGCTAGGTTGAAAACCCGCAAGGGCGGCCTAGGCAAAAATTAGAGCACGTGCAAAAAAGAAGCCCGCTAGATTGAAAACCCGAAAGGGCGGTCTAGGCAAAAAACAGGGCGCACAAAAAAAAAACGGTCTTCGTTTGTTTGAACTACGGAGACCTGAGCCTCTACACTGGAGGAACGTAGGCAACCTTCGGGTGCGGTCTAAAATATAAACAAATACCCAAATCATTTCAAATTAACAAGATGCAATTTTTATTCATTTCTTGAATTATTTTGATCATTACAATGGAAATGTTGAGCTATTAAAAGACATCAAAACATTAAATCCTAAACGAGTGGTCTATTCTAAATTGCAATCTCGTGGGGTACTAGGAAAATTCTAATTTTCTCTTGGCCTTTGAAGGACCACCCGAACGACCACCAATCCTACTCTTCTTGGGAGGCCTAGGGACACTGATATGGACCGATATCTTCTGCGCAACAGAGCGCCTCTGAGCATAAAAGTCATCCAAAGGGGTACCGAAAGGGTCAGTTAGAATGTTGTTCACATCGGCAGCAACTTCCCTGTACCTCAAAGCACTGCTAGGCTCAAAGTCTTTCCCTAACAACTCAGCCCGAAGAGCATCTACCCAAGTAATGCCGCGGTAGACGGTACCAAGCAAGTGATCCAAGTAACTCTCGGGAAGAAAAATACTACCCCGATGCAAAGGAGCAGAAGCCCAACGGTTACGATCATCTCCCCAAGCCGACTGAAGCTCATTCGAGAAGTCAGGACCCATATAAGAAACTGGACGAAGCCTCCCGTTCCTCGGAAAATGAATTATCTGTTGACGGCCAAATTGTCTCAAAACCCGTTCAGGTTGGTAAAACGAGGAATCTCTCAACCCGGGTAAAACCACATGCTGAAAACCAGAGGTCCACTCCACAAAAGGGCGAAGACCCCAAGGACACCACTCAACGTCAGCTGTAAGACGAGAAGCAAAAAATCTCCTCCAACCCTCTTCAGTCAAATCTCTAATCAGCAACCGTCGCCTATGAACAGCAAAAGGAGAAAGGTCGTCATCTGACGCATAAAGCCTGAAATGCTCCCGAAGCCATATGGTCAAAAGCAAGGGGCTTCCTCGTCGCATCTCGCCTGTACGGAGCAATTCGTCCAAACCATGCAAGGTCTCTCCTACAATGAGCGGAATTATGCTAAATCGCTATCCTTTCGCCTGTAACACGATTTCAGCCAACTACGCATCCGCAGTACCTAGAGGAGTGACAAACAAAACCTCACTGAAAAGGCAGACAGCCATGGCATTTCTCTTAAAGGACTGAACCGCGACATCTTCCGAATGCAAACTGAAGAACATCGGAAGCTCAGTTATGTCAACAACGGTCCCATGCATCATCTTCTTCACCTCTACGACAGGGAGATTCAGAAGGTCAACCCAAGAATCAACAACACCGCGGTGATACTTAGGGACGGCAATCTGACCGGCCAAAGGCATACCCAAAATGGCCCCAAAATCATCGACAGTCGGCACCATTTCATTGGCCAAAAAGTTTAAATGCATGGCTATCACAATCCCAGAAGGCTGCAGCAGCCTTCAACAAGCCCTAATCCGGCTTCAATGTTCGCAACGTAAAAAGAATTCGAAATCGGAAATCTTTGATGAAAGCATTTTTGGGATGGGTCTTGAAAGAATAAACAAATGTCGATAAATCCTTCTCGTAACTTTTGACAACCTCGGCACCAAGACTAAAAAGGTTAGAGGCCATGGGAAAGAGGGTTATAAGAAAAATTGGATAATAAAATGGTGTTCAAAAATGGCAGAAGAAAGCTGTTGGAATCGAATTACCGACCAGAAGCTGATATTATAGCTGTTGGGGGATCTTTTGGTCAGCAAATATCAGGCCCTGAATTTCGCCTCCCAGAGGCGCGCGCCTCCCGACACCAGTCTACAAGGCGCGCGCGTCCCGTCTCCAAGAGAAGAAGCGCCCGCGTCCCAGGTAGAAAATGCTCCAAAAATAGCCTTTGTCAGTTCAGAACAGAACCCAGGCATTCCAACACCTTCAACCTGGAGAAAAGATCAATCCCAAGAACAAGAGAAACTCAGACGACGACAGCAAACACACAGCTGGGCACACATTGATTTGGTCCGCCCTTAAGGCATGTCTAAAAACTGAAACAAGATAAAAACTCCCACTCAAAGTAGGGTGTCTGTTATTTTCTCAAAAAAAAAAATTAGTTTTCACAATTCATCCCCAGCACAAAGCACTCCGCAGTCAACTATGCCCGCACCCCATCGAAATTCAAAGTCAAGCAGTCAACATCAAAGTATGACTCACGACAAAAACTTGGTCCGGGGTGAGCCACAGAATCACCGCTTCCTCATCAAGCAAAATCTACATCCATTCAAAGCAAGCGGTCCTCTGGGTCCCACACTTCAGCAGACGGTCCTCTAGGTCCCGCACTTCAAGCAAACGGTCCTCCAGGTCCCGCTTCCAGCAAACGGATCTCGCTATCAGAAAACAGGTCCCGCTTCCAGTAAACGGATCTCGCTATCAGCAAATAGGTCCCGCTTCCAGCAAACAGATCCCGCTCTCAGCAAATGGATCCCTCTATTGGCAAAGTCGCTCATACAGGGAGCGCACCCTTATCTCTCAAAGCCGCTCACATAAGGAGCGCACCTCTATCCCCTACAATTTTAAATCCCTGCTTTTATCGAGTCTTTTCTTTTTCTTGGTGATTTCCTAGGCGGATGTCTGTTTTTTGTCGCCGCGTTTGCCTCGCAATCCACGCCGCCGAGGGACTATGTAGACACCCCGCCTTGGACCGCTCACCCCGATTGCACACTTGATTTTGTGTTTCTCCCTCTTTTAAGTGTTTTCTGTTAGTTTCTGTTACTTTGGTTAAGTTCAAGACGGACTCTGTTAAGTCCCGGGACTAAACTGAATAACAGTTCTAACTTTCTAGTCCATTCTGTCAAAAATCGCTTTTCAGAGTTGCGAGCCTCCGCCCCTTGAGGCCAGACGCGCGCGCCTTCCGCCGCCTAGGTGGGATGCGCGCGCTTCTGGGTGTGTCAGTTACAGATTCTGCCCAAGAATCTCTCCCTTGCTCATTATACATGATTTTGCCCGGGAAAGATTTCTTGGAGACTCAGTTTGGCTCCAAAAACAGTCCTCTTTCAACTATAAAAACCCCTCCAATCCATCATTGGAGGGGACCTTGGACATCACTCCTTTTAGACCTTTTCCTCACTTCTTTTCTAGACTTTTCCTTGGGATTTCTTTGAGATCTTTGTCAACTAAGCATTCAACCTCTTCTTCAAGGATTTTCAAAGGATACTATAGGTAAATGTCTTAAGCATTTCTCTTCTTCTTCTTCTTCTTCTTCTTCTTCTTCTTCTTCTTCTTCTTCTTCTTCAATAAAATATGCAATCACCCCAAAATCATTTAGGACATGACACCAATGGTCCTTTCATTACATTTAATTGGCCTAGGAGTCATCTCCCTACATTTTAAACTTTAAAACCCATTTTTATCATCATTCAAATAGGAAAAACGCATTTATCTTTAAAGTGAATTATGAACAAACAAGACCCACTTTGCTCGGGCAAAATGGGTGTTTAAGTACTTCCCATTTCGTAACCTAACCCCCGAACCCCTCATCCCAAAGAATCTCTGTTTTCGTAAATCAAACTTAGGCTCATAAACATTAGGTTTTCTTACGTTCCTCAAAAACATGGGTGGCGACTCTAAAACACAATTAGACATCCTAGGTAATTCACGCGCTCTAGCCAAGCCGTGGTTCCCCCGGGGTATGTACACAAGGTTGCCGCATCTCCAGTGTTTACCCTTACTGGTTCTCATACTGTTGACACTGACACTGTGGTTGAGGTTGCTCCCACTCTGAAAAAGGTTGCTCATAAACTGAAGCCCTCTGTTTCAAGGCAAGGTTATTCTTTGAACGATGGGTCTGATAGTGAGGAGACTGAGGATGATGCTTCAAGTGGCTCCAAAGTTGAAGTTTCTGGTAGTGACAATGATAATGGTGATGGAAAACAGGTTAATGATAGTGATAGTCAGCAGGGTGAAAGTGACGACAAAGCCAAGGATACTGATGTCAATGTTGATAGCCCCACTTTCGACCGCCCAGCGGCTGCCGCTCAACAAGCCACCACGGTTGATGATCCCGACCGCACCATCGACCGTACCCCTATTGCTTCTACATCTCTCTCTCATGTTCATGCTCCTCCTCCTCCGGTCACAGTTAGTCCAGATGATGTTCCAGCTACCACTAGTTAGGTTGCCGCGCTGCTTACCACTGTCCAAGCCTTAGCCAAACTCCAATCTGACAACTAAATAGCTATTGCTCAGCTGACCGCTGAGGTCGTGGATCTGAAATCCTCTCAAGCTGATTTAAAGCTAGAACTCTGTTCTCTGCCCTCCAAAATGATTGATACCATTAAGGGGGAGACTTTAGCTATAACAAAGACAGTGGAAGATGTCATTTTGGGAAATGTTAGTTCCAATTATGCCGCTTAAACCCCTCCGACCGCATCCACTTTGACCACCTTGTCCACTAATATTTTGGTTACTCATCATTTCTTAAAGGAAGCACTGACTATCCAGACCAATGCCCTTAACCATGGACTCTCGCGCGAAGTTGTTGAGGCCTCCATTGAAATTCACAAGCAGTTGGATATGGTGAAAGTCGATTTGGTCCATGAGCTGAAAAAGATCAAGTTTAGCATGGAAAAAGAAGTTGACATTGCCATCAAGGCCTCCCTTAAAGCTCTTACTAAAAATCAAGCAAAGAAGCTTAAAGCTATTAAGCCTGCCTTTGCCACTCTCAAAACCCTGCTTGATTATCAAGGCACCAGAATTGAGGAACTGACCAACACTGTCGTTGGTTCGTTTCAAGTCATTGAAAAGAAGTTGGATACTTTGGAAGAGTCTGTGCAAAGATCAGTTGGGAGAGCAATCACAGAAGGTTCTATTCAAGTTGCTGATGCCGGTCATGGTAACGTTCATTTACAGGCCAAAAATGATGAAGGCAACAGCATTGATTTTCCTACCGTAAATAGCTTTGACTATATGCTGGCCAACGCATACACTTGCCCCATCATTCCTGAATTTCAAGACGAAGTGAAGATCCCTGGTTTAGAAATGTAAGTCGACCGCTAGCTCGACCGTTCCATCCGACCGCTGTACTGACCGCACCACTTTTGGTTTTTGATTATCGTTTGTCTCATTAGGCTGAATGCCTTGAACAATTTTATTTTCTGTTTTAATTCTATTTGGGCTTGTAACACAACAATTATTCTCTATTTTGTTTTGTACTCGTGTACTTCACTGCTTTAATGATTCAGAGTACCAGTTGTGTTTGAGTTGTTTGATGCTTTTCATATCTCTCATATGTTATCATTCTGAATTGCATCAAAATATTTCTATCTTCTAGGATTAGTCTTTTTATCTTCTTTTTAAGATGATAGAAATCTATAACATTGACTTACTGTGTGTGCATTGACTTGGGGCATGAACTTAATAAAATTAATTTCTTGAAACATTTTATTACCAAATACAATGATTTAGTCTTTGTTATAGTAGGTAATGGTCTCAATCAAATAGGGGGAGATTGTTGGGTATGCAAATTATAAACCACTCCTATTACCTAGATTTGATTGATCCCATAACCTTATTTTACTTTTTATGGACTTTAGGTATTATTGTAAGAAGTTTTACAACTTCAGTAGTTAAGTCCATTTTTAGTTTAGCTAGGCTTAGAATATCAGCCCCTCAAATTTTGAAGAATTGCTGCTGCTGCTGGTGTTATGAAATTTAGCTAAGTCTGCCTACCTCTTCTGAGTGACCGCAATGTCCATGTCGACCACATGTAGTAAGGCGACCGCATGGTTAATGATTAGTTGCAAAGTCTCGGCGACCGTTTGTTGCTTGCTGCTGCAAAGATCCAACGACCGCAAGTCCAAGCGACCGCAAGACCTACCGCAGACTCTAGGATACCGCAAATCCAAGTAAAGACAAACTTGATTTAAATGCTACAAATTCAAATTTGAATTTGGTCGTACAAGATAGTACATCTGGACCATTTTCTTCTGCAACTAGAAGACAAAGATATGAGCTCCAATCAGATTGCTCCAGCTCATCATCTTCTAACAGCTATCTCTCTCACCCAAGGCTATAAATAGAGAAATTGCTGTCGAAATACTTAGTGATTGAAGATCATACTCAAGATTTCCAGAATCATTTGAATCTTCAAGCAATCGCCTTCAAATCTTTAAAGATCTCCAGCAACCTTCAAGCAAACCAAATCTCAAGCCCAGAAACACTTAAAGATTCATTAGGCTCTCAATCATATAGATTACATAGAGCTCTTGATTATTACACACACACACCCCGATTGATCAATCACATAGATTGCATCATTAGGGATACACAGGTCTAAGTCTAGGATTTGTTCTTCATAGAAAGTAGGAATTAATTCAAATCTTCATCTTTCTAATTTGTACTCAAGAGAATTAATATATCCTCCATTCAAAATCCATGACTGACCATCTTGGTAAAGGATGTAGATCTTTTAACAGATCGAACCTTTCCAAATCATTGTGTCATTTACATTCTGCAAATTTACTTTCAGCATTTTTCTTATTGTTCTTATTAATCTTGTTTGTCATTTAGTGTTTTGATCTTTTTAGATATTCAAACGATAGTGAATTGTGTTTTATACATACTGCCTTAGTTACTACTTCTGACTACTTATATTTTTGCCAAAACTCTCAGACACAAACCTTCATTTTTCAACCTACCTTGTCTGTTGTTTTTGCCGACCGCAGATTGCCTACCGCAATCTTGCCGATCGCATCGTTGCTTACCGCAAGTGACTATACTCTGTCAGTAATTTCTCTTACCTCCTTGCCAACCGCAATATTGCTTGCCGTAACCTTTGCCTACCTGTTAGTACCCGATCCTGAAAATGAGTTTATTAGGGCTTTCCCAAATATACAAGGACTTTATAGGGATTAGAAACCTTACAAAAGACTTGTCCCGGATTCCCAAAATATAGCTCATTATTTTAGGAATATCTAGAATGACTTAAATTACAGTCGGCACGAAAACAGTCATAACTTTTGACTCCGGATGAATTACGGAACGCACCGCATATCAAATCGAACGCGAGAGAAAGAAGAACAAGGAAAAAATAACCTTGGCTATGCGGCCACATTCCTCCATGGCCAGGCGGCCATGTTTGTCCTTGTCCACGCGGCCATCTTTGCTTCTGACGCGTTTTCCAGTTACCAAACTTGCCAAATCTTGATTTCCATGCCAAGAAACAACCTTGGCCACGCGGCCATGTTTGCTCTACTCACAAAAACTATATATAGGGGTCCTCCCCTCCTCAAAAAAGGGGACCAATTATCATCCTGCGAGTTCCTAACTCAAAACCTCTCTAAAACTCTCCAAAAAAACACACAATTTCGGCCCCAAAATCCCCAATCCGAATTTTAGAGCTTCCAAGTGACGATTTTGCTCCCAAATCAAGTCATTAAAGCCTCCAAGAACACTCTCAAGAATCCCAAGAAGATCCAAGGTTATTTCTTGCCAACAAAGGTAAGTTTTCTAACTTTTTCTTCATGTTCTTGCCATATTATTAATTTAGATCCATAATATTCATATTCTTAATATGTTTATTCATGTGTTCTTCATAATATTCATGTTCCTAACATCTTTATTCATAGTTTCTTCATATGCTTTGCATGACATTCATATGTTCATAATATGTTCTTCGCATGTTCATCATATTCTTAGGTTAAAACCTTATTTATGCTATATTTAGGGTTACGATCTTCATGTTAACATGTTATTTCATAGCCAATGATGATCTAGGGTTCATCAACCCAAGGATGATCTAGGAACTACTTCTAAACCCTAATCTTTAGGTAATTCCCCCCTCATTATGCATGATCCCGATTCTTCTGCCTATTCTAAATTCTTCTCGAACTACGCTGACCTGAGCTTCTCACATTGAGAGGAACGTAGGCAATCTTCGGATCCGGTCTCAATCACTAACACACTACATACACCGCATCATGATAGAAAGACCGATCAATTCGGGCAATAGGAGTGATAACGTGAATATTCTTCTCTTGTTGTAATTTGACCCCCGAACCCACTAAAATGCTTTTTTCAATGTTTTGGCTATAATTAAAACGGCGTGACGACTCTCATAATTTTAATGTTGCTATGAATATCCCAAATTCAAACACACGTATTCACACTACCTAGTCATTTTAACTTCAAAACCAACTCTACTTTGTTTTTATCGAAAACTTCCGCTGTGCATTTTACTTTGATTCGACTACAGACCGAGTCATCTCCCTCTTTTTGACCCCTATGGTCATCTCTCACCTCTTTTTAAAAGTCTAACTTGATTCGAACTACGGCGACCTGAGCCTCTTATTGTGTGGGACCTCTCCCTCATGATAAGGGGAACGTAGGCAACTTCGGCCCGGTCAAACTTTCAATTTTTTACCAAAATACATTTCAAAAATGTGGAGACCGACTCTTTTCCAAAAAATGATTTTATAACGATGCCTTATCATTAAATACGAATCTAATTTAATTCAACTAAGAGGCTTAATTCTTTCATGACTAGAGTTCTGCATCATGTCGGCTGTAAGGAACATCGAAGTTGCAACTGAAGCTGCTACCCAAGATCCCGAGACAATCCTCTACACCGGTACTGCTCTCAGTAAGCAAGCATCCCACTTCGAAGCCATCCTCGATGACCAAGCAATCCACTTTAAGGCTATTCTCAACGAGCAAGCAACACACTTTCAGAAGGAGATGCATAAGACCCTAAGAAATATCGAGAGGCGCCATTTGTCTGACATTCGTGGCGTTTATGATTACCTTAGCCGAGTTCTCCCTCTTGCTCAATGTTGACACCCGTACGCTCCTCAAATGTACGGGCCGCGCCACAGACTTTCCCCGTCGGGATGCCTCCTATGACTACTCATCAATAAGGGGTACCGGTACCTAAATCACCCTCAAAGACAGTTCGTGAAAGGAAGGACGAGCGCGAATTCGACGACTTAGGTATGCCGTTAGCCAAATCCTTCAAAGGTTTGGTTCGAGCCGGCAAGTTGGCTCCTCTACTCAACTATGAACCAAACAGGGTAAGACCAGACTTGGATCCTTCTAAATACTGCAAATACCACCAGTACATTGGGCATGACACTGAAGGTTGCCTCCAATTTAAAAGGAAGATCCAAAGCCTCATTGATAGCGGAGCCATCACCCGCGATAGGAATGCATGGGCGTGAGCAAAGTCCAAACAAGAAAGAGCAAACTGGGGCTACCTCTTTTACATAATAAATAAAAAGGGTCATTCAGTCTTCGTAGGTTCTAGAGTGTCTTTAGTCAAAAGTCCACCTTGGACTATTTTTGTTTCTTTAGTAAAATTCCACCCCGGACTAGTCAGTTTAAATCTTTTAGTTCCAATAAAAGAGTCTTTCTTTCTTTTCTCTCTAGACTTGAGACATAATCTTGCATAAATCAATTCCATGAAAAATTGTCTTATTCACCATTTTCACTTGATTGCTATATATGTATATGATGAATTAATCTTAATCTTGATCATTAATGACAACTCATTAAAAGGTAAATGGACCCACAAACCATTCGCATAACTAAGTAAACAGTTAATCTCAAGATAACAAATGCTTTGATCAATTGGGATGAACAAATCATTTTCTCTTCTCTCTATATTCTATACCCATACACTCCCTATATACACTCCCCATGTGTACACCCTCCATGTACACCCTATCCATACAATACCCACTATACACTCACCCCATGTACACTCTTCACTTCCTCCCATACACTACCCTCATACACCTCCCATCTCACCATTAAACCCCTTCTCCACATAGTCACGCAAAAGAAATGGACTACGGTTGCTCATCATCAAATAGACATCCATGTGTAGACACCCCGCCTTGGACCGCTCACCCCGATTGCACATTTGATCTTGTGTTTCTCCCCGTTTTAAGTGTTTCTCGTTAGTTTCTGTCACTTCTGTTAAGTTCCAGACTGACTTCGTTAAGTCCAGGGACTAAACTGAATGACAGGGCTGATTTTCTAGTCCATTCTGTCAAAATTGCCTTCTCTGAGTCGCGCGCCTCCGACAGGAGGAGCCAGGCGCGCGCGCCTCCCGCCCCCAAAGCAGGAAGCGCGCGCCTCTGGGTGTCAGTTACAGATTTCTGGCCAGGATTCTCTCCCTTGCTCAATTTACAGGATTTTGCCCGGGAAGGATTTCTTGGTGACTGAGTTTTGGCACCAAAAACACCCCTCTTTCACCTATAAAAACCTCCCTTTACCTCCATTTTCAGGGACCGAAAATTGAACTTACAAAAATTATACCAAAACCACTTTCTAAAAGTTCTTCAAGGATCTCATCAAGCAATATTTGAAGGTCTTCAAATTGTAGGTAAAAGTCCATCTTTTCCTTTCTTTTCTACTTCATCTCCTCTCTCTCTTTTACTCTAATCAAATGTGAAATCACCCAAATCATTTTGGGACATGACTCTAATGATCACCTCATCTCATTGAGGTTGGTTAAGGAGTTATCTCCTACATTCCAAACTCTATTTTAAACCCCCCTTTTTATGACTTAAAGAAGAAGAAGAAGAAGAACGTTATTATTCATGTAGATTTTGATCAAGCAAGACCAACTTTAGTTGGGCGAGATGGGTGTTTCGGTACTTCCCATCTCGTAATCTAACCCCCGAACCTCAAAACAAAGAATCTCTGTTTTCGTAATCAAACTTAGGCTATAATCAATAGGTTTTTTCTTATGTTCCTCAAAACATAGGTGGCGACTCTAAACAATCTAAAACAAGTTAGACATCCTAGGATAATTCACCGCTCTAGCCTAAAGTTGTGGTTTCCCGGGGTATCTACAGTGGCGACTCCGCTGGGGAGTGATTTGAGGGTTAAACTTGCATTCTGATCAAAATCTACATCTTCTCTGGGCATTCTGACTCCTGATGGGGGAGGCGCGCGCTTCTGGCCTCTTCAGCCTAAGGCGTGCGCATCCCGCATCAAGGACCAGAATCGCCCACTTCTTCATGTTCTTCATCTTCTTCTTCTGCTATTCTGCACTAATCATTTCTGCAGGGGTTACAATATGAACAAAGGACCAGGGCAATCCCCTGAGTCCAAAATCTGACATTCTGACAGGTGTGCCCAGAAGCACGCACCTCCTAATAGCATTGCGCCATGCGCGCGTGTCCCACATCAATACTCAGAGGCGCACGCTTCTGGGTTGGTTCCCAGAACAGAAACAGGTTTCAGTGACTAAGCAGAACAGTGGGGTGTGGGCACAGTTGCCTGCATCAGAACAGAATTGAACCCTCGGACTGTTTTAATTTTGTGTTTTATTTACCGGTCACACAGGTGATTCGGGAGTTGTAATTTATGTGCTTATGTGTTTTGTTTGTTTTCTTTCTTTTCAAAAAAAAATAAAAAAATAAAAAAATTGTCACTTGTTAGACCTCACACTACATGCACATATTCCTATGAACTGCTCACTATCGAGTCGCACAAGTCCAACCCCAAACCCGTCGAGGCCCGTCCTAGAAAGTTTCAAGCTCCACTCGACTTTGGCTCTTTCGAAGCGGTAAACCTCAGCCCGTGGCGTAGTTCAAGACTACATGCCGGGGGTGACCTTTGAGCCTCATATTCAAGCCGAGCACAAGCCACACAATTCTAGTTAAGGTCTAACACTCCGTGACTCAAGTCGGTTTCCATGTACCGAGATTTCCCTAAACTAATGTCTTCAAATCATACATGCCAACTTGTTGAAACGGACGCAATAAAAATCCGTCCCCAAAAGTGGTTATATTGGACGAAAATAAAAATCCGTCCCCGCATGTATGCTTTACTACATTAATTTAGTTTAATCCCGATACATGTAGGATTCACAAGCGCGATGGAATCCGATGAGTATATGGGACCGCGAGATGGTCTATATACTAGTGTGACGATTCCATTATTTTCTTAGAAACCCCAAAAGGGATCCATTCCCTCCGACTTATAAAAAAAAAAGAGAGTCTTTTCTTATGTGGTTCGAGTCGTGTGCCCAACTGTGTGTTCTAAGCCTCTTCATGGACCGCAAGTGTTACTCAAGACTGACAAGGGCCTCTTCTGCAATATAGGTTCAATTGGTACTTACAGAGTCTACCGAGATTCGGCAAATCGGTTAGTCCGTGAAGAGATCGCTCCAACAGCTCCAACAGGAACCATGACCGGCAGCAGCAACACCATGTCTCTCGAGCAGCTTTCGACCATGGTCCAACTCGTCCAAGAGCAAGTCTCCACCCTTAATAAGGAGGCACAAAGCAAAGACGACATTTGGCAATCCCACCTTGACAGCCAAAGGGAGGCCCACGAGGCCGAGATGGAGCTAATGAAAGAAAAGCTCACTAACCTTGCCAAGGGGAAGAACAAGAACAATGATGACGAATCCGAATGGACCGAGGGTTTGTTCAAAAGTCCGTATGTCAACACCCGCACCAAGAAAATGGGAGAACCAAGTTCCGAGAACAATGAGCCCAAAATGGTGTATTCTATCATGGCCTACATCGACCAAAAATTCAATGGGCTCAACAGGGGGAAAGGCTCCGACACAAGCCTTTATCAATCATCCATCCTCATGAGTACTATGGCCGCTCTTCCCGATAAGTTCAAAATGCCCGACATAAGAAAATTCAAGGGCAACTCTTGTCCCATGGCTCACATTGAGACTTATATTTGGGAAATGGTTCCGAAGAAGGTCTCCCCCAAGGTGATGGCTCAATGCTTTCCTCTCACTCTCGAGGGGGCGGCAAAAGATTGGTATGCTACTCTCCCGCTCACTGTCCGTCTCGATTGGGACTCCGCCATGCTTGCCTTCAAGAACCATACCAAGGCAACACCACTCACCGGCCCACAAGGAAAGAGCTCGAGAATACCACTCAAAGAGACAACGAGTCCTTCATTGACTTCACTAGGAGATGGAATGACAAACTCTCTGAAATTGTTGAGAGGCCGAAACAAAAGAGCAAATGGACATCTTTCTCAAGTGTCTCAAGATTGATCTCCGCACCCACCTAAGTGGGGCTTGCTACTCCGACTTCTCCCAAATGTATGAGGCGGGGGTACGCATGGATGACTTGCTCAAGGAGATTAAGAAGACCACTCCTACTTACCGATACAAGGCCGCTTCCAACTCCACAAAAGAGGCCTCGGTCAACGCCGTCACTATCGACAAGGGGAATTACAAAAAGGTTCCTCCACCCCAAGGGAAGAAGTCCCAAAATGACCATGTCTATACGCCTCTCCAAGGCATGACTCAAACCGAAGTGCTCGAAGTCCTCAAAGCAAAGGGTCAAGTCACACCCGTGCAAGGGTACCAACCCAAGACGGTCCACCCCAATCATGCTCACCACAAATATTGTGGCTACCACCAATATAGTGGCCACACCACCGAGGATTGCTTTGTTCTCCGCAATGTCATTCAAGATCTCATAGATAAGAAAGAATTTGTAGTGGCTAATGGCGAACATGTCAATGTAATAGAGATAGGAGAACTCGAGGGGACCACCCATTCAATCCCAATTGTGAATGGGGGTCCCAATGTTATGAATAAACTTGACAATTCTTGTTATGTAGTGACTTACGATGAGGTAATGAGGGAAGTACTAGAGAATAGGAAAAAGAAGCAAGATGGGAACGTCAACATGCTAACTCGATCCGGTCGAGTCATAGCAAGCAACCCTTCCACTTCCGCACCGAGCTCCTCTTCTCAAAGGCCGCAAGCTCGCGACACTCCCATAGACCCTCTACTTGTCCAACTCAAGAAAACTCAAGCCGACATCTCTATTTGGGACCTCATCGTATCCTCAAAGAAACACCGAGATCTTGTCATCCGCAATCTCGATGATACATCAATTTCTCCCGATACTACTCCCGAGGACCTCACGGCAATGATCGGTCACATTCATTTTGGCAACGTCATCACCTTTGCCGATATGGACCTTCCACCCTTTGTTTCTGATCACAACGAGGATATTTACCTCAAGGTACGAGCAAGGGGGAGGCCCATCTCAAGAGTCTTAGTAGACGGTGGTTCCGCACTCAATCTCATGCCTGGCAGAATCATGGGCATACTGGGGCTTAAGGATTCCGATTTGAAGCCTTCTACTCAAGTAATCCGAGGTTATGACAGCACCGCCCGTACAGTCATGGGCATGATTGAAATAGACATTGAGTTTGGGAGCATGATCATGTCCGTTCCATTCCAAGTGCTTGACATCCCGGCCTCGTTCAACTTACTTTTGGGTCGACCATGGATTCACAGTGCTAATGCCGTACCGTCAACTCTCCACCAATGTGTCAAGATCCGAAATGGTGATGAAATAGTGACCGTCATGGCTGAAAACGTCACTATCCACAGAAAAGGTGAGCCCGTCCACCAAGTTCAGCATGGTTTACCAGACTCCACTCTCTCCGGTGTCTCAATCAACGCCATTGACAAAGAAGGGGGAAACGGATCATGGACCCCCAGCAATCACAAAGTCCTCCGCATGATGAGGAATATGGACTACTTCCCTGGTTTAGGCCTAGGGAGATATCAACAAGGAATCCTACATTCCGTGCAAGTCCCATTTGTCAAGAACACATTCGGTTTGGGGTACGAGCCTTCCAAAGAAGACTTGAAACAAGAGCAAGCAATCAAGAACGAAAAGGCCCGAGCTCGTAAAGAAGGCCGTCGTTATGAGGTCCCTAATCTAAGGCCTTACCGCAAGACGTTGAATGGTTATTTTGTCCGCCAAGGGGAAGACGTTCCATACATGAACTTTCCCGAGCCATGGGTTAACAATAAGGGTGTCAAAAAGCCCGGTCTCGAAATCTTCTCCGATTGTGAGATCCAGAAATCCGAAAGGGAACCAACTCCCATGTCGCCCCGTGAATGGTGGGGAAGGAAGGCGACTATAGAGTCCGAGACAGAAATCACCGTGGGGGAAGAACTGACAGATTTAGCCTCCATGTTCGAAGAGCTTGCCATGATGAATGAATGCCAAGTCAACGCCATCCATTACACTGTCATCATGAACGAGACTATCAGTGAGATCCCGCCAAGCTCCGAGTCGATCAACAATTGGTATTCAACAAAGGGGCCCGTGGTATCCGAAGAATTCTTAGTCCAAGAAATGGGTTGCATACCCCGCACCGCAACGAAGGAAGAGCGGCTCACACTTACTTTCGAGTCCGAGAATGTCTCTAATACCCTCACCCAAGAGGATTTGGAGGCCATAGCCGAGCGTGTGTTTCCTTTCTTTGCTAATGAAAAATTTGATATTTCTGAGTACCCTGAGATTGCGAACATCATAAATGATGAATTAACTAATAATGAACTTAACGAACAAGTTAATAACGATTCAAATTATGATGAAATAGACCACGAAAACACAACATACTTAAATGAACTTGCTCAACAAGTCCGTAGTCGTGGTGAGAATGGTCCAAAGGCTGACGAAGAATTGCATGTTGTTAATCTGGGTACCGACGAAGAGCCAAGGGAAACTAAGATCGGAAGCTTCTTCAAGGGAGACGACAGAGACAGATTGACTGCACTACTACGGGAGTTCGTGGATGTGTTCGCATGGTCATACAAAGACATGCCGGGTTTGGACAGAAAGGTAGCGGAGCACAGGATTCCGATCAGAGAAGATGCCAAGCCAGTAAAGCAGAAGCTCAGAAAGATCAAGCCAGAATGGTCTCTGCAAGTCAAAGAAGAGATTGAGAAGCTCCTCAGTGTGGGTTTCATCAAGGTTATCGAGTATCCGACATGGTTAGCCAACATCGTGACAGTCAGAAAGGCAAACGGAAAGGTTCGAGTTTGCGTGGACTTCCGGGATTTGAACAATGCTTCCCCAAAGGATGATTTTCCACTCCCCAACATCGACATGCTGGTCGACTCCACTGCTGCCTACGAGGTTCGCTCATTCGTGGATGGGTTCGCTAGGTACAATCAGATTCTCATGGCCGAAGAAGATCAACATAAGACAGCTTTCACAACACCGTGGGGTATCTTTTGCTACACAGTCATGCCATTTGGGTTAAGAAATGCTGGGGCTTCCTACCAAAGAGCCGTGACGGACTTGTTCCACGACATGATTCACAAAGAAATCGAGGTCTATGTGGACGACATGATCATTCACTCCAAAGGGACCGATGGTCAGCATTTAATCGACCTCCGCAAGTTCTTCGAAAGGCTTCGTCAACACAAGATGAGGCTCAACCCTGCAAAGTGCACGTTCGGGGTTATCCGAGGCAAAGTCCTTGGTTATATGGTCACTGAAAGGGGAATTGAAGTAGACCCCTCCAAAATCAAGGCAATCATTGACACGCCTCCTCCAAGGACACAGAAAGAGATCAAAGGTTTCATGGGCAGACTGCAATACATCAGTCGGTTTGTGCACCAACTCACTTCCATGTGCGAGCCAATCTTCAAGCTACTCAAGAAGAATGTGGCTCTAGAATGGACCGACGCGTGCCAAAAGCCTTTGACCAAGTGAAGCATTACTTGACATGCCCTCCTGTTTTAGTTCCGCCGCACAAGGAGAAGCCTCTTTTGCTCTATCTCACTATCAATGATGAGGCCCTAGGGGCTATGTTAGCACAAGAGCAACGAGAGTCCACAAAGGAGAATGCCATTTATTTTGTCAGTCGCCGATTCCAAAGAGGCGAAAAGAACTACTATGTCCTAGAGAAGTCATGTGCAGCATTGGTTTGGGTCACTCAAAAGCTCAAGCACTACATGGAAACTTTTCCGATCAAGCTAGTAGCAAAGGTGGACCCGCTCCGCTACATCTTCGAGAAGCCTTTCATGTCAACAAGAATAGCCAAATGGTACTTCATGCTCGCCGGCTACGATATCACTTACGTCACACTAAAATCCGTCAGGGGAAAGTGTTCAGTGACCAGCTTGCCGAATTCCCGTGTGACGAAGTGAAGGGGGAAGACGTACAGTTCCCCGAAGCATTTAATTTGTACTGCAACCGAGGAAAATAAGTGGCAACTTTTTTTCGATGGCACCGCCAATAAACACGGCTTTGGTATAGGAATATTGCTTGTTGATCAAAAGACATCTACACTCCCATTGCCATCCGTCTGGAATTCGAAGCTACCAACAACATTTCCGAGTACGAAGCATGCATAGCAGGGCTCGAAGAAGCTCTCGAAAGAAACGTCACGTAACTAGAAGTATTCGGCGACTCTTTGCTCCTTATCAATCAGCAATCGGGTAAATGGCGAACCCAAGACCCGACTCTCCAACAGTATGGTCAGCACCTTGAAGAACTGGTTGAACAATTCCAAGAGATCACTTTCAACTACCTGCCAAGGGATAAAAATCGCTTCGCCGATGCACTGGCCACCATAGCTTCATTAGTCGAAATGCCCAAAGGGAAAATGGTGAAGCCTTTCAAAATTGCCCGAAGGAACAGTCCGGCATATTGCATGAGTATCGAGATCAACGAGGTTCAAACAAACTCTCCGTGGTATTCGGATATCATGAATTTCCTCAAAGATGGCACTTATCCCGAGAATAGCAATAAGAAGTCTCAAGCAGCTCTGCAAAGGCTAGCCTCTCGGTACGTACTGATTGGGGACCGAGTCTATAAAAGGCACCACAACGGAATCAATCTCTTATGCGCCAATGAGGCCGAAGCTCAAGAGATAATGTGTGAAGTGCACGAAGGAGAGTGTGGACCCCACATGAATGGGTTTATGCTAGTCAAGAAGATACTCCGCATTGGTTACTATTGGAGCACTATGGAACGAGACTGTATCGAGGAAGTCAAAAGGTGTGCTAAGTGCCAATTCCACGCTAATCTACAACATGCTCTACCCTCGCAACTTTACAACATGGTCACACCTTGGCCTTTCTCTTGTTGGGGGATAGACATCATCGGTAAAGTTCATCCTGCCGGGAGCAATGGGCAGTCGTTCGTCCTAGTGGCAGTCGACTACTTCACAAAGTGGGTCGAAGCACAAGTCAACGAGGTCGACTGGATGCAAAGTCGATATGAACAGCTAGCCTTGCTCGATGAGAAAAGGTTAAGAGCACTCGAACGCACGAGGGCATATCATCAAAGGATGGCAAGAGCTTTCAACAAAAAGTGAAGCCTCGAAACATCAATGTGGGAGATTTGGTCTTAAGACAACATCCTCCTAATGCCATGAATCCCCTAGGGAAATGGGGACCCCGATTGATCGGTCTGTACGTGGTCAAAAAGATACTAAGCGGCGGTGCAGTCCGGCTCGTGGATTTAGATGGTGACCAGCTGCCAAAGGAGGTCAACCTCGACAAGCTCAAGAGGTTCTACGCTTAATAAACAAAGACCATTAAAAAAAAAAAATCGCTCGCTAGGTTGAAAACCCGCAAGGGCGGCCTAGGCAAAAATTAGAGCACGTGCAAAAAAGAAGCCCGCTAGATTGAAAACCCGAAAGGGCGGTCTAGGCAAAAAAACAGGGTGCACAAAAAAAAAAAAAAAAAAAAAAAAAAAAAAAAAATGGTCTTTGTTTGTTTGAACTACGGAGACCTGAGCCTCCCAACTGGGGGAACGTAGGCAACCTTCGGGTGCTGTCTAAAACATATCAAAAATACCCAATTCACTTCAAATAACAAAATGCAATTTTTATTCATTCAATGAATTATTCAAACCATTACAACGGATTTATTGAGCAACAAAATACATCAAAACATTAAATCCTAAAACAAAGTGGTCTAATTTAATTGCAATCTCTTAGGCTACTAAGAAAAATCCAATTTTCTCTTAGCTTTCGAAGGACCACCCGATCGTCTCTCAATCCTTTTCTTCTTGGGTAACGAAGGAGCACTAATACGCACCGAAACCTTCTGTGTTGCAACACGTCTCCTAGCATAAAAGTCATCCAAAGGAGCACCGAAAGGGTCAGCGAGAATGTTACTCGAATCAGCAGCAGCGTCCCTATATCTCAAAGTGCTGCTAGGCTCAAAACCCTTTCCCAACAACTCGGCACGAAGCACATCAACCCAAGTGATACCACGGTAAAGGGTCCCAAATAAATAATCCAAGTAGCTCTCGGGAAGGAAGACACTCCCCCGATGCAGAGGAGCAAAAGCCCAACGGTTGCGGTCATCTCCCCAAGCCGACTGAAGCTCACTCGAGAAGTCAGGACCCATGTAAGCAACTGGACGAAGCATTCCGTCCCTCGGAAAAGGAATTGTCTGTTGGCGACCGAACTGCCGCAGAACCCGCTCTGGATGGTAAAATGAAGAATCTCTCAAACCGGGTACAACCACGTGCTGAAAACCAAGAGTCCATTCCACAAAAGGACGAAGACCCCAAGAAGGAGGACACCACTCAATATCAACGGTCACCCGAGAGGCAAAGAATTTCTTCCAAACATCTTCAGATAAATCCCGAGTCAACAACTTCCTCCTATGAACAGCAAAGGGAGACAAATCACCATCTGGGGAATAAATCTTGAAGTGTTCCCGGAGCCATATGGTCAAGAGCAAAGGGCTTCCCCGACACATCTTGCCCGTCCTATGTAACTCATCAAGGCCGTGCAACGTCTCCCCTACGATAAGAGGGATTATACTAAATTGTTGCTCCTTGGCTTGCAAAATAATCTCAGCCAAAGGCGCATCCGCAGTCCCGAAGGGTGCAACAAACAGTACTTCACTAAAGAGACAAGCGGCCATGGCATTCCTCTTGAAAGATTGAACCACCGGATCCTCCGAGTGTAAACTGAAGAACATCGGCAACTCAGTTATGTCAATCACAGTACCGTGCAACATCTTCCTCACGTCCTCAACAGGGAGATTCAGTAACTCAACCCAAGAGTCAATAGCACCACGGTGATATTTAGGGACGGCAATCCGACCGGCCAAAGGCATGCCGAGGATGGCCCCGAAATCATCAACAGTCGGCACCATTTCATTAGCTGAAAAGTTGAAGGTATGGCTATCGCAATCCCAGAAAGCCGCGACAGCTCTCAACAAATCCCAATCTGGCTTCAACGTTCGCAAAGTGAAAAGAATTCGGAACCCGAAGTCTTTAATGAAGGCCTTCTTGGGATGGGTCTTGAAAGAATACATGAAAGTGCCCAAGTCCTTTTCATAACCACTAACAACCTTGGCATCAAGAACAAAAGAATTGGAAGCCATGGAAAATGTTGATCACAAACAAAGTTGAGCAATAATATGATGTTCAAAAATGGCAGAAAGGAGCTGTGAGAATCAAGTGGTCGAACAGAAGATGATATTATAGTTGTTGGGGTTTCTTTTGGCCAGCAAATGTCAAGCCCGTAATTTCGCCTCCCAGACGCGTGCGCCACCCGCCAGCGGTCTCAAGTGCGCGCGCGTCCCAAGCCCACAGAGGAAAGCGCGCGCCTCCCAAGTCTAGATCGCTTCAGAAAAGGACCTTGTCAGAGATCTCCAGCCTAAATCAAGACACAGTCCCGGTCCTCGGACACCCAGTTGGGCACATCTTCTTCTGGTCCGCCCTTAAGGCATGTCAAAAATCGAAAAGTAGGATAGAAACTCCCACTCAAAAAATAGGCTGTCCTCCTCCGGATTCCGAACTCCCTAAGTTCTGTCACGGGTGCCATAACCCCCTCAAGAGTCAATCTCAACATTTCATCCCCAGCAGGAACATTTTTCTGGTCGCGGTCAACTGTGCCCGCACCCCACAATTCAAAAAAGTCAAGTGTGACTCCAAGTGGCACGAGACTTCAAAGCAAGGCCTCATCAACGGATTTCACTAACGGATTCGTCATCAAAGGTTCACTAACGGCCTCTTCAAAGGTTCACTAACGGCCTCTCCAAAGGTTCACTAACGGCCTCATCAACGGATTTCACTAACGGATTCGTCCTCAAAGGTTCACTAACGGCCTCTTCAAAGGTTCACTAACGGCCTCTCCAAAGGTTCACTAACGGCCTCATCAACGGATTTCACTAACGGATTCGTCCTCAAAGGTTCACTAACGGCCTCTTCAAAGGTTCACTAACGGCCTCACTAACGGATTCGTCTCCAAAGGTTCACTAACGGCCTCATCAACGGATTTCACTAACGGATTCGTCCTCAAAGGTTCACTAACGACCTCATCAACGGATTTCACTAACGGATTCGTCCTCTTCAAAGGTTCACTAACGGCCACATCAACGGATTTCACTAACGGATTCGTCCTCAAAGGTTCACTAACGGCCTCATCAACGGATTTCACTAACGAATTCGTCCTCAAAGGTTCACTAACGGCCTCATCAACGGATTTCACTAACGGATTCATCCTCAAAGGTTCACTAACGTCCTCATCAACGGATTTCACTAACGGATTCGTCATTCAAAGGTTCACTAACGGCCTCATCAACGGATTTCACTAACGGATTAGTCTCCAAAGGTTCACTAACGGCCTCTTCAAAGGTTCACTAATGGCCTCATCAACGGATTTCACTAACGGATTCGTCCTCAAAGGTTCACTAACGGCCTCGTTCAAAAGGTTCACTAACGGCCTCATTCAAGATATTCAGCCGGTAGGTTCACCTAACGAATCATGCCATCCCCTTTATCAACAAAAGCCGCTCACACAGGGAGCGCACCACTCTCTCTCGCAATTTCAAATTCTTGCTTTCATCGAGTCTTTGCTTTTTTCTTGGTGATGTCCTCGGCGGGTGTTTTTAACTTTCGTCGACGCGTTTTGCTTTGCAATCCACGTCGCCGAGGGGCTTTGTAGACACCCCGCCTTGGACCGCTCACCCCGATTGCACATTTGATCTTGTGTTTCTCCCCGTTTTAAGTGTTTCTCGTTAGTTTATGTCACTTCCGTTAAGTTCCTGACTGACTTCGTTAAGTACAGGGACTAAACTGAATGACAGGGCTAATTTTCTAGTCCATTCTGTCAAAATTGCCTTCTCTGAGTCGCGCGCCTCCGACAGGAGGAGCTAGGCGCGCGCGCCTCCCGCCCCCAAAGCAGGAAGCGCGCGCCTCTGGGCGTCAGTTACAGATTTCTGGCCAGGATTCTCTCCCTTGCTCAATTTACAGGATTTTGCCCGGGAATGATTTCTTGGTGACTGAGTTTTGGCACCAAAAACATCCCTTTTTCACCTATAAAAACCTCCCTTTACCTCCATTTTCAGGGACCGAAAATTGAACTTACAAAACCTATACCAAAACCACTTTCTAAAGGTTCTTCAAGGATCTCATCAAGCAATATTTGAAGGTCTTCAAATTGTAGGTAAAAGTCCATCTTTTCCTTTCTTTTCTACTTCATCTCCTCTCTCTCTTTTACTCTAATCAAATGTGCAATCACCCAAATCATTTTGGGACATGACTCTAATGATCACCTCATCTCATTAAGGTTGGTTAAGGAGTTATCTCCTACATTCCAAACTCTATTTTAAACCCCCCTTTTTATGACTTAAAGAAGAAGAAGAAGAAGAACGTTATTATTCATGTAGATTTTGATCAAGCAAGACCAACTTTAGTTGGGAGAGATGGGTGTTTCGGTACTTCCCATCTCGTAATCTAACCCCCAAACCTCAAAACAAAGAATCTCTGTTTTCGTAATCAAACTTAGGCTATAATCAATAGGTTTTTTCTTATGTTCCTCAAAACATAGGTGGCGACTCTAAACAATCTAATACAACTTAGACATCCTAGGATAATTCACCGCTCTAGCCTAAAGTTGTGGTTTCCCCGGGTATCTACACCATGCTGCCACAATTCAAGGGGTTGTTTGTTCCCTTCATAAGTACTACATGCCGATACACCGGGGCTGTCCATATTCCATCGTAAATATAAAAAGAATGTACGAGGTCATTCATACCATTCATAGGTGCCACGTGATAATCCGATGGAGCTCTACCGGTAAAAATCAAGGGGCTAGGATGCCCGCCGCCAGCAAAAGGCCGTTTGAACTATAAAGAGGCTACCTCGCAATCGAGAGAGGCGAAAGCAAACTAGGGGCTCGTCTTACCCAATGTTTCATGTATAAATAAAAAAAAAAAAGGGGCTCGCTAGGTTGAAAACCAAAAGGGCAACCTAGGCAAAAATTAGAGCATCGCACAAAAAAAGAAGCCCGCTAGGTTGAAAACCCGAAAGGGCGGCTTAGGCAAAAAAAAAAAAAGGGTGTGCACAAAGAAATTAAAAAAAATAGAAGGGGCTATCACCATGGAAAAGTAAAAGTCTCATTTTCTTTTCACTTCAAATGTTCTATTTTTCTTTTCACTTCAAATGTTCTATTTTTCTTTCTTTCCCACAAAGAAGATTAACACAGCACCAACAGCCCATGACATCTAGAATGGAGCAAGCCACCGCAATGAGCTACAATGAAGCAGCCTGCCTCGACAAGGAACAACTTACCTCAGTTAAACGAACCTCACACCTCTAAACTCAACCCCAACTTCATCATCATCCGGGCCTCCCCCGAACTACGCAGACCTGAGCTCCTCACCTTGAGGAGAACGTAGGCAACCTTAGGGTCCGGTCCAAAATATACACAACCCGCCTCGTAGCCAATCTTCTTTCTCTTCTCTCTTGCCTCATATTTCTACTCCTGACTTCTTCACTCACAATTGATCAAAACATTTATTATTTCGAGACTACTTGTCTAAAAACATAATCATAAGATGCATAACTAATCAACGAGGTCCATTCTCGAGCAATCAAATGAGAATCTTGAATAAAACAATTTTCAAATGTCTCGACAAGTCTTCCGTTCTACAATCTAGGAAAGAGCTAAACACTTACTTTCTATCAAGCAGGGGCTTCCTCCCTTTTGTACATATATACACTCAGTTGCCCAAAGAGTCAAAATGTGAGTACTATTTCTCTCTCTCTTACTCTCCCCAAAATACCCCCGCATGTTTTCAAACAATTCTTTTTTCCTTTTTGAGTCGACTGAATGATTTCAAAAAAAAAAAAAAATGATGACGCAAAAGAGATGTCCGCTAGATTGAAAACCCGCAAGGGCGGTCTAGGCAGAAAAAAGGGTGCGTATCAAAGGAGGTAGGATACCCCACTCTACGCCCTTATCGAACTGGGGCTTCCCCAACATAATGGGTCGACTATAGGGTTTTCTCAGAGAATATTGAGGCTTCGATAAGCACATACTTAGAAGAAGGGCATCCCTCATCATCAAGCTCGACGTATAATTTCTCAAAGGAGGAAGGGTACCCGCTCACCAAATTAGAAAATCCCCGATGGAATGGGTCGACTATGTGGTTTCCCAGAGAATACCGAGGCTTCAACAAGGATGTACTTGGAAGATGGACACCCCTCATCGTCAAACTCGGCATGTGACAAACTCTTTGAATTTGTTAGAATCATAATTAATTATAAGGCATCTTTATAAAATCATAACACTTTCAAAAGTATTCTCTTCCCTGACACTTTGTTTATAAACCCGCACTCTCGGTCTCCACAAAATTGTAAAAACATCCTCTATCCATCTGAGACCCATCTCCGTGATTCTTGAGTTGACTCGGTCCTTTACCCTATCTCCTACACTTTAGGGGACCCCTAGGCCTGAACCCTCAACTCTCTACGTCCCAATCTGACTTGATTCAAAACCTTAGGTCCCGCACCTACCCGGTCAGTCTTACATAGGCTACACCATAACCCCTTAGCTCGACCCTCCACAAGTTAGTAGCGGGACTCCTAAAGCTTCAAACCAGTCTTATCCAAAACCTCAAGCCTTAAACCAGTCTACCGAATCCAAATCCTTAGAATGACCCATTAGGTCCCGAACCTATTGGTCTCGAGTCTACCTGATCTCTTAGATCCCAAACCTACCAATATATATTCATCCTTACCTTGTCCAGACTATGTCTCCCTTATCCTCTTAGGTCCAACCTCTTAGGTCTACCCAGTCTAACCTATTGAACGATCCCTTAGATCCCAAGTCCATTCAAGTCTACCAAGCGCCTACCTTGTAGGTCTCTAGCATATCCGATCCACACTTTAGGTCTCAACTCCTAAACCCTTTAGATCACAAAAATGTCTACCCTCTAGGTCTATAACCTTAGATGTCGACCCTTAGAACTCTTTAGTTCCCAAGCCTGCTTGATCCAACCAAAACAATGCCATCTACGCCTACCGTCATACCCAAAACCATGGCCCTGCCACTCTTAAACCTAGTGTCACTCCTTAGCTTCAAAAGACTTCCTAGTCTGACCTTCAACCCCTTAGGTCTCTAACCTACTTAATCCGAGCCGAGTCCAAACCTCGCCACCTACAAGGTCCACCCTTGAACTCCATGGATCTCAAACCTTTCTTCCCCACGAGTCCAAACCTCAAAAGTGCTCGAACGCATAGGACCTCCCGCGTACCGTGATATGCCATAAAGATATCAAAACCCGTCCAGTAAAAAATCGTGCGCTTAACACCTTTGGTCCCATACCAAACCCACCTTCGCAATCGCCGAACGAGCTTGGTCACGCGCAATGACCTCTGAGACAAACTTAGGACCTAAGCATACCCAATCCAACTTAGGTACCTATTGTACTCAAGCAAAGTCTTGGACACTCAATCCCTTTACCTAAAGCGCAAACATGGTCATATATCCAAAACCATTTCCCGCACCTATGGTTCGCACCTAGCCTAAACTTTCAAACACTCTAGGATCCAAGCCCGACATGCGTATTAGGTACTAGGATTATCCAATCCCAATCTGTTGCTCCTTGGCCGACCTCAAGCCTGCTTGGTCCTAACCCATAACACGGTTTCTCTAGGACAAAAGACTTACCCGCTTGAAAGCCTTATGTCCCAACGCTACCCTGCCTAGCCTTCGATCTCCTAGATCTCACGTCTACCATTCCATTAGGCCCCGGTCTCCTTAACACATGTCTGAGTCTTACCCTAGCTAAACCCTAGCACTCTAGCCTAGGTCTAACCTATCGAGCCTATCCATCCATGAGGTATCAATCTCACCTGCCCCAAACCGCAACACTCTTAGACCTTAAACTTGCTCGGTCTAAACCAAGACAAACCTTTAAATGCTTTCTGTCTCCAAACCCTAGCCTTAAGCCTAGGTACTCACAATCTCTCCAAACCCTAGCCTCAAGCCTAGGTAGTCACCTTCTATTCAAAGCCTAGCCTTAAACCTAGGTAATCGCATTCCCTCTAAACCCTAGTCCCAAACCTAGGTAATCGCCTTCTATCTAAACCCTAGCTTCAAGCCTAGGTAGTCACCTTCTATCCAAAGCCTAGCCTTAAACCTAGGTAATCACATTCTCTCAACCATAGCCTCAAGCCTAGGTGGCCACATCCTCTACAAACCCTAACCTCTAGCCTAGGAAGTCACATGCGCTCCGAACCCTAGCCGCAAGCCTAGGTAGTCACCTTCTATCTGAAGCCTAGCCTTAAACCTAGGCAATCACATTCTCCCAAACCCTAGCCTCAAGCCTAGGTAGTCACATTCCCTCCAAACCCTAGCCTCAAGCCTAGGTAGTCGCATTCTCTCCAAACCCTAGCCCCAAACCTAGGTAATTACATCCTTCCAAACCCTAGCCTAAAGCCTAGGAAGTTACATCCTTCTTAAACCCTAGCCTTGATCCTAGGTAGCCACATCCTTCCTAAACCCTACCCTCGAGTCTAGGTAGTCACATTCCCTCCAAACTCTAGCCTCAAGCCTAGGTAGTCGATATTCTTTCCAAACCCTAGCCTCAAACCTAGGAAGTGCGTTCTCCCCAAACCCTAGCCTCAAGCCTAGGTAGTCACATATCCTTAAGCCTAGGAAACCGCAACATCCTCTTTAACCCTAGCCCAAGTTCTAGGGAATTTCCAAAGCCCCGCATGCAACATCATTTCCAAATTCCCGAAACCCTAGTCTCGAAACCTAGGAAATTTACAATCTTAATCCCCCGTCTTATGAACCCTAACCCAAAACCTAGGATACAATGCCCTGTCCAAAACTTAATCAACCCTAGCCTCAGGCCTAGGAAGCCGCATTCGCTCTAAACCCTAGCCTCGATCCTAGGTAGTCGCATTCTCTCTAAAGCCTAGCCTCGAGCCTAGGTACTCGCATTCGCTCTAAACCCTAGCCTCAAGCCTAGGTAGTCGCACTCTTTCTAAACCCTAGCCGCAGGGCCTAGGAGACTATATCCTCACTAAACTCTATCATCGAGCCTAGGATTCAACATTCCCTTCAAACCCTAGTCCTAGACCTAGGAAATTCCTTCACCTTAGTCTCAAAATATAGGAAGTTTACAGTCCTTAGCCTTAAAACCTAGCCTAAAGCCTAGGTTACCACGAACATTTCCAAGCCATAGTCACCAATCCCGGAAAATGGTGAACCCTAACATCAAGCTTAATGGACCTTCCACAAAAGCAATCCCTCTTCCCAACGGTCCATGGTCTCAAGCCTAGGAAGTCACAACCTTTCCAACTCCCAGCCTTATGTCTAAAAGCCAATGCCTTTGCAACCTCTGATCCTACCACAACTCTAAGCCCTAGCCTCCTAGACCTAGGAAATTCCTAAACCCTAGTCCCAACCCTAGGAGAGTCATGGTCCTTAAACACCAGTTTCCAAACCCTTGTTCGAAACCCTAACATCTAGGAAGTTCCCAAACCTCAACCTCTCCAAGCCCTAGCACTAAGTCTAGGATAGAATACTCTCCTCATGCTTAAATGAACTCCAATCCTAGCCCGTAAGCCTAGGAAACCCACATTATCTCCAAGACATAATCTAAATCCCAAGAAGCCGTGACATCTTTGGCATCCCTATCTCAAGATTAGGAGATCACCATCTTCCTTATTCCCTTTCCTTAAAAAGCCTTAGGTCCTACCTCTAGGCAACCAAAAAAAATGTCCCTTACCTAACACTTTGGTCTCAATGGCTCGTAGCCTCATTCCCTCCTAAATTAGGATAAGCGGAACCCATATCATGTTTCCCATATTAGCAACTCCCCGAGAGTCCATCTCCTTCGCGTCTCCTAAAGGTCCTTTGCCCTTGTGACTCACCAAAGAGTCCTTTGTGACTCCCGAGAGTCTATCACCTTCGTGACTCCCCGAGAGTCCGTCACCCTTGTGACTCCCCGAGAGTCTATCACCTTTGTGACTCCCCGAGAAGTTCATCCCGTTTGCGACTTCATAACAATCCATCATCTTTGCCTCCACATGCAAAATTTCAGTTTTACTCCTAGTACATTCCCCTTTGATTCATTTTAGGTGCCCTTAGCACTATTTTGACTGATATTCGTTACCTTTGGGAACGAAAAGCCCCTTAAAATTTCCATTCTTCACCAAATATTTGCTTAGGATTCGTATGATTGTAAAGACTTTGGCGCCTCTATGTCATACGCATCCTAGATCGATCGTGATTGGCAGAAACCCAGGTGTTTCTAATTACGAGAGATCCAGCATCTATTATTTTAACGCGATCGGCAGAAACCCGGGCGTTTCTGATTGCGTTTAAAATTTCCAAACATTTGCTTAGGATTCGTATGATTACAGAGACTTCGGCGCCTCTATGTCATACGCATCCTAGATCGATCGTGATTGGCAGAGACCCGGGCGTTTCTAATTACGAGAGATCCAGCATCTATTATTTTAACGCGATCGGCAGAAACCCGGGCGTTTCTGATTGCGTTTAAAATTTCCAAACATTTGCTTAGGATTCGTATGATTACAGAGACTTTGGCGCCTCTATGTCATACGCACCTTAGATCGATCGTGATTGGCAGAAACCCTGGCGTTTCTAATTACGAGAGATCCAGCATCTATTACTTTAGCGCGATCGGCAGGAACCCGGGCGATCCTGATTGCGTTTACCATTCCATATTGGGATTATTTAGACGCCGTAGTCTTTATTGTCTCATTAGCCCCAATATTTTCTTAGGGTTCATATGATTGTAGAAACCCGTCAGCCTCTACGTCATGTGCATCCTAGAACGATCGCGGCCGTTGCGAAAGCTCCAGCATTTATTATTTCCATCTTGGGATTATTTAGACGCCGTAGTCTTTATTGTCTCATTATCCCCCAATATTTGCTTAGGGTTCATATGATTGTAGAAAACCGTCAGCCTCTACGTCATGTGCATCCTAGAACGATCGGGGCCGTTGCAAAAGTTTTAGCATTTATTACTTCCACCTTGAGGCCATTTAGACGCCGTAGTCTTTATTGTCTCATTATTCCCCAATATTTGCTTAGGGTTCATATGATTGTAGAAACCCGTCAGCCTCTACGTCATGTGCATCCTAGAACGATCGCGGCCGTTGCGAAAGTTCCAGCATTTATTATTTCCATCTTGGGATTATTTAGACGTCGTAGTCTTTATTGTCTCATTATCCCCCAATATTTGCTTAGGGTTCATATGATTGTAGAAACCCGCCAGCCTCTACGTCATGTGCATCCTAGAACGATCGCGGCCGTTGCGAAAGTTCCAGCATTTATTATTTCCATCTTGGGATTATTTAGACGCCGTAGTCTTTATTGTCCTATTATCCCTCTTACCTCCTTTTCCCAAATGACTTCATTTCTTACGAATGTTCGTTATTCATACAAGATAGTATCTGTAGGATTGTTATCCCCAGCAGGAGTCTGATGTCTCGTTTGCCTAACGAATGTTCAGTCTTCATACAGGATAGGGTCCGTAGGTTTATTATCCGCAGCAGAAGTTCGATGTCTCGTTTTATCCCCAGTATCTTTGAACTACGACCGGCTTGATTCCTCCGAGGATACGTAGGAAGCCTGAAAAGGTTCAGCCACCCGACCACCTTGGTCATTTCCTATCCCCTTCGAACTACGTCCGGCTTGATTCCTCCGAGGATACGTAGGAAGCCTGAAAAGGTTCAGCCACCCGACCACCTTGGTCATTTCCTATCCCCTCCGAACTACGACCGGCTTGATTCCTCCGATGATACGTAGGAAACCTGAAAAGGTTCAGCCACCCGACCGACATGGTCATCTCTCATCCCCAGCAATTACATTTCCCCGGCACATGTCTCCCAGCAAGTCACATTTTCTCCCCAAGCGGAAGGCATTGATCCTATCAGAGGACAATCATTCTCAATTTCCCCATCAGATTTGAACTACGTTTGGCTTGATTCCCCCGCGGATACATAGGTCGCCTCCAAGGTTCATCCGTCCATCACCCTTCATCTGTTTTGAAACTCATGTTTCAGACGGTTCCTATTTTTATCGTCGACCCCACATTGCCTTGCAAGAAGCGTCGCCGAGGGGCTACTGTTAATACCCGATCCTGAAAATGAGTTTATTAGGGCTTTCCCAAATATACAAGGACTTTATAGGGATTAGAAACCTTGCAAAAGACTTGTCCCGGATTCCCAAATATAGCTCATTATTTTAGGAATATCTAGAATGACTTAAATTACAGTCGGCACGAAAACAGTCATAACTTTTGACTCCGGATGAATTACGGAACGCACCGCATATCAAATCGAACACGAGAGAAAGAAGAACAAGGAAAAAATAACCTTGGCCACGCGGCCACATTCCTCCATGGCCAGGCGGCCATGTTTGTCCTTGTCCACGCGGCCATCTTGCTTCTGACGCGTTTTCCAGTTACCAAACTTGCCAAATCTTGATTTCCACGCAAGAAACAACCTTGGCCACGCGGCCATGTTTGATATACTCACAAAAAATATATATAGGGGTCCTCCCCTCCTGAAAAAAGGGGACCAATTATCATCCTGCGAGTTCCTAACTCAAAACCTCTCTAAAACTCTCCAAAAAACACACAATTTCGGCCCCAAAATCCCCAATCCGAATTTTAGAGCTTCCAAGTGACGATTTTGCTCCCAAATCAAGTCATTAAAGCCTCCAGAACACTCTCAAGAATCCCAAGAAGATCCAAGGTTATTTCTTGCCAACAAAGGTAAGTTTTCTAACTTTTTCTCATGTTCTTGCCATATTATTAATTTAGATCCATAATATTCATATTCTTAATATGTTTATTCATGTGTTCTTCATAATATTCATGTTCCTAACATCTTTATTCATAGTTTCTTCATATGCTTTGCATGACATTCATATGTTCATAATATGTTCTTCGCATGTTCATCATATTCTTAGGTTAAAACCTTATTTATGCTATATTTAGGGTTACGATCTTCATGTTAACATGTTATTTCATAGCCAATGATGATCTAGGGTTCATCAACCCAAAGATGATCTAGGAACTACTTCTAAACCCTAATCTTTAGGTAATTCCCCCTCATTATGCATGATCCCGATTCTTCTGCCTATTCTAAATTCTTCTCGAACTACGCTGACCTGAGCTTCTCACATTGAGAGGAACGTAGGCAATCTTTGGATCCGGTCTCAATCACTAACACACTACATACACCGCATCATGATAGAAAGACCGATCAATTCGGGCAATAGGAGTGATAACGTGAATATTCTTCTCTTGTTGTAATTTGACCCCCGAACCCACTAAAATGCTTTTTTCAATGTTTTGGCTATAATTAAAACGGCGTGACGACTCTCATAATTTTAATGTTGCTATGAATATCCCAAATTCAAACACACGTATTCACACTACCTAGTCATTTTAACTTCAAAACCAACTCTACTTTGTTTTTATCGAAAACTTCCGCTGTGCATTTTACTTTGAACTAGTGGTTTTTACTCGACCATAAAACTCAATAGTAAGCATAAGGTTGAATTTTGAAAAAAGTTTGATAATTTTAAATAGGCTATTCACCCCCCCCCCCCTCTAGCCTCTTTTCATACCCTTGTTGTGTCTTTGGGACCAACAGGAGCCGCATTTGTTGTTTGTTTTCGGAGCCGCATTTGCTGTTTGCTGTTCGGAACCGCATTTGTTGTATACTGTTTGGAGCCGCATTTGCTGTTTGCTGTTCGGAGCCGCATTTGCTGTTTGCTGTTTGGAGCTGCATTTGCTGTTTGCTGTTTGGAGCCGCATTTTCTGTATGCTGTTCGGAGCCGCATTTGCTGTATGCTGTTCGGAGCCGCATTTGTTGTATGCTGTTCAGAGCTGCATTTGTTGTATGCTATTCGGAGCCATATTTGTTGTATGCTGTTTGGAGCCGCATTCCCGTTTTTCCGAATTGACAGCTCCAGTAATCACGGATGCACGAAAAAATTAATCCATGCTACTAAATGCAATAAAATTGAGTTGAATGATTAATACCACACATCCTCAATAGTTGGGTGATCTTGGATGCAATTTTTCCATATTCTTATATCAATTTTTAAAGGAAAAATGCAAAAAAAAATACCTAAACTATTGGGGTTGTGCGGATTTAACAACTTATCTCATTTTTGTCACAACAAAAATACCTCAACTCGTTTTGATGTGCAATCAAGGTACCTATTGCTAACACCGTCTAAATTTGAACGTTAAACACCCATGTGCAAACCCACTGCCATTTTTTGAGGGGTAAAATAGGAAAGATACATTTTTATCAAAGATAAAAAAAAGTTTAAAAGAATAAAAATTAAACCCCTTCCCCTTCCCTACTTGCAGCGCAGACACTCGTCCCTTCCGTTCCCTTCCATACTCCCAACTCATCCCGTTCTCTCTCAACTAAATCGTGAACAGCTGCCGATCCATCCCATTTTTCCTTATCTCCGCCCCAAAGATCCCCTCTTCCCCCATTCTTTCTCTCAATCTCGAACCCACAAAATTTTAATTTTCCGATCTAGGTGACAATTGGGGCTTTAAAATCGATAATCGAAATTAGAGAAACAGTGGTGCTCGCATAGAGATTAGAAAGAGATCTAATGATTGTTGATTCGTAGATTCAGCAGTTCGATGTCGCCGTCTTGAGACAAGCTAGAGTTCTTAAACAAACTAGAGTTCTTAAAAATTATTTGTTCTCTTCTCCATTCTCACGTTACTTCCCCCATTAGACGGCTGTGGATTTGCAGATCTTGGCAGTTCAATGTTGTGGGTTTGATTATCTTTGTTGCTGCACCCAGAAACAAGTGCCGGAGTTCTTCCGATCTATCTTTTATTTTTATTTTATTTTTTTAAATTTCTGACTTCTTAGCGGTAATCAAATCGAGGTTTGAGATTTTAACGGTGGAGGTGTATATTGGTGGTTATGATGATGATGGTGGTGAGGGTGAGGGGTGTTGGTGGTGAGGGGTGAGGATGAGGGTGGTGAGGGGTGGTGCTGGTTATAGCAATTTTAATGAAAAGTCAACATCCTGGCTAAAGTGAATAAGAAAATTATTTTTAGGGACTAACAAGAAAACAATCAATATGTTACGGACCTTTTTAGTATTAAACACAAATATAAATATAGGGAGGCATTTTGTTTTGACCTTTTTGCCCCCAAAGAGAGATCATGTGCATCGGCACATGGTAACTTAATGACAAAATTTCAACGGCGCTAGTGATAGGTACTTTGATTGCACATCAAAAAGAATTGAGGTATTTTTGTTGTGACAAAAATGAGATAAGTTGTTAAATCCGCACAACCCCAATAGTTTGAGTACTTTTTTTGCATTTTTTCCATCTTTAAATGTTTTTGTAAGGAGACAGAGGGAGTATATGTATTTAATACTACCTCTGTCTCAGAAAGTTGGTTTAATTTTGATTATTTATGGTTGATTGAATGAATTTTGACCAAACATTAATGTTGATCTGATAATTATAGTAAAATTCTAAAAATTGTAATTAACAAATCATTAAATAATTCATCAATAACAATTTTTAAATTTTATTATGATCATTAAATTGACACTAATGCTTAATTACTCTCTCCGTCTCAAAGTATATCTTTACCCTTCATTTGCACGGAGATTAAGAAATGGTGGAAGTGATGTAAGTGTTGTGAGTATAAAAGTAAAGTATGAGAAAGAATGAGTGGGAGGGAATAGTAAGTTGATTGGTGTTGTGAGTATAAAAGTAAGTATGAGAGAATGAGCGGGAGCAATAGTAAATATTTTTTGCCATTTTAGTCTCAAATTAAAAAAAGAAAAGTGAACATATACTCCCTCCGTCCTAGCAGAAGTGTCACCAACTTTTGGGACACAAAGATTAAGAAAAGGTAGTAGATGTGTGGTAGAAAATGAAGAGAGAGAATGAGTGGGGTAAATAGTAGTGTTGGTTGAATAAAATGAGTGGTGAAAAATGAAGAGAGAGAATGAGTGAGATTAAATAGTGAGGTTAGTTGAATATAAATATATTAAAACATTTCCATTTTGGACAGTGTCATTTGTGTTGAGACAGACCGAAAAGAAAATAAGTGTGACATGTGCTTGGACGGAGGGAGTATACACTAAGACAGAGGGCGTCAAATTTCTATTTAAAGTTCTTACTTTCCATTTTAACTTATCTTAATTTAAGGTTTTTACATTATTTTATAACCTAAAATGAAAAATAGAATCCACTTATCATTCTTAAAGCAAAAACTCTCTGCCCATTTTTTTTTCTCTTACTTTATTTTTATTTTCACACTCACAATTTTTATTTTTTTTAATCCCGTACAAAATTAAAGTGGTAAGAAACTTATAGTGGGAGAGAGTATAAAAAATCAAAATCGAACAAATTGGGACAGAAAGTAAAAGAGAAAGGACAATGATATATACTCCCTCCGTCCCACCGAAAATTGCAAAACTTACCAAAATGGGCGTCCCATAGAAATGCACATTCCATAAATGGAAGTTTAAATTTTTTAATTAGGGGTCCCACTTCTCATACTCACATCCACTAACCCACTAACTATTCTCTACCCACTTCTCTCTCCACTCAACTATCAACACTCACAACACATCACCTTTTTCACTTTTCCCTTAATCTTGTGCCATGATTTTTTTTTGCAATTTTGGCGGGACGGAAGGGGAGAGTATAAGGAAAACTCATAGTGAAACACTTTAAACCGTGGATGGGTTTTTTATTTTGGGGCTCACAAACATTTATTACAATCCAACAGATTATAGTGTTTCACTATTAGGTTTTCCCTTTGAGTTTTCGCTGTATATATCCGCGTGTAAGGTGGAGCCACATCGAAGTGGGTGCCGAAAACGTGACTGAGGGTTTCGAATGAAATTAATTGCAGTTGTTGAAAAGACATATGGTTCAGTTTCGGGGATTGACAGTATAATTTCGTCTGTGAACTGTCAAATTCTAAATAGTGGGTTATTTTTTTATTTTTGTATTTTATTTTAAGAGATTAGATAGTTTGTCCCCTATGGGTGGGACGGGGCAAGCCCATTTTTTTTTTTGTCAAGATCCGTCTCATGTGTAAGACCGTCTCATACAAGACTTCCTCTTTCCTTTTTGGATGTTTTTAATTGATAAATTAACATAATAATTTTATTAAAAAATATGTGTATTTTAAAATTAATAAAAACATTTTCATAATTTAGTTGTACATAGTTGTAATAAATATGTTTTTAATTAATTTAAAAGTACATTTAAGTTTGTTGTATGAATATTTCAAAAAACTTAGTGGTATTAAGGGGTCGTTTGGTTCGGCGGAATTTTATTAAATGAATGGAATGGTCTATGGAATTGGATTCCTGAAGAAATTGAAAAGGAAAAAAATTGGTCAAACCTTGTGTTTGGTTGACATGGAATGGAATTGAATTGCCATTCAATTCCTTGGTAATTCATGTTTGGTTTCAATACAAAACTGTTAGAAGTGAATAATAATAATAAATAATAATATATAATAAATAATAATAATAATAAATAATAAGAATAAATAATACTATTATTTATTATTGTTACTATTATTATTATTATAATAATTATTATTATTATTTATCATTATTATTATTATTATTATTTATTATTATTTATTATTATTATTAAAAATATATTATTATTATTATGATTTCCTATTATTATTAATTATTTTTATTACTATTATTATTATTTATATTATTTCATTATTATTTTTTACTATTATTATTATTTTATTATTAACATTATTATTATTATATTAGTATTATTTCATATTATTAGTATTATTTATTTTATAAATATTATTATATTATTATGATTATTATTTACTATTATCAATATATTATTTATTATTATTATTATTATTTATTATTATTATTATTATTTATTATTTATTATTATTATTATTATTTATTATTATTATTTATTTATTTATTGTTATTTATTATTATTATTTATTATTATTATTTATTTATTATGATTATTATTATTACTATTATTATTATTATTATTATTATTATAGGTATTCCAAATTTGTCAATTCCGCCAATGGAATGAAATTGATGGATTGAACATTCCTCCATTTTTGGATGGAATGATAAATTCCTTCATGGGATGGAATTGGGCATTCCATTGTAGGGATGACCAAAACCGGTTCCGGGCCCGGTTCCGGTTCGGAACCGCCGGTTCCGGTTCAGCATATATGTGACCCTGAACCGGCCCGCGCTTACATCGGTTCCGGTTCCGGTCATCACAATCCGGTTCGGTACGGTTCCGGTCCGGTTCCGTTTCAGTCCACGCTACCTTTTTTTATTTTTATTTTATCATACAATAATGAATAAACATGTTAAAATTTATTAAAAGACAAGAGATTTTTATTTTATAATACACTAATGAATAAACATGTTAAAATTTATTGAAAAATAAAGGATTTTTATTTTTTTAATGAAAGCCGATCCGTTCGGTTCCGGTCCGGTTCCGGTTCGCCATATATGTGACCCTGAACCGGCCCGCACTTACCACGGTTCCGGTTACTCCGGTTCCGGTTTGCTCCGGTTCGGGCTTTTCCGATCCGGTTCCGGTCCGATTTTCCGGTTCCGGTCCGGTTTGGCCATCCCTATTCCATTGGAATGAAAAAAAAAAAAAAAAAAATGCCAACGGAATTGGTCAAACGAAATTGGGCATTCCATTCCTTCACTTTACCACGAACCAAACGGCCCCTAAGGGTGCATGGGAATCTTAGGGTGGGAATGGGTATT